>VYZX01023966.1:357739-403115 GCA_013401335.1 Brachypteracias leptosomus
GATATTAAACAACACCGGTCCCAGCACAGACCCCTGAGGGACACCGCTCGTCACCTTCCTCCATCTGGACATTGAGCTGTTGATCATCACTCTCTGGTTGCAACCACCCAGCCAGTTCCTTATCCACTGAACAATCCACCCATCAAACCCATAATTCTCCAACTTAGAGATAAGGATGTTGTGGGGGACCGTGTTAAAGGCCTTGAACTATTGTGCTAGGCACAAAGCTTAGAAATTAAATATCAGAGTGCTGAATGCAGCAATGTGTGAATCCTATTTGTCTCCCTACGCCATGGAGCTGGGGCAAAAGTGCAAAAGATTTTTTTAGATAAAGGCTTACACAAGCCTTGTGCTGACTAGCAATCCTCTGCAGGAAGCAGACAGTAGGAGGCTAGCCGTCTCCAGAGGAGACAACCCACCCCACCACTGTTCTAAAGCAGTCCACATAAGAGCATCTTGCAGTTTGCAATAAGGATACATGTAAGTGTGCGCTTGAAAAACCTATCACTTGAATGTTTGAAAATGAGAATGGGCTTTGAAAACTCCACGAGCGTTTCAAATCTGGTCATTAGATACAATATCCATCTTCCCACTGAAACCTGAAAAGGCAGAAAGCTCCGCTTTCCTCTTGAATTCCCGCATCTGCTCGGAAGGGGGAGCGCAGAGGACCTCCCCGCTGCCTGGCCGCCTGCAGACCTCGGGCACTGGCGGTGTGACGGTCCTCTGGGGTTTTGGCATTCCCACCTTGTCCATGCGAGGAATTTTCAGTTGGTGTCGTGTGCAGTTAAACCTATCAAGTTTTCCCATATAACTATGCCTACACTCTGACTTTTTTTTTTTAGTTTTATTTACGTGACAAACTTAGATCCTCAACTTCCCCCAACCCCCATACTAACAGTCCACAAGCAGGTGTAGAAGCTGAAAATCTGATTTCCCAAGGGTGAAACCTCTTACAGTATGAGTACACATGCCAGTGACAGGGGATAACTGGTAGAAACTCAAATGATTATGATGCTCACTGCCATTTAAATGATTTGGTTTTACACTGTTAGTAAAACCGATAAAAACTTTTCCACAGCAGCAAAATCAGACCAGTAAGGACATGATTTGATCATAGTACAGAAATAGTACCTATTACTGAAGGTTTCTTGAAGTGGGATTTGGCAGGCAGTATACCTAGTGTTTGATGATAACAAAGCTCAGGGGAACACATAAAAGCAACAATAGTATCACATCAGGAGAGTGGGGTTAGACATGAAGACGACAAATTTTAAAAGAGAAATACCTAATGTATGCCCAGAGGTTGTTTGTTGTTGTTTGGGGGGTTTTTTTGCGGAGCTTTGTGAACATGCACAAAATCCAGGCAGCCAAGTGGCTGACTGGATACTTGATCACCTCTGAGGCAGGCAGCCTTGACAGCCCAGTCATCTCCAGCTTTGCTCCTGTAAATTCCCCACTTTAACATGTGATTTGCTAGAAGAAGCTGTCACCACAGCTGGAAACAACTTTATGTCTGTTCTCAGTTCCTTTAAAGTCAGCCTGTCACTCAGGCTTGTGTTATTGCAGCTTGCCAGTGGCATGCAGTAAGAGATGAGGAAATACAAAATATTGCAATGATGAGATTTCAATGAGATTGTGACTGTGAAGTGTAAGTCATTTCAAACTGGCATGCTCGCTACCTTTATTGTTATTTGAGAAAACATCACAGCACCAATTAAGCAGAAAACTCCGCAAGTACTTTCTTAAGTTTTAACATGGTCCCAACAGTATAATGCAATGGAACTGTAATTTTTCCCTGTAGGCAGGTGGCAAGACAACATACAAAGCATTGTAATGATCAGCTTAGCGTGTTGCTAAGATATGAATTAAAGCTCCTGGACCATAAAGTCTAGGATTTTATAGAGATTAACCACATCATGGACACATGCTTCCAGTGTGAGCTCATCAAAACTACCAGGAATGGAGATTATGCTTAGTTGATGGCGGTACTTTTGGGGTTGATCTGATTATGTGTCACCCATCTAACTTTGGCTGTCTAGCCATTTTCTCTTGTGGGAGGCCCTGTCATGCTGAGTTCTCTGACATATGTTTTCAAGTGTTGAAATACACCCTATGAGGCAAGTTCAAATCAAAAGGAGTTGCAGTTGTGCTGTTAAGCAGCCTCTTTTAGATCAAACATCACACAGGAGATTAGAAGTTTCATTTAATTCAAATATTTCATTCCAATTTTAATAGGACTCCACTAAAAAACATACATCTGGGTCAGAATGCAGTTACCTAAATCAGGGCAGCAAGTACAGTTTAGGTGCTGAGTGTATCCTGCCTGGCCTCCAGCTGCCACTGCAAAAGTGAATTTATGTCTCCTTGTAACATGTGTCATATCTGTCTGTGCCTGGATACTCAAGGGCATGGGAACCTGAGTATCATCAGCTACCAGAGTGCTATATATTAATACCTCTGTCCTCTTATGTGGTGATGTAATTTTCTCCTCCAAGTTCTTGGCTGAGGTACAGCAAATTACACACCTGAAGCACACATCCTCACTCAAATAAATTAGGTGGCAGCCAACACTGCAGTCAAAATGAGTGCAGCTGCTTCATCAGTGTTCAGGTATCCACTCTTACATTGAATTCAGACTAGCTAGTTTGGACGCTGTTAGCAGGGTAGTCGTAAAAATGCCCAAATAAACTAACTACTTGAGTACTGCAGCCTAAACAGAGCTCCATATTCCCATAGGTACATTGCTATAGGTATCTCACGTACTTTAGATATGGGTCTAGATGCCACCATGAAATAGCATAGCTCTGGTCACACAGCATGGAGTAAGCCATTGCACTGGGGACGTACACATATCATATCCTTTTCTATGTTCCTAAGGCCTATGTACTTTTTACTGCCATTCTACTGCTGCTGCAGTGCCACCTGTCCTCACAGACAAGCTGTTGTCATCACTCCAGTCCAGGAAATCTTTCCTCTTCCATGCAAAAACCATCCCTGCTACGTATGGAGATTTTTGCTTACTTGAAGCATCTATAGTAGGCCAGCGCAGAAGCCAGGATACCAGACTTAAAAGGTTAATGATCTATCCATTATGCTAAATCCTATACAGCAGCACTAATTCTTCCTATTCAATCAACCTTTTCCCAAGAGCTTTGGACAGTACAAGAGACATGGAAGGCTAGCTGATTTATTGCTTTCATGCAAAAGGTCAGACTAAGGAAGACCAGCCACTGGGGTCTGTTGCTCTATAAACTTAGTATATGACAAGCCATTGGTCTTTTTGTCTTCAAAATATCCTTTGACATGGAGAAATTGCTATAAAAATAACACTTGGAGACTTTCAGTAGCTTGTACTTCACTTAGCTGGTTTTAACCCAAAGCGAATGAGAAAATAGGTTTTGTTACCTTCCAGCATCACATATTCACTATGAAATGAAAAGTTTTGATTTACCATATCAGCTACACATACACCTCATCTTCATGAGCAGGGAATTGATGACAGTTATCACAGAAGATAATTCTATAGTAAGACTGTAGCTGAGATTTCTGTTATGGACCCAGAATGCATGTTGTGAGAGAAATAAGTAGCAAATATTTTTCCTCTTAAATAAACAGGCATGCCTCTCACTTTTCAGCTCAAAACTACAGTTTAGGACTATTGAGAACACGTACACAAGTAAACACACACCAGTACAAAAATGTGCTTATATATGGTATATTTGTCTGTGTATATTAAAAAATATGTGTGTGATGTAGATATGTATTTATTATATATAAGCATATATATTCTCTGCAAGCTGAGAAACACAAAAGACCCTAAGCCACCACTTCTGAGCTTCTCTCTGTAGGAGAGTTACCTTCTGACAGCAAGATAAATGAAGTGGCAGCTGTGTTCATTCTCTAGCGCTCATGCTTGTTTAGTACCCTGATTAATGATGAGTGCTTTACTTAGTCTAATTTATCTCTTGCAAGTCTTTATATGCTGTTCAGAATCCAATGTAAAGTTTATGTGCAGATGCACCCACAAAATAAAACAATTCCATATTGAAAATTATTTTAGTTTAATTTCTAAGTGAGTCCCCAAGGGCCTCCTTGCCAGGGATGCAGTATCTCAGTCTGCCTTGACTTTCAGCTCACATTACAGGCTCATTGGCCATTCACAAGAGTTACAACATTGCGGCAAAAAGGTGCAGTAGATATTGTAAGAAAACAGTGACATCCAGTTGCTAGTTGGGTAAATTTTTTAGTTCATATGGACATTTCAGAAAGAGACAGAAAGAAGCAAGGGTATCAAAGAAAAGACCTTGAATACTAGAAGCCCATCTTAGGAAGACATATCTGCCTAAGCAAGATCAGAGACTCTAAGACACCTTCTGGCTGAGAAAGTGATTCCATCCCAGAAAAAATTACATGTGGAGGAAACATTATCACATGACCCTTCTAAATAAAAAGCACATGATGGAGTCCTGCTGTGTCCTTATGAAAGATTTTTAATTACATTTCCACTTAAAGCTGAATAAATATTTTATAGGATGAAAGTAATTGATAAAACAGCATAATGGTGGATCATCAGAAGGAGTTTCAACACCTCTTTGTGGACTGGTTTATTGCAAACCTTTGCACTAAGAAAGACCCATGAGTGAACTAAGCACCAAACAGCTGCAGAAACTTAGAAATAGCCTGTGGTGGCAGAGTGGGTAACAGGAAAAAAAATACTTTGTTATAAAGCCAAATGCACATGGTTGGGCAGAGGTGAACTCAAACATTTGTTGACTTCCAGCAAGTCCACCAGAAATCAGGAATAACTCTCAAATTTGTGTGTAAGCTCTTAGGAGCAGGAAACTGATTAGTCACAAACCAAAAGACTCTCTATGTGGAAAGGCAAAAAGGAAAAACAAATGAAGGGATGGTTCCTCACATCAAACCAGCAAAAAGAAGCCAATTTAGACAACAAACCCATTCTCTACTTTTAGATAATTCTTGCTTTTTGGTGAGATAAATGTTGTCACCTATTTGGCAGGACACTACTGAGGCCTCCAAAGGGCTTGCACATTCTCATCAATTGGCTAACTGGACATTAATTTTGAAAGTAATCTTACTCAGAGTTGCAACTTCAAATTCGGCTGTGTATTTCCTCTTTGCTTAATATTTCTTTTTAAATATAAGCTAATGCCTTTTGAGTACAACTTCTCTAAATAACACTGCTCTAGGGTAATGAATACAGATATTCTTCTATTAATTTTTAAAATTAGGACTGGTATAGTAAGCAAACACAAAAAACCTTAGCTTTAAACTCTTTAAGATTTTTGTAGCAAATATCAATTCAGTGCTTATTTTTCTAAAGCTAAGATGCTCTAATGTGTTTTATATGAGATTGATGTTGATAAACGTAATGCCAAAGTTGCAGTATCCTGCAGAGAGCAAATTGTTGATATTTTAAAAATCAGATTTAATAGAATTTACAACTCAAATATTCATGCTATCAAGCATTTATGTGGTCATATCAATTTCTTTACTATTATATAGAAATAAAGTAGCAATAATACCTGTTTACTTCAGAAGTTAACAGTCTGAGTTAAAGCTAATACTTCCAAAGTTATACTATTATGGTTTCTTCATAGGCTTTTTTTTTTTAAATTTTCTAAGGGAACAAAAGGCTTGTAAAAGTTTGATTTCAAGGATTAACAGTCTGATCCTGGGGTTAAGCAGAGAAGATAAAATCAACAAAAACTTTACTCAGAAGCTATGCTCATGGAAGTATAGTGGAAGCAAAATTTCTGTTTAGGTTATTGCTGTTACTACTATAAACACAAATTTATCCTCTAGCCCTTGAAAAACAAGGCTGTAATCCATATGCCTAATTTCTAACCAGTAGCCTCATCAAACTCCTGCAGTGTTAAACTTCTCCATATGAATACATTCACTGCCCACCCTCCTGAATTGCTTGCTATGGTATAAAGGTCTTCTGTCTCTACTGAGTTTCACGCACCCTCTAACTTTTACCATAAACCAGCAAACTTCACTGACTCCAGTAAGGTGCTGTGCAGCAGCCAGCCATGATACCTCCTCTATCAAACGGCATCCAGCTACCCTTTAATGCCAACAACCACATTTGAGGTGTGTGCCACAACCTGAAGCAGCTGATAGGAGGTACCGTGTCATACCAGCTGTGCATGTTCCTGCTCCACTTGGAAGCACCTTTTTCCACCATTAGGACAAAACCCTGCCTTCAGGCATCTCTCCTTCCTTAACAAAACTTTGCTACAGTGACACCGCTCCCTCTTACACACTTGCCATCTCTTTCAGGAGCTCAATACAAGAGAAGCTATTCATTATTTATATGGAATGAAGCCTTCTCCATTCATTTCAATGACTGTTTCAACCATCTTTAATGATTTATTAAGTACTTGCAATGTTTTTCTTATCATAACACATCAGTATCACTTTGAATGGGATAGTTTCCACTCTGTTCCCAAGGGAAAGTAAGAGCAATATAACATCTGTGTTGATTACGTTATGATGAAACCTTTAAATGCATAGCTTTTTTTATTCGTGGTTTCTTCAGTACACTTATATTTTTGCATAGGTAGTTCCCAGATGGCAGTCCTGCCTGGCTAACCAGGCCAAGTAAGGCCATGGTCTGAAAGGTGATCCCCACAGCAAGCACAATTATGTACAATTCTAGATGTGCCGTGTCTACCTGTGTGATAACCATTCAGTCTACATGTCTGCAGTGAACCCTGCCCTGTGTAATGAAGAGCCCTGACAATATAAGTTATCCAGAGTCAGGCTTCACCAATATTTAAGACATGAGTGACTCTGGGCACCTATGTTAATGTTGCAAAGGTATCAAGCACAACAAGATCTTCCAAAGTGAATTGGAGGCCTCCATTTCAGGAAGACACCTAAAATAGTTGTTGTTGTCAGAAGATGAACAGGTGACTGAAAATCAGGCTTTTTAAAGCTTAGGTATGTTAGCCATCCAAATATGGTAGTGCCACAAACCAACCAGCCTTAAAAAACCTGCAGCTGCTCAAAAATCACTTGCAAACATAGAGTAAGCCCACAAATACACATCTGACCTAAACCCAGCTGAAATTGCATCATTCTTCTATCTCAGGCTAGTAATGATACATAAAGCAGCAGGGGCCATAGCTGAGATATTTGTCTGTAGTTTCTAGGCCAGGTGCTATAATATGAAAGGCAGGTCATACTCTGAAAACCCAGGCAGGAATACACTTCCACCCTTTTTCAAGTGTTTCCTAGACTCATTTCTGTTCTAAAAGGCTGTATCTTAAGGTTATAAATGTTTCTGATAAACAGCTTAAGAATTCTGGTTTGCAGGACAAGTACATTTTTTAGCTTACCATGATCCTGGTTCTCTGAAGGTTGATGAGAGAGTTCCTGGGAGTCATGCTAGGTCGTTTCTACTTTGCACAGATGGATTTCTCTTGCTATGTCTCACCATACTGCTTAATTATCCAATAAATTAATAAAGAGAAGGGGATGAAAGAAAGAAAATGACTTGATTAGCTCAGTGAGACCTATGCTTACTCAACCATTATTTTCCTCTATCAGCCCTCCCCAAGAGACAGCAGTGATATGCAATTCATGGTCAACTCATTCAGGCTGCTTTTGATTTCTCTTAATCCTGGAGTGCAAACTTCTGATATTCTGGGGGTTGTTTTCTGAGGACAGGGTAAATTAAGCCTCTTCAGGAAGAATGTCAGTTGTTTTTCTCTTGAGGAGGCATTAACTGATTTCCACCAGAAAAGGATCTTAACTCAGCGGCACACTTCATATTGCACACTGTTGGGCTCAAATATTTCTCAGAGCTCTTTGTGCTTCAGTGAGTGTCCTGGGTCAAGCTCAGTTGAGGATAGTGCTGTTATGATTATTACTTCTCTGTCTAGGTTAGATTTTTCTGTCTCGGTAAACTCACCTTGGATTTGGTTTTACAAAACAGGAGTGCTCTTGGCTGTGGTCAATGCTTGGGCCTGCTGCCCGGACTATGCAAATCAGGATTTGTAAACAGATCGTTCAGAATAGCTCTGCAGCTGTGACTTTGGACAGTCACAGAATGATTTTTCACTTCCCTTATCACAATGGTTTAACTTTACAGGTTTTGGTAATATCAGTAGATGGAGTCAAATCAAGACCACATGCTGTATCCTCCTACACCTGATGTAATACAATGGTGAATTGTAACTAGTCTCCTTAGCTGAATTAGAGACAGGGAGCAACTCTGGTACAGGTATTAACAAAAGTGGCCCCTGGAGGTTTACCATGCTTCCCTGCTCTGTTAGTCCTCACAATAAGCAATTTATTTTTAGAAGGATTATTGACAGCATGATAGTCTGAGGCATTTTGCTGGGAGAAGACCTTGTACTTTGGAATTTTCTTGTTGATAAAATCCAGAGCAGTATGTGTGTGTATAACTACCTCTACACTGACTTGCAACAGTCAAAAGAGTCTCCTTAAGATGACTTGCTTCAATTCAGCCATGACATGGGGGAGATAAGGGTTAGCTGCAGGTGGGACAGATAGTGGCACAGATGGTACTGCCACTCTGGCTGCTGTGGAAGTGGGCAGGCGTAGATGAGGAGGTGTATCTCCATTTCCATCCTTTTCACTGAAGAGAACCTCTATGTAAAGCATTCACACACATGCTGGAGCTTGGATATCAGAACTTTCTCCTTGGTAGATTTTGCATTTTTAGCAACAGCTTGTAAGAGGCAAGAGGCGAAGCATTTGCTAAAGACCCACAGTTTAATGATCTCCAAGGTTTAGGATACGTACTAATCTCATTCAGCTGAGCTTGTGCTTTATGGAGTGCTCTCTAAAGGTGTTTTTCTAATTACAGCTACATACAAGAATTATTCTTGATTCATGAGCTTAAGATTACTTGTTTTGTTCAGTCAATCAATCTACAACAAGCAAAGCACGATGTAACAAGCAATTCTTAAGGTGTTTCAGTTCACCGTGAGCAACAGCAGGACTTTCTGAGATATTTCTTTTTCCAGAGTTCTGGAGAACATTGTTTAAATGAGATCTGTTGATCTCTCACCCAAGTTCTTAGTGAAATACAAGCATCTGACCCTTTTCTTTCAGCTTGTGACTGAAAATAACTGCTATTTTTCATACTTTGAAAATCGTTTACTTTCATATAAACTTTTATAGTAAATTACAAAAGTATCTTAGGAAACAAGATGATGAAGAAGCTCTTCCACCAGAAGTACTTTATGGGGGAAGGTGAATAACCATTATTACATTGAAACTAGTAGCATGCAGAATAACCTATAAACTCTGCCTGGAGGAACATGAGTCATTAATCAAAACTCTCTTGACTAACACTCACTTATTTTGCCCTCCTAAGCTTTCTCTTCAAAAGCTCTGACAGATTCACATATCAGGGATGGAAAAAATGCTGTTTAGCTTATCGTTGCCTAAGCATATGTTTTATTTTCAAAATGTGACTTAAATTCATAAACAGAAAGGAAGAATCACAAATCAATGAGTTCTGTTTGTATTTTCCTTTGGATACTTTCTTGTCACAATTTTTTAAATAACAGCATGGAGGGTAGCCAAGCTAGCAGTGGGGCAGTCTTCCCATTGATGTGGACAGTATGCACTTATTTCCCACCTGCTTTCTATTGCACTGACCATTGCCTCTTCATTGCACTGGCAAAACCTAAGCAGCCTACTCCCAATTTTTAACCTGGCTGGCAGAATAAAGATTCAACAGCACAGAACTGATAAGTATGCAAAAAAGATTGCAAACATGAAAGGCATGAAACTGCACATTATCACAGAACAAAAGCATCCCAATCTAACCCTAAATCAATTGGTTAAAACATAAAAAATTCTTATTCATGACTGCAAGGTGGCTAGCACTCAGGATACACAAGGCATACAGGTCTGTTCCTGTAGGGAGCACAAACCGCAAACATGGCCTTTCTCAGTTCTACATCTGGATTTCAAAATGTAAGTCTGATAGCATCTTTTAATCTTTTCAAGCACTTTTTATTTAAGTTCCACTGAAGAATACTAAGCTTCTACTGTCCTATCAAATTAATGCAAAGACAGAAATTTCCTGAAATGATTTCTGAGGAACAGTGTAAGTTTGTCTTTCCCATGTGTAGTTTAATGCAGCCTCCCTGCATGTTTAATTACAACCATTCAAATATTTCCATAGGAAGATCAGTTTTGCAAAGCTGTATTGGATCCTTGCCACATCCCTGAACTTCTCAGTTCCCTCCTAAAGTTCACATTGATCTTTATGAACACATTTGGCAATGCCTGATGTTATCTGCATTGAAACAAGCTTTTTATTTACATTCCTGAGTTAAACTATTTAGAGTAAAGCGTAGGCTGTCATTTTCTGAGGCAATTGCTCTGTTTATTGAGTAAAAGTATTGAAAAAGTTTTTTTCATCACTGATAGCAGGCACAGATTCAGTGGGGAAACATCAGCAGCTGGATGTTCTAAACTAAAATCAAATTCTGTTTTGTCCAAACATGGGGTTTTATTGCTTGTAGACAATAAATGTGACCTGTAGTAATATCTGTGCAGCCCACCTAAGTCACTTTCTCTCTGTTAACACACCCAATGGTAGTCGTCATCCAAGCGCAGTCAATATATCACCATCATCTGACATGAGCACCAGGCCAGATACTGCCATGCCTCACTCAGGTATGTTTCCAATGGAAGCCAACAGCAACTTAGACTGAGGAAGGAGCAAAGGATTACAGATAGCGTTGAAGTCAAAAGCTGTGTCTATTCATGTGTATATGTATACACTTGAATCGTTCCAGAAAATAAACATATTTCTTAGAAACATGAGCAGTACTCAGAGTGAGAGGGAGATTGCTGAAAAGCACAGCTAGGACTTTATTTCAACTCCACCTCTTCTGATCAGGGAAAGGAGAAAAAAAAGGACCCTTGCAGTCCCAGACTGATGCATTCAAGCTGGTTAATATCCCCAACCTTGTCAGGCAGAGCATGTCCTCCCTCCTCCTGGGCTTCCAGGGCTAAGGAGGTCAGGTGAAAAAGAAAAGAAACACTCCAAGCCCTTCCACAAGTTTCTTGGAGAAGCAAGCTGCTCCTTAACACCTGTCACACGGCGTTTTATCAGGATTATCATCTCTTTCCCACGCTTATTTGACAAAGGCAGGAGCTAATCCTGACACCATCTCATAGATTCAACAGTTAAAAAGGAGTATCTAGGATTGGGGGTTTTTTGCAAAATTAACTGGTACATAACCCTAAATGGACTTCTGACTTTTTCCACTGTATAAATAACTTCACTTCTTGAACAATTATAATAAAGAAAAAAATTCAACCAACTCAGTCTTTTAGCCACTTTGGATAGCAATTAAATTCTGCTCTTAACCGCTCTCTTCTACAATAGATCTAGAGTAGATCTACACAAGTTAAGGGCTAATCCAAATTTGCTGTCATATAGATGCAAGAGCCTCTGTCCCACAAAAATTAGATTCTTTTATCATTAACTTCTTACATACATACTTTATTTTAGAAAAAAATAATGGAGCTGGTTAGAAGAAAAAGAACAAATTACAATGAAAACAAAGCTCCATTGTCACAGGTAGTAGAGGCAATCAGAGGTGATAGCAAAGCATGTGGGTAGCGCCACAATCTGGCAGGAAACAAAGATATACGAATTGTATTTTTTTTTCTTCCAGGAAAAAAAAAAGGAAAATGGGAAAATGGAAAAGGTGACACTGAAACTGAGGAGCTAGTTTCACTCTTTATAATGCTGATAAACTTTAACCTCTTGTGACAGTCTAGAAGCCAGGTTGAAGACTTCCTCAGGATTTAAGCCAAATCAGCTGGGACATTTCCAAGCACAAGGGTAGGGGAATAAACAAACCACCAGTAGGCCTTCTCCTCCCACTTCTGCTTAAAATGCCAACAATGTTTATCTTCAAGAATTCAAGAAGTTTCAACTGAATGTGGAAAATTTTCCAGTTAGAAAAGCAGTGTGAACTTTCAAGAAAGTATCTTTCTGGTACTTGTTCAGACTATCACTTCAAAGTAGATTGATATGCAGAAGTCAAGTATCAGTTCTTGCTTGTAGAAAAGTCTGAGTGAAATGGCAGGGAGGTAACTGGTGACAAGAGGACTGAGAAACTGAAAACTGGCAAATGAGAGCTAAGATGGTGGCATAAAATGGAAGAGGGTGAAATAACTGGGAGGACAGTGAATAGATCAGTTGGCAGGAAAGGAGCTGGCAAGGGTTCATCTGAGGGAAGAAGAAAGGCTCATGCCACAGTAGTTTCAACTGCTGGACCTTCCCCAAGTATTCAGTCCATAGCTCTCCACAAGCACAGTATGTTCCCTTTCAGTTTCCCTTACCTTTTTCTGTTCTCACTGGCAGTTGCACTGAGCAGCGCCACACAAACTCAGAGTTCTGATTGCAACAAAAACGTGTTATTTCTCACAATCCCAGCGTTGTTGAGGTGGGAATGCACCTCTGTAGACTTCTAGTCCAACCAGGGTCAGGTGGAGCAGGGTGCTCAGCTCCATGACCAGTTAGATTTTGAGTATCTCCAAGGATGGAGGCTCCATAGCCTCTTCCCATGTTCAAACACACTCTTTAGAATCATAGAACGGACTGGAAGGGAAGATTATCTAGTTCCAATTCCCCTGCCATGGGCAGGGACATGTTCCACTAGACCAGGTTGCTCAAAGCCCGTCCAACCTGGCCTTGTTCCAGATATGTTACTCATTACTTTTAAAAGCATCTTGGTCCTGGATGGAAACAAACAATTTTAGTAGCAATTGGGAAAGACCAATGATTAGCAGGTATAGTATTAACCAATACTCATGTCATGCTTAAAGAATGCAAGCAAAAAATGCATTGTTAGGTAGGATGAGTAGATTTTTATTTCCAAGGCAAAATTCCGAGTAAATCCCTACTAATCCTAAACTACTGAAATGGTGACTTGGTAATATTTAATGCAAAATAACGGGGGAAAAAAACCCCAAACAACAAACCAAAAAAAAGACATCTGAACACTCAAAGATGTAGCACTTTCGCCTTCAGCTTCCTTCGCAAAAAACAGGGGTGTAACAATATCTCACCCACATCTCACGGTGGCTTCGAGGGCGCGTTACTCATCAGCGAAAGCACCAAGGGGTGCAGCAGAAGACAACCCTCGGCTCGGGGGCGGCGCCACGGCGGGAAGATGGGGCGGGCGGCAGCGCCCGAAGCCGGGCGGGATCCGCAGTCCCCGCCGCCCTCCCCGGGACCCCGCTGGGGCACCCCCGCCCCGCCCCTCTCTGCTCCTCCTCCCTGCCCGGCGCGTCCCGCCCCCTGCCACCCGGCCCCTTCCACCTGCGCGGCGGCGGCGGGGAGCGGGACGAGCGTGGTCGGCGATGTGAGCCCTGATGGGCGCTGAGCCGCGGTGGCGGGGAGTGGTCTGGCTGCTGCTGCTGCTACCGCCGCTCCTGCCGCCGGCCCCCGCCGCACACGCAGGTAGGTGGCGGAACGGGCTGCCCAGCTGACCCCGACACCGGCCCCCCGGCCCGCTCCGGCAGGGGATGCGCATCCCTCCCTGGGACGGGCCCCCGGGGTGGTCTCGGCATTCGGTTATCCCGGCACGGCGAAGCTGGCCCGACTCCACGGGCTCGTACCCGCACCTAGCCGAGCTCCCTCTGCCTGCAGGCGGCCTGGGACGCGGCTTCTGCCGCCACCGGTCGGACCGGGGCTCGGGAACTCCGTGCCGTCCCTGTTAGACCGCACTGCATTTATCTAGTGCTCGTGTTACCGGCCTCCGGTGCTTAACTGGAAGAATAGGACTGTGTATTTCTGTCATGTTGCTTCATCTTTTTGTTTTCTCCATAGTTATGCCGGAATTAGGTTTTACAAAGCTGTGTTAATTTGTTTTCAGCTGGGATAGACTTTATGCTTCATCTCAAGAGGTTTCATGCTCTTGGGATAGTCCTTTTACATGCATTGGGGTAATTCCCCAAATGTCTTTGCAGTTTTTGTCTCCCTTTGTGCTTGACAGTCGCCATCCCCAGGAGTCCTGTCTGAGCACTCAAGGGACAGATTAGAACAAAAAGCAGGATGAGGTTTTGGCAGAGATGCTCAGCCCGTGTGCCGGTGTCCTGCGTGGCTCTGATTCTCCCACTTGCAGACTGGCGTGCTCCTCCAGTGACAACTGCACACCCAAGCACAAGAAGCCAAAGGGAGCAGCAAAGGTGGCAGCTGGAGTGGGCTGTGGAGCATCTCAGGTAGCACACTGTCTGCAAAAAAATGGAAAATTCATTGTTTGATCAACAGGAGCAAGAAATGTAGTGTGTTCCTTTTTACTGCATGGGAGTAACAATTTTGCAAGAAACTCATAAGGATAGGAAGGAATATGCTGAATTTTGGAAGCAATAGGATGTTAACCTATTAATTTACCAAGCTCCAGCTTAAATCTGTCTCCTTGCTCTCAGTGGAGGTTTCCCTAACCACATTCTTCCGCAGTTAGAGAAACCTTTAGATTTCTGGCCCATAGAGTTCAGTTTCTGTCTTGTAAATCTATACGGAATAAAGAATGCAATGGATGCTACAATATATATTATTCAGAGTAAAGAGGAATGAGTCTGAATGCTGTACTGGAAAAATAGATGTGTTTTGGTATGTTTAAGGCATGTTTACTCTTTTTGCTTAGGTGAGGCATGTGATCTTGAAGCAGATCTCTTGGTCATTTCATTTGCTGTGCTTTCGTCTGTATTGTGATGCAGTGTTGGAACTGGATTTCTTCTGGATGAAGCTGCCCTGGAAGATGTGCTTCATCAGTGTATCTAATTCAAGTAGAGCTAGTCCAATGTTGAAAAAACCTGAAATGTGTATAGTGTAGACAAGATTTTTCTCAATACCAACATTTTTATGTAACAGAGCTGCATATATTGGGTTCCGTTACTCACTAACGTAGACATAGCCTTAGATCCCACTGGAGTTGATTCCTATACCAACTATGTTTCTTATGAATGGATCTTGAAGTCTTTCCCCTTTTAATGTTTTCTAATAGTTTGATGAATTGCTTGGTCTGCATCAATACACCAGAATCAATTTACTTGTTTTTTATATTCCACTTTATCTATTTTTACTAATAAATAGATCGACATTTTGAGAAGCAGCTTCAGGCTTCCCTTTAAGCAAATTTCAGTATGTTCTCCTTTACAGTTGCTAGAGCACTGAAATGTACAAAGTATCCTTTTTGATCAGGATGTTGTCCTGGGAAATACAGAATAAAAGGACAAAAGGGATCATGGTATGAGCTTTGTGGTTAAGCCATTGAGCTGGAGTTCAGGGACTACATTGTTGCCCAGATGTATTTTATCACATTAAAACCATCCAGAAGGCAGGCAATATTCCAGTGCTAATAACCCACTTCCTTTCCTCCTTGCATACCCCCAGTGAATCCTTGCAAAGGCTTCCTGAGGTCAGCATATACACAGTGCTTTAAAAACTTGGAAGTCCCTGTGTGGATGCTGCTCCTGGATTCCAGAGAGGGAGAGAGACAGCTGTTTGCAATTCACTCCCCAAAAAAACTGGAACAGCAGAAGCATCTTGCTCAGCTTATATTCATAGAAGCAAAGCCTGAAGAGTCACTTTTATTACTACATGAATAAGTGGTCTTTGAGCACCAGCCATAATTTGTGAAGAACAGAGGTGAAATGCTTGGTTCCAGGTTGAGCAGTGCTGAGATGTTTTAGTCTTGGCACAAGGTGATTTAAGGTACATTTTGGATCTGAGAAGAGGCTGATCTGTTGCGTAGACACAGCCAGTAGGTATTAGCTAAAGTATTAAATAGCGTACTGAAGCATCAAATTATTTCATATATAAGGCATGCAGTGTGCACATAACACACGGGCTGTGGATATCCTCTGTGATGTCTATGTCCTGGGAATTTTATAGGTTGCACTTGAAGCGATGGCTGTACACTACCCAAACATAGTAAGAACTCACAGACAAGTGTTTTCTTTGATTAGCTAAATGATTCAAAGAAGAAAAAATGGGTTCATGCAACAGGAAAGATGAGAAAATGAGTGAGGAAGATCGTAAAATACAATAATTTTTGGAGCCTCAGAAAACTTGACAATTTTGTGTGTGTAGTATTTTGTGTTACCTAGTCTGTATGTGCTAGCTAGTATATGTCTGTATACTCAGCAGGATTGAACTGCATTTGTGGTGCTGATAATCTGTGTTTACCAGAGGGCATTGAGCTTCAGAAATAAGAGTGGAAGTATATAGGAAGCCTGAGCTTGGTGTTTTTAAGTGGTATTTCCTGACTCTCTGCCAGCATGAAGGAGAGATTAATAAATATAACATAGAAATAAATAAAAAGGGATATTGACATAAGGAGAACTACAGTATATGAGGGAGGAGTGTCATGTTTATGTAGTTGAAAGTCTCATCCTTATCTTCTCATCTCCAGCTTGCAATCTCATGCCAGGCTGTTTCAGACCATGCCACGATCTGTGCCCTAGTGCTCGTCTTTGCTGATGTTTTCCATGACATGATAAATTCTTACTGCCTGTTAATTAGGAATGCAAATGGTTAAAGGAAAACTACAGAGAAACTTTATACACTGTTGGGATTTGTGATCAAAGTCCAAAACTTAGATGTGCGTTGCAATTCCCCATGTGAACACTTATTGCAGCTGACAATCTTACCCTTCCACGGCTGTTGTTTCTACTGGCCTTTATAGGCTTAATTCCAGGAGAAACAAGTGGTTAGGATTACTCAAGTCATTTGTGCGTGTGTGGTTCCAGTTTATGTTTGTTTTTATAGTTGCGGCCTGTATAGATTGATTTCTGCTGATTGATTTCTCTCCAAGAAGTGGTGTTGATTCCCTACAATTACAGGATTTATAGCTAAGAGAGGGAAAAATTATCCTTTACGAATCAAACAAGGACTCCCATATTTTAAGAAGCTTAGCTTTCTAAGCTAAGCCCATCTCTAGATAAAAGTGAGGTGTAACTGGAGAGCTGTGTTTAAGTGGTGTACAGATCTGATTGTGCTTTATACTTGGTGTACCAAGAACTTGCAGGGTTTTATCCACTGCTCTTGAAAACAGTACAGTAAAACTAGATAAATTAGAAAGAAAAGGAAAGGAACAAGTTGTAGGACTGGAGGTATGGGATAGTTTCCATATGAAGAGATTAAATAACTATATCTCTTTCTCATCGAAATTAGATTACTTTTCCTGTCTGCCTGGATGCTGCAAGAGTATTTAAGGTCAATGAAGGGCCAGGAGGAAGAATCTCTTCTTCCTTCCTTTATACCCCAGGACCTTGAGTTAAATCTCACCTGATAGCTTAGCTATTTTTCAGTCTTCCATTTTCCACTCCTTTTTCTGTGATGGGAACAGGAGTGTGTCCAAAGAGAAGCAAGAGAAGCAGATTGTTGCTTCAGGAGGTGAAAGGATCTTGTATGCTGTTAACCAAGATTTATGTGTTTGAGCTTAATTGCACTCCATGCATAAGAACATGCATGAGTGGATATTACAGCCCTTAGATGAAAGGGACTAATTTATTTCCTACTAGTTTCTCAAAGGCTGGAGGGAGCAGTTGAGCTACTATTTACTATTGCATCTGGTTTGCAGAAGACTTCACTTCTCCTGGCTTTCCTTGTCTTTTGTGAAAATGCATCAATATCCTGCTTTTTGGGGGTAGTGCAGTCAAAATTGTAGGGTACAGGATGTGGCTTAGAAGCACTGAAAAATGCCTGTGCCCTGAGAAGGCTGATGCACGTGTAATTGCTGACCAGGCTTTTTCCCACTGTAAGGAGGTAGCAGGCACACACAGAAGTAGACCTGTACAGCTCTCCAAGTCTAAAACAACTTGCAGCAGCTCAAACATGACCAATAGCAGGCTTTTCCATCAGCCCAGGCAATGGTCAAGGTCATCCTCACCTCATCAGAGGTTCTCTTGGAAGTCAGTGACACTGCGCTGTCCCTTGGATTGAGCTGTGCATGTTACTGCCTTTAACGCCGTTTCTGAGGAAGTCTTTCATAACTTATGTGTAAAAGATGTAAATGATTACGCTGAATAACTTCCTCTGTACAGCAAAATCACTTAAATCTACAGGTGGGTAAATGAGTCTAAAAATCATGACTGGTGGTTTTAACAAAAAAATGCATGTTGAGTCCAGGAAAGATACTAAAAATACTACTGTACCTATAATTAGATACTGACTTCTTCATATCTGAAATTACTGTGAGACACTCTGAACAGTCATACAGTGCCTCAAAGCACACCAGCCCCTACCTGACAGGAGACCAACAGAAATGGGCGGGTACCCCAGGAAACCTTCGTTTCTTGTGAGCTCTCTGCAAACAGTGGCTTCCCAGAGGCTCTTATGTGCTTGATTGTCTGTGGAGAGAAGCATAAACGTGGGGTGCAAGAGGCAAAAATAATTCCGTAAGCGCTTCAAGTAGCAGAGGTGCTCAGCTGGCTGTATCACTATCACCAACCAGTCTCCAGCACCATGCAAGAGATCATACCTAGGGCCATGCTGGCTGTCTCAGGGGGTGAACTTGAAATTGCCTCTTGCTGTTTGCAAGCACTGGCTGGGGACCTGAGATAGACCCTTTATGATAATTCGGACAGGGGTGGTTGTGTGACCTTAGCAGACTGATTGCCTGCGAGACATGAGGCCATGCAAGCCTGCTAGGGGTGTTGGTCCTTCCTCTCAGATCTCAGATGCAGAAGAAGGTGTTTGACTTGCATCTTTTGAGGCTTGCCTTCCCCTCAGAAATAAAGACAAGTGCTCATCATCCATTGTCATCACATTCAATCTCCTAGCTGAAGGAAAACATGTATTCAGAACCGTGAATTTCACTAATTAAATTAGTTTGGACTCAAAAAAAGCAAAATCCTGTCTCTGGACAAGTCATCAGTAGGCCAGAGAGCAAGGAGCAACACCTGTTAGGCAATAAATAAAATACTGTCATTTCTAATTGGACTGTTGTTTCCTGATAGATATTAGCCAGCAGTAAATGATGAAAGCCAAAATTAATTTTTACTCCATTTATGTGTAAAAAATAGATATTTTATATAAGCATGGATTAGGAGTGTTCCAGAATGTGGTGTATCGGGATTCAGCTGATAACTGTCACACTGCATAATTTTTGCAATATTTCAAACAGAAAGCTTATTTAACCTTCAGGTATTTTGAAAAACAAATGTAAGATGTCAGAGGTATTCTAATTAAGCTTTCCTCTTCTTGGCTGTCAAGTTGGGGAGAAAAGGAAGTCCTCAAAATTAAATGCTGAACAATTGGGCTATTTTTTATATAACTTCAAAACATCTGTTTTAAAAAACAGCTATTGTGTCATGGAATTATGTCAACAGTGGGCTTTTAAAATTAATTGACAAAAAAAGTTTTTGCATTCTAAACTTAACAAAAACGCATTAATTTGAGAAATTAAAAACAAACAAAACAAAGCAAACACAAAAAGCCCAAATAAAGAAAAAAGGCAAAAAACCCCAAACCAACAAACACAAAATACTTCTGATGGACTGTGACTCTGAAAACCTTGAAGTGTTTGTGAGTAATTTTAGGCAAGCACATCTTGAATTTCACTCACCCTGTTTTGGGCCAGTACTAATCACTCAGAATGAATAGAAAACATACCTACAATAACTTTCTCCTGCTACACTGCATCAAGGAAAGGTTTTTACAACAGTGCATGGTTAGGTCGTGTGAGCTCTGCTCTTCCACTTGCAAACCTTCAACACCATGGGAAAAAAATTCAGTTTATTTTGATTCTATCATACAAGTTAGCAAAAAGTAATGGATGACAGCTGCCACAGCCCTCTCCAGCTGTCTCCTAGCAAGCCTTCAATGGCCTGGGGAAACTTTCTTCTCATTTCTGAAGTTGTGTCTTTTTGGACTGAGTCTGAAATGTTCTTTGACCAATATTCTCTGTAGAGGTGTTTTTATGAGTTAGGATGTAGTTTGAGTAAATAAACACAAGGCTTCACACGGAAGAGGAGAGCATGTGAGGACAAGCATCTTTCCCATTCTTCAGGCTTTATTTCCACTTGCAGTTTCTCCACATGACCTCCTTGGGTTCCCCTGTTTCCAGTAGCAGTCTGACTATTTCTTCAAAAAACAAACCAAATACGTCCCAGTCTCATCAGTTTCCCATGTTTCCCCACCTCTTCTCTCATGCTTTTCCATCTGTTCCACCATCAGATTTTCATGTAGTCTTATGTCTTTATTTCTGTCCCTGTCTTTCTCTCCCCTGTGCCCCCTCTGAACACGCTGTGATGGGAGTGACAGGCTCGTGTTCTGGGAGGGCATGAGTGTGCTTTGTGGTTAGCTCTCGAGCACTGTTATGACAGGAAATCACCTCTGTGCTCCTCCCCACATTCCCACCAGCACTGCTCAAGTCAAAGTGTTTTGCTAGCCCAGCTTCATACCTGGCAGTCCCAGAGCTCTGTCAGCCCACCAGGAGACAGGCAGCTAAGCTATGATGACTCCTGCATACTTATCCTCGTTATCTGGCCTGTTGAGTTTGAATCTAAAAGAGTCAGCACAGAGAAAAACTTACAAGCCCACTTAATTTTGAAAAGTTAACTCATTTGTTTAAATTGTTGCTGAGATGACTAATAGCAGGTAATGGTATTGGCTAACATGTATTCCTGGCATTGCCGAGTTTCCCTTCCTCTCTGTAGCTTCTCATCTCCAATTTTGGCTTGGTTCCCTTGTTTACCACTTGGTGTACTGCCTTGCATTCCTGCATGGCCAGTGCCAGCTAGATTGAGTCTGCAGATGTGCCAGAAAAGACAGCCCTCCCTCAATAAAGTTTATGCAAGTATAAACACACATCTGCTAGTAAGCGCCACTGAACAGGATGCTAAATGGACATTTATTCTGACAGAGTATGACCATTTTTATGTTCCGCTTAGGCATGTTTGAGGGAATATTTTTCACTGAGAACAGCATAACCATTTGGACAGATGAGGTGGAGGGAGTGAAAAGAGCAAAAATTCCATAAAAAATGAAAAGCAGCAGTGTAGAAGGAGCAAGCAGAATTTTGCAGGAGTTTGGCAGACATCACCAAAAGCTGAACAGAAAGACTAAAAAGAAAGGGCAGTGGCTTACAGCATTGCCAGAAGCAAATCTTTGGTGTCCTAGATTGCTACAAAATTGCCTGATTCTTCACTGGTGGGTCTAAGCTCCTAGTGAGAGAAAGTGAATTGGGGACACAGCCTGTTTGAAAGGCTGCCCTCTCTCTGAGGTGTGTAAGCATGGATTAGATCCATGGCCTTGAAGTGGCAGCTGAAAATGGTGAGGCATAGGGAGTGCCTGCAGCATTACCTGTAAATTTGGTGCTCAGCACAAAGGAGCTGCTTCCATCAGAGGTGCTCCCAAGGGCCACTTTCATATAAGAAAATACAAGGGCAATTGAAGCCAAAGTCTCTCTTCAGAAGAGGAATCCCTCTTGTAAATTCTGAGACATCTGTAGAGGAGGAGTCTCTGGGTCTTGCTGCTGTGGCTATTGGGAAAAGCTGTGTTGCAGTAAGACTCACCTTTCTGTCTTAATGCTTTCCACATCACTCACTGTCTTAAATTATATCTTAGCATTGTCTAGAGAAGCCCTGTGACCTTCTTTATTGTTTTATTTTATTGAGTAATTTGGTGTTTGCACCCTTGTAGCCATGCCATGGTATAATACAGCAGATGATCTCCATTGCTTGAGTGTGGTACAGTCAGCAACAGTACTTACACAAGAGGCATTTCTGTGCCAACAGGACAGCTTTCAGTGGATCCTCTGCCTTCTCCCACCCCAGAACTTTAGCCAGTGTACAGAAAAAATATCTATGTTTTTATGTATTTATGGATTCTTACGCTTTGCAGCTGCTAGATTGCCCAACTCAAGTGAAAAGTTAACAAATCTGTTTATAATGAGAGGGCCCAGGGCATTGCAGCTGTGTTTGTCCTGCAGCTCTGACACTAAACACAGCTGTTTGTCACCGAGATAGGCAGCAGTGCCTCCTAGCGGATAAAAAGCAGATACACTGAATGGATAATAGTTGCAACATGGAAATGATGTATGTTTATACTTGTATTTGTATATACATGTGTGTGCATGTGTGTGCATGTGTGTATAGATAGATAGATAAGGCTCTAACCAAAGCCGAGCTTTGATCAGTACCGACTTGAGCAAGGCACGTACCTGTCAGGGAGCTCTGTGTCGTTAAAGTTGACCAGGTTTTCAAACCCAGCAGACACTTTCATAAAGAGATGAGACACCTGCCATGCAGTCTTCTACTCATGTGAATAATCTCACATCGTCAGTGGGTTGTTTTGCTCACATGTGAAGTTGTTTTCAGGCTAAGTCATATTTTGGAAAGTCTCACAATAGCTTGTTCTAAGATCAGGACGTGGCTCTTCATTGCGGTGGCGAAGTTTACAAGCCTGTATTATTACTTTCTTTCCAGTACAGGTGTGCAGAGTCATGAAGATGTGAAGAATGATTTTAATGAAGGTTTTATTTACACTGTTTCCAAAGACAGTAATAAGGGCTCCAGGTGTTTCCATGCAAAAAATAAACAATGTGACTTTCTATACTGGGAAGCGATGACAGCCATTGCAGACTGTCATTAAAACAGACTAAACATAGCAAAGCAACATGTATGACTGATTTCTGCTCTCATGTAGGCCTGTACAAACTTCACATGACACCCATGCCATTAATCTTGATTGATAGAAGTAAGAGCAGAATATAACTGGATATATTGTCTTTAAAGACTAGATACTGAAATAAGCAGCTGATGCACATACTTAAGTCCTTTCCTGACTTCTAACCATGGAACATACAAGCTCTATATATGATCTCTTTCCTTACACATGCCTCCTGATGGTATTGAGCATCAAATAGCCATGGAGGAGTTTATTCTTAACTCTTCCTGAAGAGACAGGGGAGTATGGTAGTTTTAGTCTTGTTTTACAGATGCAGAATTGAAGAATAAAAAAACTTGAATGATTTGGTGTAAAGGTAAACAGAAGCCTTTACTGAAAAAAATAGAAACCAAATCTCTGCTTTTGCAGCAAATGGAGAGTTAACGGTCTCGGTCCCTCTGCCTATCACAGGGGACAGGTGGGAGCACACTGGCAGCGCTTCAGATCTTGTAAAGATACAGCCTGCGGGTTCTGTGTGCTGAGATTGGCTCTTCTGCTGCAGTCACTGTTTTCTGAAATGTCATTTACCACAGCAGAAACCACATTGGGAGGAGGATTATTTAAAAAAAAAAATCTTCAAAAAACCACATCTCTGCATGTTACTAATTAAAAATGTTTTAATATAACAAACAAATGCATGACTCTTTCTACTTTAAAATGTGCTAAGGAAATATAAATGCTTTTATGCAAGGATGGACAAATGTCAAAAGGTACAGGCAAACAAAAAACTATTCAGAAAACCAATGTAAATGATTTCCCTTCTCTGTGATGAGCTGGCTGTCTCTGGCCAATTCAATTCAGTGCCTACAGATTAGCCTGATAAGCAGTACACATTTTTAAAACTTTTAAAGAAAACAGGTGTGAAAAGTGAACGGTTTTTAGCTATCCTGCACCTGATACAGCAGTAACCCTGTCAAATTGATAACTACACAGGGTGAAGCCACGTATTTTAAGATACCTGATAGTATCAGATAGTATAAGAAAGCCTATCAAAATGGGGCTGTCAGTGACCTTAAGAGGTCACCCAGTCCATTCCACTACTGCTAGGCATGGTCAGCTAAATTAGTGTCATTGCTGGCAGTTGTTTCTCTGATCTCCCCTTCAAAAGATGCAGCAGCCCTCCTAAGTGACCCATCCTCACTTGTTACTCCTCTTCCCACAAGGGGTTACCCACAATGCTTCCTTTCTGGCTTTTTCATGGTGGACACAGAGAAAAGATTATCCTTCTCATGTAAAGACTTACAGTGTTCTTTGCCACTTCTCCCTGGACAAGGTGTGTCCCTGATAAGTTTGACTGACAAAGAAGCAGAGATAAAGGCTTGACAACCATCTCCACTGGAGGGAGAGAGATAGACTCAGTCTGGTCCATCCTAACTATGGAAGAGTTTATCTTCTTCTGCTCTTTATGACCACTGCAAAGTAGGTGCCTCCCTCAGTGCTCAAGTTACCAGAGACAAATCTCCTTATCTGCTGCTGGTTAAAGGCTAGAAATTTTCATCTTTCCTCCAAAAGTTTTTGGACCATGCAGTATATACTGTATTCTCCTCCAAGCTCTGTTTTATTCTTGTATTCCCCCATGTTTGGTTTCGTATTTTTTCCTCATTGTTTTTTAATGAGAAGCTTTTTATGGCTTTGATTCCCAGCAATCTTAAGAAAAGATGTATGTTGCATTTCCTCATACTTGGGAGTTGCAGCAGGAAGTTCGTTTATGCCTCAGTTTCTCCCTCCCTCCCTTTCTACACAGATCACCTGATTGCCTTTCTCAGGCCTTGCACAGCATTTTGTGCTTCTGATTTTTTTATATTACTTTTTTAAAAATCTCTTATTCCTGTTTGTTGATTATGTGTTTGATGGGTTTCCTGAAGTCTCACACACTTCAGTGCTGGGATGTGGTACAAAGAATTAAACTTGATGCATGTATGATTTCTTGTAGTCCATGTAATGCTGGTTTTGGTTTGTTCTCCTTAGTAGCATGCACATTAGTGGTTCAGGAGCTTCTCTATTTTGCTGAACAGATGTTGCCAATTTTAGGCTGTTTTTTTGGCTCTCTTGGGCAGCTTTATCCTTACATTTGGATTAGTTTCATCTAAAGCAGTTGCAGAGAATGTTTATTTTGTGGGAAATCAAAACCTTTTATTTTCTAGGTTCTGTATCTCCCACTGGGAAGTAAATGTTAGAGTAAAGCAGATTGCTGGAAGTTTCTTTCTGCTGCTCTCACATCCCCTGTCATCCTGAAACTTTTTTTATTTCACTATAACTGAGTCTATTGTTTGAGCCCTTACAAGACAACTGTTACTGGGAATTTCTGTGTCCAAGTGTTCAAGGAAGTGGGACTTTCTATATACTTTTTGTAAATAAATAAGCTTGCCCTAAGGGCTATACTTGACAAAACTTGTCTTCCAATTAGAAAAAAACTAAAAGCCACTGAACACTAGCTAAGTGCTAGAAATAAAAGAGAGCAACGTAAGAAATAACCTCCATAGACCATGTTATGATCTGAAGATACAGATGCAGGCATATACTGGAGTTTGTTTTGAACATTAACCTACAGGTAGAAGCTTGAAAAACCCAGAGTTTCCACAGAGTTTAAAGTAATTGGTGTCTACAGAATTGCAAGGAAATTGTTTTAATAAATGTATTGAAGATAAAATCTTTTACTGTTTGGCTCAAAACAGCCAGAAGTTAGGAATTTAATCAGAAAAATGGTAGTGACTTTTGCTTACAAAAGCAAATATATGTTGCATATACAGGAGGATGAACACTATTACTAAAGTAATAGTGAAATATACTACAAAAACCTCTTAGGGTCTGCTTAAGGAAGTAGAAAAGGACTATTAATCAGACAAGTTCCCACTGTTCATGTTAATATGCTTTATTTCCCTCTTTCTTTGTCTCTTTTTGCTATCTTAAGAACTAGAATTGCATTCCTAGAGGAAGAGCTTAAAGGGTTTTGAAGAGTTCTGAAGAACCACTGAGTCATTTTTCCTCTTCCCCGTTATGCTCTCACAACAAGAAGCTCCTTCCCAGCAACTGAAGCTTCAGGGCTGTTCTTGGGGTTGCTTCCATGGGCACAGTTCTCATTGCAGGAGCTCCTGCGGGCCTCTGTTTTGCAAGCAATTTAGCAATGTTAGCATCTCCATTAAATTTATTAGATTGGGAGTGTGTGATAAGAAGACGTGAAATGGAGTTCTTAAGAGCCCCAGACTTGCTTGTTTATTCATTTCAAAATCTTGTGCAATGATCAGCAGTTTAGATGAGTGACCTAATAGTAGATGTTCACTTTTGACTTTCTGGAGAATCAACATGGATGATCAAGTGACCCTGGGGCTACTGTGATCATCCAATCTGATTCTCCGCTGCAAAGTCACACTTGTGTGTTTGCAGTAGACTGTATGTGTCTTTTTAAAAATATCTGGTTTGATTCTTAGAAGTCCATTCAGCTACAACAAGATTCTACTGACGCGTCAAGGATATTTTTACAATTTCCAGTGTTAAATTGTTCTCATATTCAAATACCTTTACAATTATAAAAATGCATGTCTCTTCTAGGCTGAAATTCTCTAGATGTAGCTTCCAGTCCCTGGGTATTTCCATGCCAATGTCTGTCATAAATGGCAAAGCCATTTTTGATAAGGAAAAAACACATTCATAAAGATGAAATCTAGGGCTGCACTAGCCAGGGACATATTTGAAAAAACCCAAATTTCCATGGCCAACAACCTTGTGCTTTTAATGATAACAAAGGCAGTATGTAGAATTTTGTCACTTAACTTAAAAAGAAGTATCTTTTCTTGTTAACTTAGAAGCATATATATTTGCAGATTCTTAGTATATATTGTTCCTTTCTTATTTTCTTTCTCAGGAGAGTTGTATTGTTCTTTGCCCAACCCTAGGAATGTCCATTTTGAATCTGTAAACATGAAGAATGTCCTTCACTGGTCAGCACCAGAAGGCACAGGGGATGGAGTACTCTACAAGGTGAAGTATTCAATGTAAGTTGGCTTGTTTATTTTATCCCCCACTGACTTTTATTTTAGCATTTTAAACAATAATTTTTTTTAAATTATGCAAGATAAAGCACACACTGAAAGGTAAAGAATGGAGAACTAAAATGTGGGTTAGACTTAAGCAGTATGGTTTTTAACTTCTATTTCTGGTACTGCTTACTTCACATCTAGTTAAAAAAATTTATAAGGAGATTTTCTTCTATGAAAGAAGTGTAGGATACAATGTGGAAGGTCTCTGTACACATTTAAATGAATCTGGAGATGTAGTATTTGATAGAATATTAACAGCACCCAGTGTTTTGTTCATCTTTTCTAACAAACCCAACCCCCTCAGATATCTTCTGAACCCACAACCCTCTGTAGTCTAGGAGAAAATCCACTGAAATTATCAAGTATTGTTGAAAACAAAGTAGTGTGATTGGAATCAGGCCTGTACATCTTCAAGGTCTGCACCTTTGTAGGACATCAAGGAATTTAAGTGAGGACCAGAATCCATTTCCTTTATTCCCACTGAGAGAGCACTCGGTCATTCTAAAGGACAATGCTGGAAGTTTAGCTTATACATATGTGTAGCACTGCTGTCATGGATGATGTAATGCTCCCAGTCTTTACCTCCAATATTTATGCTTCTCTCAGTCTAGTAGTGTTTTCATGACACTGAAACAAATGTAGATCTCCACAGAATTTTCCTGTAACTGGAATGGGCTACTAAAAAAAGCAAGGAGTTGCTTCTGCAGTCAGAGACTGCAACCTCTTTTGCTCAGATCTTGTCCTCTGTGGTAACAGTAGACCAACATAGTCCACCTCCTAGAAAAGGGGAGAGCACTCAGTAATTATGGAATGAACAATAGTTGTGTAGAAGGTAAAAGGCTCAGAGAGCGCTAGTTACACTGACTCTTCAAGGTCAGCTGGTCCACAGAAGCATCTGCAGTCATAGGTGTGGCCATCTTTCACACTGAATACAAAACTATTCGTATGTGCCTCTTCCTAACTAGGAGAGCAAGCCCTTAAGCTAGGTGGAAAATACTGGTGAGTGATACTGTCCTACAGTCATGTAGAAGCTGCCACATGCCCTTATTAATTAGCAGCCAAAGAGGAATTCTCAATAAGGTGAATTTGAGGAGCAGGAGCTTCTGAGCAAATCCAGGCAGGAATTTTCAAAGGAAATCTTGATTTCTTCTACTGGTGTATAAGAGCTGGTCAGTACCGAGGCATTGTTGGGACCAGGTATATGCTCCTTTTTCAACTAGAAAGGTTCTGAAGATCATTGTATTCCAGTGGAATCTTTCTTTTAAACTAGAAAAAGTAACAGTCAGACATGAGTAGTCTCCTGCCCACTTGTCTTGAAGACCCTGAGCATCATCTGTCTCTGTACACTGGGATGAGCCACAGACTATTCTGACAGAACTCTTTCTTTCTATATAAATAGTTACCCTGACTCTGTTATCATATGTTTAAACTAAAGCTATGGAGGCTGAAATGAGAGATCTCTGGTCCATGCAAGCAAAACTGGACTTAGTTTGGTATCAGTAACATCCCAGTTAGTTCCATATGGCCTCTTCTGAATAGGTCTTACTCTGATTTATTTTTGATTAAAAACTTGTGGAAATCTTGTGTTTTATCTGAGCTGAAGTTGGGAATTCCTTGAAATTTCAGATTTCTGGAAAACAAACAAGCTGTTTTATCAGCTGTGATATCAGGTTTTGTGCTATATTATCAGATGACTAATATCATGGCAAATAGCTTTTGTACAGCCCCTTTCTCTTTCAATATAGATATGGTGTTGGCAAATGGATTAGAAAGCCAGAATGCAGGAATATCACCAGAACATGGTGTGACCTCTCCAATGAGACCTCTGACTATGAAGAACAATACTATGCGAGCGTTAAAGCCTTCCTAAATGGGATGTGTTCTGAATGGATGGAGACCACACGATTCAACCCTCTTACAGACAGTAAGGAAAGCTAATAATGCGGCCAGATGTTTAATGGCCTTGATTGATAATACAGTGTGCTCAGACTGCATGTGCCTTCAGTGTATGATATTTTAATTTTAATGTGAGGTTAGATTTTTTTGCAATTGTTTCACATTTATGCTTTTGTCAGAAGTAATTGAAGTAATCATATTAGAATTTGGATATGAATGTTATATATATGGCCTTATATATATTGAATACTCTTCTATGATAAAGCTTTACTCAAGGCAAATAAAAGCTGTAGCATGTCTGCAGTATAAAGAACTCTGATTTTGGAAAGACTATTAATCCAAGCAGTAATCATACTCTGGAGGATGATATTTCTTATCTGTGCCAGATAATCTGAGAACATACTGGTAATTTAGCTTGTTTTAGCAAATTGAGTTTCAAGGTTGTTTATCGCGCGAAGTCACAGAAATCCCTAGGCAAAATTTCAAGTCATTGTTCACCTTCTCACTGTAACGATCTTCTTGGTTACCTGATAAAATTATTTTCTACCAATATAAATGAATTGTTTTAAGCCCTACTTTGAATCCCCAAAACATTACAAAAATTTAATATCATCCACTTTAAGAAATTGTATGGTCAAATCAGTGTGCCTCCGCTGCATTTGACTGCTTCTTGTATGTGTTCATTTTTCCAGCTAAAATTGATCCACCCATGGTAAGTGTATCTTCTACTGAGAAATCTATTTCAATCATTCTGACTGCTCCTGAGAAGTGGAAGGGAAGTCCTAAGGAAGACTCTGTATCTCTGCTTCAAGTGTTTCCAGGCCTGCAATACAATGTGTCTGTCCTCAACAAAAAGACAAAGAAGCGGGTAAGCTTTGACAGGGCTGTAGAACTGCACCTATTAAATCTGTGCTCTCTGCTTCTTGAAATGCACTTTGTCTGTAAAAAGGATCAAAACAGGATTCATAGCCATACAGGACTTGTAGGATCATTCAGTTTGGAAGGGAGCTCAAGAGGTTTCTAGTCCAAAGTCCCGTTCAAAGCAGGATCAGCTGTGAGCTCAGGTGAGGTCACTCAAGGTTTGTTCAGTTGCATCCTGAAAATCTCCAAGGACAGAGACTGCACAGCCTGTTCCACTGCTTGACTTTTAGGGAAAAAGTATTTCTTTATATCCAATCTGAACCTCTCTTTTTGAACTTAACGTTCACTCTCTGTCATCCTCTCACCATTCAGCACTATGAAGAACTTGGCTCTGTCTTCTTGATGACCTCCCTGGGTCGTGCTAGGGGTTGCTGTTAGGTCCCCCTGAGCCATCCCTTCTTCCCCAGGTGGAACAAACGCCAGTCCCTCAGCCTCCCCTCACAGGACAAGTGCTCCATCCCCAGCCATCTTGGTGGTCCTCTACTAAACCCACTTTAGTTTGTCAGTCTTTTCTGTACTGGGGGAAACAAAACTGGTCACAGTATTCTAGATGTGGTCTGATGAGTGCTGAGTGGAGGGGGATAATCCCTCCCCTCCATCTGTTCCCTATTCTCCTGTTAATACAGCCCAGGATGCTGTTGGACCCCTTGATGTGAGGGCATGTTGCTGGCTCTTGTTCAACCTGCTGCCTGTCCTCAGACCTCTTCAGGGCTGCTCCCCAGCCAGTCAGTCTACTGGCAAAACTCAAAATACATCATGACAAAGTGCATCCCTTGTCACCACATCTGAACATCTTTGTCTGTCTGCAGATTTACATTTCATTCATCGGGAGTTTCAAGCATAAACACAGTAGATGAGGAAGAGTTCAGTGATCAGTTACAAAAACACTCATTCTTCTGTTCCTGTCCTCCGGGTGTAGTCTCTGTCTGGCAAACCTCTGAATTTCCTGAAAAGAGACAGAAACTTCACACCAAAAATGTTACGTTCTGTCAAAAGGGATATTAAAATGTAAAGATTAGCAGTTAGAGGTAGACAAAAGGTTTATCGGTTTGGTTTTTCCTCTGTAAAGATGCTTTACATACAGCAATTACTTTACTTTGTGCTCCAATGCCTACATAACACCCATTATTCTAAGGGTTCTATCTTTACCAGAACACTCCCATTTGAAAGATTCTGTGGAACTGTACAATGTTCCTTTCATTGGCCTCTATGTCAGGACAGGGCTGGAGTGATGCTTTAGCCCTATTACATCATCAGCATGAGAATGTGAGCTAGTGGTGGCACATGGTCCTACTTCATATAAAGCAGTTCAGTAGTGGTAGAAAAATGATTGAACGGAAGATAAGATACTCAAAGAGGACATGACCTAATAAATTACTTGAGTTCTGATTGCATTTGGAAAAAAAGGATGCAGCTGGCAGTTCTTACAGTATCATTATTCTTTCCAGAAAATTTGTGTGCTTGTGACATATTTTGTATATAGGATCTTTACCTTTCTGTAACTGAGGAATTAAAGGGGTAAAAAAAATGTTTATGTCTTCCAGTGGTTCTTCTCCATCAGCAACAACACCTTGGTTGTGCCCTGGTTAGAACCTGGAACAGCTTATTGTGTCAGCGCACAGATACATGTCACCACACCACTTTTGAACAGTGGGTTCTCCAAAGAACATTGCATTGCTACCTTGAAAGGTATGTGTAAGCTGAAAAAATTACAAAAAGAAGATGCAAGTTAGAAAAAAATTATGGTGATTGAGTTTGTAAGCTTTTTATGTATCCATTCTGAGATGGATGACAGCATTGTTTCTCTCCTCTCTGTGCACTTGTACCGATGAAAACATCTTTGCCTTTAGTAAAACATAGCTGGGATTTACTGACTGGAAGGTACATCAGTACCTCTGAAGTAAAGGTTCTGAATTCTTTGCATCTTAGTGATTGGATAATTTTTTTTCTCCTTGAATGAGGTTTGGTAATGGCAGAGCTGGATCAGTCTGAAGTTAGGAACAGGAGAACCTGAGGGAGCACTTGTTACTTCTTTTTTAAATTGAATTTGTAATTTAGATAACAATAAAAATTTGACTTGTAGCTCAAATAAAATTTTATTTTAAATTTCCTGCAAATTCCTTGTTTATCTAAAATGTTTGTATCCCATATTCAAAAAGAAATTTGGTGAATGCACACATTACCATTTTAATACATTAAAAAGTTGTTCAGTACAATAAAAACTTTTGTTTTGTTAACAGATGAAATGGCAGAGGAGACTATAACGATCATATTTGGATATATTCTGCCTATCATTCTGGCTGTCCTTTTTATTTCAATGGCATGCTATTGTGTGCACAGGTATATTCATGTCAACAAACAGAAACATCCATCAAACCTGGTAAGTGTTCCCTGTTGCAGGAGGTCACTGCCCACCTTGACACTCAGAGCAGAGCTGTTCATTTTCCAGGACTCCGAGTCAGTTGGGGAAGCCATGGCTAGCTGCAAATAAAAGCTCTAGTTGCTAGTTAGATCAAGAAAAGAACATCACATTGAGGTCTACTAAATACAAGAAAAACAGAGTAATAATTCAAGTTAGACAGTGTCTAAAAGGACGACTAGAACTAATGAGAATCAGAACAGAGGTGTTCATCTGGGAGGAATCATTGCCATAAGCAAGGCCTGAGGTGCACTGAGGCAAGCTCTATTAGGACATCAGCACTCGCTAAATTTATCTAGAAAGAAGCACTGTAGAGATTCAGTGAACAAAAGCTATTAATTTGTTGAATTCAGAAACAAGAAGGAAAGATAATTAAGCGGTACAGAAACCCTATGATGTTTTCCTGGACTACTACTGGATATTACCAGATTTTTCCATTTAATTTTGATTGTGAAGGATAGCACATGTGCATCATACAGATAATTTAATCTGGATTTCAATAATACTTTCAAATACTGCACCATTTCCTAACACCCAAAAATGTGTGAACAAACATATTCAGTTATTTAGACAGTGTAAATACACTTTCTACCTAAAAATGTTTGCAAGTTGCTTAGAGCTGCAAAGTTTGTTAATTTTTGGAAAGAACACATCAAGTCTAAGAAATGTTCCTGGTTTCCAGCTCCCGAGCCCAGCAGAGCTTTCTCACAGCTCTCTCTAAACAAGTTGCTCAACCATAAACATGCAGTTGCAGTAATGAATGAATGCTTTGATATGGAAGCAGGGAGGTGGAATAAACAGTTTGTTTTGATCCAACACTTCGGACCTGGGGGAGCTTTCATACTACCCAGCACATTGGTTAGTGGTCTTAGTCTTCTGTTCAAGCTTGAAAGCACTGAACTGCAGCTTGTGGTTGTTTTTCTATCACATTTTCCTTTAGTGACTGCTCATACAGTTCTTATTCCTGTTAGAAATATTACTCATTTCAGAAAGATTCATGTTGTTTAACTAGATGATTTATCACAGGGTCACAAAAGCAGCCTGTGACAGACTGCACAGCATAGGCTCCATACACTGCATTTTAACCTGATGTATAGCTTCCTCTCTGAAACGAAACCTGGTATTTAATTCTCTGTAAGTTGTACCTTAACATGGTACATGACTCTGTGCTTGTGGGATGTGGTTTTGAATGCACTTCCTCTTCACTGGTTAAAAAGAGTGGAATAGATTCTGTAATCTGTGACCCAAGGACAACTCTGATGTTTTCTCCAAAATTGCTTGGGTTTATGCTCGTGGAAACAAAACCGGAATTTGGCAGAATTGTTCTAAATATTATTTTGACATGGAGAAGATATGAAAAGGGATACTGGGGCTGATTATAATATAGTTTTACTTTGGATAGAATAAAAATAGTGGAGCATATTAACACTCCTGAGGTTTATATGCTGAACTTCCTTCTTCCCTAATATAGGGAAATAACCTCTTCATAAGGTCTAGCCTAGCCTTATATTTTAAAAATGCATGACAGTATAAGAAACAGCAAGATGGTGTTTTTATTATACTTCACTCAAAATATTTTTTTATCTCTAGGTATGGCACTACACAGACAAATGCAAAGACATGGTTTTCATACCATGTGAAAAAATAGTGGTCAACCTTATCACTGTTAATGTGGATGAGAGAAAGCCAGCTCAGGAACCCAGTCATCTGTCAGAACAGAAAGGTCCCCGTTATTACACTGTTTACAATGGCACCGAAGGGAAGCATTTGCCTTCAAAAGAAGTGCTGGAAACAAAACAGCTGCTTGATATTTCACATGATGAGATTTCACAAGAAGAGGATATTTTAGTGGAAGGGGACCAAATTGGGAACTGGCCATTTTATGGCCAGTCTGGAACAAAGAATACTTTGAGACAAAAAAATGTAGGGACTGTAGAGTACGAACATGATATCAGGGCTGAAGACTTCAGTCCTAGTCAGAAACTAGAAGAGAAGACCTCTTCTCCCACAGGGCTATTATTAGGTCAGCCACAGATTGTTTTGGGGGACTTGGTTAATATGAAAACAGGACAGTCATATTGTCCCCAGCTAGAGGTGAGGGCAACAGACCCTTGTTTGGAAGAGAAAATAAAAGAACTTAATTTGAAGATTGTTGATTCAGCAGATGAATTGCTGGGTGAGACCCGTATCAACTTGGAGGACTTGGATACTGAAAAATCTGGGCAGACTTCTTATCCTCAGCTGGAAAAAATAGCACAAGGCCTCATGGAAAAAGAGGGCGAGCAGACCATATTAGTAGATTGGGATCCTCACAGTGGAAGACTGTATATTCCTCTCTTGCCCAGTGTTGAAAATCAGGTGTGTGAAGGAGTGTTCAAGTGTGATGCTCTTGGCAAAGAGGGAATTTTGTCTAGACTGTATGAGAAAGAGGTATCTGGTGAAACATCAGAGGACCAAGAAATGTATCTCCTGCAATTCAAGGAACAATGGGGACTGCACGTAGAAATGGAAGACTGAACAGTAATTTTCTAAAATATCTAAAGTGTAAAATCTTGTTTGCTTTGCCTAAGAAAGTGATGGACTCTGTGGAGCAAACACATCTTAATGTATTGAAGTTTTCAGAACCATCACAGTCGAACAACTTATTAATGCTAGGTTATTTACAACAGTTTCCAGGTGTGATGTAAGTGATTTTGACTTCCATCATAAACCTCTCAGGTAAAATATGATGGTTATGAGACTATCTTATTTTTAAATATATTTTTACATAGGATGCTGTTAGGATTTTCATATTGTAATTCCTACCAAAACAAATTATCAGTGTTTGATAGCAGTTATTTTTAGCAAATAAAAAGCAACAATATGATATTTTGCTGGACTATTTCATATATCTTGACACAATGCAGTCTTTTTTAGGTCTCATTCCTGCTACTTGTAATGGCCTGAGCTGACTTTTGTGGAAGTTAAGGGCATTCCAGTAAATATTTTGTTTCTTTTTTATAAATATTCTTCTAATTAATGAAGTTCTTATTTATTTCTCTTGAAAGATTTGTCTGAGATGCTGGGTCCCTTTCATACTGTGCTGTGCAGATAAGCGACCAGTCACAATTTTTAGCAGGTGTACCTATAAGCTCAGCAGACGTAAGGGTGAAGAAAGTAAGTATTAGTCATATATTAAACTGGGGGAAAATGTGGCAAAAGGGATTCAGTGAAACGCCTGTCATCTTACTGGACGGACTGTGTCTCACCCAGCCTTAGACACTTGCCGTACAGCAACTGTATGACTCATGTCCTGCAAGTGTCTGTTCCTCTCCAATGGCTTCAATGGCAGGCTGGTGTGACTACCTCAGATGGAGAAGTCTGTCCCAGACACACCACTTCTTCTTCTTCAGACACATCTCACTTGCCATGGCAGACCCAGAAAGTGTACCTGCTGGGCTTTCTGGTTTTTATCTGATGTCCTGACCAGAACTTCTGATATAAGTTCACTTTTTCTCCATGCCATGTGATATTTATTTAGGCTAGTAAAATTACAGGATATTCTAGAAATTACTTACTAGAGCAGGTGATACTTTTCAAAGCCACTTTTCTACTTCTTTTTTTCTACTTAATGGACCTTTTTTTTTGAACACCAAAAGGAAATAATCACAGTAATTATTTGTTTGGTTTTGAAGAGGAAAATCAAGAAAAAAGAGAAACCTTTTCTACAGTGTGTAGAACTTGTACCCACCAAACTAGGTACATGGTTAGGTATATTTTTGAAGGAAGACTTTTACCAATATCTTTTCTCTCAGGTAATGTTTTTGTTTGGGATTTTCTGTGACTGTTCATCCTCTGGAATATTTCAGGTGTAGTCACACACCTTAAAACGAGAAACACCAATAAAATACTTCATGCTGATGACTCCTTATCTCATGTAAAAAATGTTCTCAACTGCTTTTATAATAAAGATATAGATCATGTAGCAATGTTATACCTAAATACTATATCAACACCTTTGTGCATCAAGAGGTTCACAGAGGAGGGTTATAGCTCAGTGTGAAAGAAGGAAATAATTGGAGATGCGAAGAGGTCACAATTTCTACTACCAGCCTTGCTTAAGTAACCCTAAATCTTTCTCAGTATTTCCTAAAGATTTCTTAACTAACCACTTTGTACATAATCTCCTAATTGTCTTTTGGAATGTGAGGGCTCTGACTCATATGTAGGAAACAATTATTTACTTTTCTCTGTAGTCCATTGAATTTTATCCTCTTACTGCTGCCCAAAGACCAATCACATGTGTTTAGTCTGTACCTTCCACATGGAAGGATGAGGATGCTCCAGCTCCCTAAATAATCTGGTGCAGCTGCCAACCAACCCTCCTTCAAGAGGAAAGTATTCCTTATTTCATATTTGTATTTCCCCTGGCCTTATTTACCAGCTTCCCATGTCTGCTCCTTCTTTTTTTGTTCAATAAGCAAGCCTTACACCAAAGGTTACTACATATAAGGATACTTAACATACTGTAATCAAGTCATTGCTGATTAAAATTTGAAAACTTGATAACTAAACCATAGAATCTCACTTCTTTCAGTTCTTTGGTCACCATGATCTCCTTTTTCTGCATTTTTTTTTTTTTTTTACGCTTTTCAGTTACAATTAAGTTATGGACTGTGCCTCACACAGCCTTTTTTTTCCCACCATTTATTTCTTTTCTTGTACTTGAAAAGACATCACCTCCCTAGTTTACTTTTACTTGTGATCAGGGCACAAGATACTGAGATTCTTGCAATCACAGATGTATCTAAATGATAAGTCTATGCTTTGAAATAGTAGTTGATTTTTGGACCAAAATATTTGCAATTGGAGTTTGCAGCATTTTCAGTGTTGCTTCCTTTTGATCTGAATTTGCATGAAATTCGGAACTGATACTAGATTATGCTAACAGTCCTTCTCTGTATTTATAAGATACATTTTCAAAGTGTTCTCAGGATCACAGAAAAAAAAAAAAAAGCTGGAGGGGAAAGAAAAAGTAAATGAAGCTAAGAAGTTTCTTTTATATGCAAAAGAATTTTTCAGGTTAGCTAGTCAAGTTCTGAAACTGATCAGGCAGAAAAAATGGTGCCAGTTCCCTTCAATATACTACCAGTAAATTGTTGGTGGCTTTTTTAATGTCCTCAAAGTTACTCATATTTTTCCTTAAAACCTTCTAATTATATTAAAGAAATGAAACTGATCAGACATGGATCCATGTAAAATTGTAATTCTACCTACAAGATTTCAGACAAGAGTCAACTATTAATTACATAGAAGATCCAAGCAAGAAGAGAGCCAACTTGTTCCTAGTCTTTATTACACTTTCCTAAACTTTGGTTAGCCACATTGAATAAACTTCATGCAGCCAAAAAGCAAGGTCATCTATCTAGAAGCAGAGACTGTGCTAAAACAGAAAGCTACTTTCAGCCTTAAAATCAATTATTTTGAAAATTATGTGTATGATTAATAGAACTAAGTAGCAGTAAGTTGAGGATAAAAGTATGTATATTACTTGACTATGGTGGCAATGAAAATAGAATTTCACCTGTGTCTGCAGGGATGATGTGACCACTACTGGAAAAACTGTATCCAGTTTACAAAATGAGCCAAGCCAAGAAGATAGAAGGCAAATACTACTACAATAGGCTGCAGCAATGCTCTTTGGAGCTTGAAAAACAGGAAGCCTGGCTATCAATGAGATCTAGTGGTGATGAAACTGATAGCTAGGTGTGGGCACCCACAGTTTTGGAAAAGGAACTATAATTTGTAAGTGTGGGTTTGCTGCCTACAACCTCGAGAGAGTGATGGGGTTCTTGAAGGAGAGACTGAAACGGGCAGCTGAGTGCAAGGATACCTGTGCTCTGACTTACAGCAGCCCTGGACAAACTGCTGCACAATGAGAACGAGCAGGTGGAAAAGTGCAAATACAGCAGGCAAAAATGCAGTATGAGCTGTGTGTGCCTGGTGGGATAAGGACTGGAGCTGGAGAGCTCACCCCATGCCTACAGTGAGCCAGGTGAGGAGTACGTGATGACTGCCTAATACAGCTGCTACTGTTAATCAGGTAGCAGAGAGTTTCCTATGGGTATTAAGGTAGTTCCAGTAAGAACTCTGGAAAACATTCTCAGTGTCTAGAAGTTGCACAATATAAAAACATCTTGAGTGAGGAAATACTTCAGATTACATTTTTAATAAACAACTGCAGAGAAACATGCTCAATTTCTACTGACTTAAAATTGAATTTTAAGTTGGGCTTACACTTTAGCACTTCCCTAAAGAGGAATGAGTTCCCATATTTGGGACTGACAAAAGTTATCAGTTTATCAGAAGCGAGTTAATTCATGACTTCTGTGAGGTCTAACCTACAAACACAGGCTTACAAATGAAATTATTAGAATGTGAAGCAAGCAATACTTAAAATAGAATGGCAGCATGGTTTGAACATTTTAAAACAAGGACAATTGACTATTTACTGTGAAAATTCTCCAGTGCCTGTAGATCTTTCAAACAAGCATGTCTTTCTTCAACTACAATGCTAACAGATGTGTGCTGGAATGGTACAGTGATGCTCATACACTGTCAAGTCTTAAAACTGATTAATCCTTTTTCCCCCTTTAAATAAGAAACGTTGGCTCCACTGTACAGTGGAGTTAAAAACCAGTTATTTCAAGCACCCTATTTTTAAACAATTGCAGTTTCTATGTCTGATGTGATTTGTTCTTGCAAAATCAGAGAAGTCAAAGTTTTAAGCCTGTTCAGCTATCTCCCACTGTCCATTCGAAGTACCAGTGTTCTCCATAAAAGGAAGGCACAGCAACAAGTCAAGATTTTTCTGCTTTGGTTTTGCATATAGGTTTCAAGCTTCATCAGCCCAGGATCACAGAGCAGTAAGTGTAGGAAGTCATTTTCATGTTTAGTGTCACTTAGAAACCATAAAGATTTTTGGTAACTTGTACCGGCAGTAAGACTAAGCTGATCTCCTTAATTTCTTGTCTGTGTTTTCCCTTTCTAGTATAAGGAAAAAAAAAAAAAAAAAGAACAAAAAGTCTAGACTTCCGTTTTTTAAAACCTCCAGAATCAGTTTAGCTGAGACAGATTTTCCTGCACTAAGTTAGGTTTTAAGAAAAGGACTTGCTCATTAGCACCACATAGCTATGAAAACCCTCTTGCCATCTTAATGTGGCATCAATCTCTTCTGTGCCAAGTAGGGTGAGTTTCACTTTGCCCCTGTGCCAGCCCATTCTGTCCCAGCACCTCATTAATGCTGACATTAATGGTGTTCTGCTGGATGTGGTTTGTTCACTTGTTTATTCTGTAGCACTGCTTCCTTCCAAATAGACCAGTGGAGTGGATAGCATGCGAACAGTCCTTAAGAATTGAAAAAAAATAGAGAAACGTCAGTCAGGGGTGGTTCAGATGCAGTTGATCTTGCCAAAGGGACAGGGTAAGAATCAAATAAACTGCTCCTGGTTTATATCAGTAAGTGTTGCCAGCTAATGCTACTCTACAGCAAGCTGCATCAACCCAAACAGCAAAGAAAAATCCCAATACACAGCCAAGCTGTTGATGGGACTTCTCCTTTGCTCTTGGCCTCAGATGAGGTACGAGTTGAGGGAAGTGGTTCTGTTCTTGCAAACCCCCTCTCTGGCTGAGATGGGTCCCTCTCCGCTGGTGTTTCTCAGTCATGCTTTTCACTACATGTGCCAGCTTCCAGGCTTCTGCTCTTTTAAGCTCTGAAAGCCATTTCACTCTTAGCCCAGTGCTCCTTCTGAGGGGGATTTGCTCTGCAAGCTCTTAAAAGATAAAACTTCTTTCACCAACAATCTAACTGATGAAAAATGGTTTGATGTGTTTCTAAGTTTGCTTAATTATTCTCTGTGAAAAATGAACAGCTGTTATGATATTTCTGTATCTCCATTTTTCACCCCATCTCTGGGAAAATATTCCTTAGACTACTCTCTGCTCCTAGTAATGTTAAGCACCATTGCATCTAAAAAAGATCACAGGGACTCAGCTTGTGCAAGGTAATTTAGAGATGGTTTACTCTTCTCCCACTGAACTCCAAAACACAGTTTTCAAACACTGTTTGTCTCCTGCTAAACTGACTTACACAAACACTCCAAAATAATTTTCCTTCTAAAATTAATGTGCTTATATTTTCCTGTGTGGTCACAGAGGCATTTTACTCTTTAAGCAGTTACCACAGATTATCTGCCATCTAATAGAAAACTAATTTTTTTTTTTACAATTAAATAGGTTTTGAAGATAAATCGTAAAAACTCTTGGGGTGAACTTTTCCCTGGTATGCCAGGTTGATCTTGCATAGCTCACAGACTGATGGAAACAAATGTTTATTATTTACCCAGCTCCATAAGGACATAACACAAATTCTAGTAAACTCCATAAAGCTTTTGTGGTCAATCAGAAACTTTAACATCCCCTCATATTTTTTAGCTGTGTAAAAACATGGGTAGAGGTCTGTTCTGCTGCTCAAGGCTATTGTTTCTTTTCCTCCTACACCCTGTCTCTCTGGGCCTCATATTTTTAAGCTGCAGCCAAAAGGCAGCCCGACAGTAGGGCAGCAGTTGTCAGTCAGAAACGGAGAGCCAGCAATAGTTCAGAGGTAGCCACCAAAAATTACTGTAAGGCAAGGCAGCAGGTTGCAGTAAAGGTGGTGTAAGGTGCCAGAGAGAAAAGGAAAACGGTAGAAACTGTTCAAAGGTTGGGTTCCTGGTCTACTGAACCAGGAATTTAATCATGCTGGAGAGGAGCCAAGAAGCCCTGTGCCTGCCCCAGGGCAATGGCAAGAGTTTTCTACCCTCTTCTTTTTGGGAAGAACTTGTTGCTACCTGGAAATGGGAGTGCTGGCCTACTAGGATTCTTAACATGCAGTAATGAAAACCTTTGGCAAGGGGCTCCAAATTCATTATAGCTACAAGTTTAGCCTCTGCCCGAAGCTGACACACAAACTGTTTCTGTAAGGATTACAAGCAAGGATACTTCTAAAGAACAATATGGGTAGTGATAGGAAAGCTGATTTTTGATCCTTTCTCTGTCTTCTGCTTGCTAAGGGACTTTATTGCAGCTGCTGAGAAAGGGCCTGCAGCAATGTCATCTGCAGCAGTGTCACCTGCTCTGCTGAGCCTCTGGAACCAGCAGTGCGCTGGTCTGTAAGTTCCTCTGCTACTAATGAAGCAGAGGTTTTTCAGCAAACTGACCCCATGTCTTTTAAAACATGAATATGAGCATGAACCTAAAAAACCATGCAAAATCTGCTGTATTCATCTCTTGACAGGTAGTCCAAATACCTCTGGCATACCTTACACAACCAGTTAAACACTACTTTACTTCCATTTGTGTCCTTCCTCTATTTGCAACATCCTTAATTTCTCATTGCCATCACAAATATTTCGTCACAATATTTTCCTTTACTAGTTTTCCTTTTCAAAGGAAATCTCAAGCAAAAACTTGACATTTTAGTGCTTCTCTCAGATTCAGTGTGCGTCCTGGCCAGCTGAGCAAGCAGGTTGTTAGGAAGACATTGCCAAATTGCCAGCTTCCTTCTCAACACCAAATGAAAAATGAGAGAGAGAAATCAATTGCTTCTGCGAGGGCTGGAGAGCCTGAAAAGCAGCATGGTCAGCACCTGAGATCCTCAGGAATTGCACTGAGTGCTGGACACTTCTGCCAAAGATTGGAGCACTTGGAAGAGAAACTTCACCTTCTCCCATGAAAGGGGGCTTAGTCCTTTGTTTGATGGAAGATGCAATGAAGACAGAAAATGGGAAATGAAGATTTTGTTCTGAATGCCTGGAGCACTTTCTAACACCAGATAATTTCCTGACATTTCTGTGGCAGTCAGCAATGCAGAATCTCCCATTACTAGGTGACATCTTAATAAATGTAATTGTTTTGAAGTCAAAAAGTAAAAGCATCCCACCTATTATGTGTAGTTTGTGCAGTGAGCAGGTCATGTTACTACTAGCTCCCTTAAAAATTAGCATTTTAAGTGCCTGACAGAGATGAAACATGCATCTTCAACGCTCCTGACTGATCCAAAGCCAAATACTCCAGTAAATGGCAAAAATCAAAACCCATTAAGTGGAGGGACCAGTTCTGACTTGTTTGCCCTACCTTTTTACTGAAAGGTTTTTCAGTAGTAAGAAGGCAGATCTGTTCCTGGTAACTTAGTTAACATTTATCAGAAAGCTATCTGCTATAGTGAGGCCATCAGAGTTCCCAGAAAATATACATAAAGGACCAAAACAAGCAACCTCGTTGAGACTAGGTTTGTAAATTTGCTTATCTCTAACTTCTGGTCACCATGACACAGGGCAGATGGCTAGATTTCTTTCAGTCTGATTTGATTACTACTTGGTTTTGTCTCTTCTGCAAGAGAGCACCTGAGACTCCACACTGAGCTAGCCGAGAAGGACCTCATCTTAATAGTCTCACCAGGGTGATCTTGTTACTCCATGACCCAGTGCCCTCTCCAGTGCTCCTGGTAGGGAAGAAACATCAGAAGCCAGTGTACAAATTCAGTTACACTAAGCACCTGAACTAGGTAGTCTGAATTTTATCTATTAAAAATAGAAATCTCATAGCAACAAGCACAGGAGAAATGCCAATGTGAACAAGTAGCTTGAGTTTGGGATGGAAAGCTGTTAGGAGTTCAGATCCAGGACAGGGATTTAGCATTTAATCCTCAGGTTTGTAACACACTTCACTAGGACTTCAGGCAAAACAAATGATTTCTTCCTCTTTTCTATTTCTGACTCTATTACTCTGTGTTTATTATTTAGAAAGCTCCTCAAACCTCTCTCAGCTTTGGTCTGCCTAGTGCAGTAGTGCAGGGACTCAGTTGCTGCCTCAGGTTGTTTTCATTCAGCTGGAGCAGAACTGAAGGAAACAGGAGCGTTTTGGATGCCAAGACACGTTGCAACTTCTTATAACAAACACCAGGAGCTGCAGGGGAAATCCTTTGATTCATTCTCCGAACCATGAGAGCTGCTTGGCAGAAACATGTCACGCTACTGAGTGCGGAGGCCAAGCTGAGAGCCTGGCTCTGTGTTTGTGAACACCCCAAGATGAGATGTCGCTGCCTTTCCAAAGCCCTCACTTCCTCAGAGCAAGGGATGGTGTCCAGGCCCTTTGTATGTTAAAGAAGCCAAAGATTTTTTGCATCTTCCCAGGCAATGGGAAGCCCACTTGGGGAAGTTGCCTATTGAATGAAAAGCTCTTCCCAAACAGAATAGGAAGCGAAAATCACAAAATGGATGGACTAAATGAATAGACTAAACCTGCTGCAGCCTTTTGACATTTTAAAGCTATTGCCAGCAGTGCAGGAAAAAGTAGACAGACAGACACTCAACAGTCACGGTTCCAAGGAGAGTAGATGGCTGAGGATTTGGTCACACTGACTTACACTGAACCCACTTGTTCACTCCCTTTTTTTCTCAGCTACTCCATTTCTGCATTATTTGTCCAGGTTGTGAGAGCTTCAGAGCATCTCTTCTCTTCTACAGCTTTTCAGTAATATAAGGACAAATAACAGCAGAATTTTCTCAGCTTAGGAGAAGCAGTTTCAATGTGAACATATAATAAGCATGTCTACAGAGCCAAAAACTTGCAGTGGGTGAAATCCACATGCTATTTCGATACCTAAAAAATGTAAATCAAGTGGATGTCTCCCAGATGAATACACTACAATATACAGTGATGTTAGAAGGCTAAATCAGAAAGGCTGCTCTGAAGGGGTGTAAGTATGATACATAATGGAAGCTACTGCATGAACCTGCAGCAGTCTTGGCTCTGTAAGTAACCACAAAGGAGCACACACACTGCTTGGACTGCCTTTCATTTGTATGTTTGTCTTCATTTTCAAATGAGACTTCTTTGGTACGGTTGGCTCATGAGGAAGTATGAGGAGGGCTGAGGGAGCTTGGTCTATTTAGCTTGGCAAAGAGGAGGCTGAGGGGGAATCCGATCAACACTTATTAGTATTTAAGGGACAGGCCCCAGGATGGGGCCAGAGCCTCCTTAGTGCTGTCCAGTGACAGGACAAGGGGCAATGGCCACAAACTGGTAAACAGGAGGTTCAATCTGAACATAAGGCAATACTTCTTTACTGTGAGGATAACAGAGCACTGGAACAGGCTGCCCAGAGAGGTTGTGGAATCTCCGTCTCTGGAGATATTGAAAACCTATCCGCACATGTTCCTGTGTGATCTACTCTAGGATCCTGCTGTAGCAGGAGAGTTGGACTAGATGATGTTCAGAGGTCCCTTCCAACCCCTACCATTCTGTGATTCTGTGATTCTGTGATTCGCTTCTCTATGCTGAACAATCCCAGCTCTCTTGGTGCCTGTTTGGGGAATGTCACTCTTAATCAAATTTTCAAAAGTTACAGTGACACTTACCCCCAATACAAACACCACCTGAGCCAGGAAACAGAAATTCTTCGGACGCCCCCCGAGCACCCCCTTTCTCTCCCCCGAGAGGCCGCTGATCAGCCAGCGGCAGCCCCGCCCATGCCCCTCGGCCCCGCCCCAGGTCGCGCATGGCGTCCGGCGGCACCTGGCGCCCTCTGGCGGGCGAGGGCGGGTACCTGCAGTGAAGCCGTGAGGTCGAGGGGCGAGGAATATCACATTTCCTTCCCCCCAGCTCCGCAGTTAGGTGTTTCTTCTGTGTCACTGTGGTAAAGGTATCATCAGTGTATTTGAAAGCGAGTCACAGAATTTAAGCCCAAAGAAGGATCCAGATCACAGAATCACGGAATGTTAGGGATTGGAAGGGACCTCGAAAGATCATCTAGTCCAATCCCCCCGCCAGAGCAGGATCACCTAGACCACGTTGCACAGGAACTCGGCCAGGCGGTCTTTAAATGTCTTCAGAGAAGGAGACTCCACCACCTCCCTGGGCAGCCTGTTCCAGTGCTCTGTCACCCTCACCATGAAGAAGTTTCTTCTCATATTTAAGTGGAACCTCCTATGTTCCAGCTTACATCCATTGCCCCTTGTCCTATCATTAGACACCACCAAAAAGAGCCTGGCTCCATCCTCCTGACACTCTCCCTTAATGTATTTATAAACATTGATAAGGTCACCCCTCAGTCTCCTTTTTTCCAAGCTAAAGAGACCCAGCTTCCTCAGCCTTTCCTCACTCCCTTAATCATCTTAGTGGCTCTACGTTGGACTCTCTCAAGCAGTTCCCTGTCCTTCTTGAACTGAGGGGCCCAGAACTGGACACGGTATTCCAGATGTTGTCTCACCAGGGCAGAGGGGGAGGAGAACCTCTCTCGACCTACTAACCACACCCCTTCTAATACACCCCAGGATGTCATTGGCCTTCTTGGCCACAAGGGCACATTGC
>VYZX01023966.1:403434-422164 GCA_013401335.1 Brachypteracias leptosomus
AAACTCCTCCTTTGTCCTGACTTTCTCTGCGGCCTCAAGGGTCTGGGGCTCCTGAGGACAGCCTCCAGCAGGATAGACAGAGGCAAAGAAGGCATTCAGTAACTCCGCCTTCTCTGTATCCTCTGTCACCAGGGCACCCTCCTTATTCAACAGTGGGCCTACATTGCCTCTAGTGTTAGTTTTATCTGCAATGTTTTTGAAGAAGCCCTTTCTGTTGTCCTTGACCTCTCTTGCAAGATTGAATTCCAAGGAGGCATTGGCTTTCCTAGTTGCGGCCCTACATCTTCTGACTAGAGTCTTATAATCATCCAATATCCGTACCCATTTGAATGCTCCCCACACCAGGAACTCTTGAGGCTATAGACCAATTCAAGAAGGAAAACTTTCCACCTCTCTCGAAGAACACAAGAGGAAGCAACTGCGTCATTTCTTGTCAGCGATGAGAAGTCACCTGTTCCTGTCCCTGCTCTCAGTACTGATTATCTATTTTATTTGTTAATGTAAATGCTCCCTACAATGGAAAGAACGGCAGATCCCCTGGGTGTCCTGTAGAAGAGCACAGCACCCAGCACAGTTTGTGGAGAGACCAAACTTGTTAGTGTGTGTGAGATATTCTCAGAATAAACAAATTGATAAAGCCCTTAGGGAGATTTAAGGGGGAAAAAAAAATAAATTGTTTTCTGGATCCCAGTCAGGCTCTGACATAATTGAAGTATATCTCCTGCCAAGGCTCAGATGTTGCCAAATTTGAACCTATCTATCTTTTTTCACCATTTAAATACCCCTGTCCCACACACCCCATACCTCCAGCCATTGAAGAAGTATTTTCAACAAAGTAATATTTTTCTTTCAACAAAGAAATGGGAATCCTAGAAGACAGAGACATTCCACAGCAAAAATTGTCTCAAGGAAGAGCAGAGTTCACAGCAGCTGTGTAAGAATAAAAATGCCTGATATTACAGCTTGAGAGAGTAGAAGGACTTGAACAAGCAAGCATAAACAGAGAGTTATTCCGAGGATGATAGCAACCTTTGCTTCAATTGTTACCCGTGAAGATGATGTAGAACATGAGTAGGAGGACATAGCCAAAATGGCCCAGGGGGATGGGTATGCTACATTGGAAATTGCTATCCATGATTTGGAAATGAAGCATGTAATCACAGAGAGAAAAAATAGGCTAGAAATTAGAACAGTTTATCATTATTGGAGACTTAAAGCTCTGGAAAGGCTTTTCAATATCAGCATTTTTTTAAGAGCTTCACAAATTAGTGAAGGGGACTATATTAAAGACTGGACCAAAACGACCCTAGATATCCTTAGCAGTTATAGGTTCAGGTATATAAACCAGAGAATAGAGACTCAGCAAAGTCCTTGAGAGGCTAATCACAATCCTCATTCTGTGGGATCAAAAATACTGTTAGAATAGAATAAAATTTCAGCCAAATCAAATAACAGTGCAGACAAAGCCAAATTTTGCTTCCAAATTTCTTCAAATTTTACATTACATGTGGGTGAAGTTCCCATTCTTGGCTGTGCTCTGTAATTGTTATGTTTTGTGAAAATTCTGGACCACATCCTTATTTCCTATATGTTCTCATGCAGGCATGAGCCCTTAAAATGAGTGGGAACATTTTGTTACCATCATACCCAAAAAACAGCAATCCTCCGTGTCCTGCCACTCTTACAATGAGAAGACCACAGTACGAGACCACGAGGCTCTGAAGCCAGAGAAGCAGTGATGCCTCATGCACAGTGAGGGGGAGAGGCCTCTTCTGCAACGTGTGCGTTCCCTTTCTGACAGAGCAATGCCACAAAAGTGCACTTGAGATCTGGAAACAGTGTTCACCTGGCACTAGCACTCGGGCATAAAGCCACAGCACCATTCTCTTAGTTACTGTGCTGGTGCAGCAGGAAAATTAATTTTGATGCTTGCATCTTTCTCTTCATGGAGCTGCTAGAAACAGGGGCTCTGTTCCTGGAAGGGCAAGTGCCTTGGAAGACAAAGCTGATACTACCCAGGCTCCCTGGAACACTTTCGAATCACTGTAAACAATCTGATCTTACTTTGAATCAGTGGCTCAAGATTCACAAGTTTTCAGAAGGTACGAACACCATCGGTCGAATGAGGATATGGACCTGGTAGCAGTCCTGCAGAGATAATAATAGCAGTACTTTGTATTTTGCTTTGAGTCTACTTCCTTTTAAAAATGTATTTATATAAAAGCAATCCCTTTTTCAGAGGAACTCTAATAATCAAGAGATCTGTCAACACTTCTCAATTGGTTTTCTCTTTGAAGACAAATAGCATGCTTTCATGTTCATATGCAGAATCTTCTGCTACGTAACTCCAGCCCATCAGAGACACTGGCAGTCTCTGAAAAACAACCAAAGGAGCAGGAAGCCAGCTTTAATCATTTGTATCTAATACACTGCACAACACAGAGAGACTGGGGAGAATAATTCTATATAGGGAGTCAAAAGTACTGTACTCCTTACGATTACCCATCTTCAAAGGGAAGAAAGGCTTTGGTGGTATAAAAAAATATAGTGGTGCTGTAGTTATGCCATATTTGCTGCATCCTGTGTGAATTAGTTACATTCAAATATGAAGTGTGTCAGTGACTTTCTAATTTACATTATGCCTCTAAATGGTTTTCTATAGTGCCTTTAAAGAAGAATTTGGGATTTTAGTCAAATTGAATATTGTTCCCTCTTTCATGTAGATCATCCAGATCCAGTCAATGACTCATTTTTTTAATAGCTCTTTTAAAATTTCCTTTTATTTCTGAAGTGTAGAACTCTTTTTGATTTGTTGGAGCCTATTCTTTTGCAGAGATGCATTGTTCGAGAAATCACAAGTGGCTTCACACAAACACTCAGGAAAGATCAGAGACTGGAAAAGCTGTAGAGGCTGGAGCAGAATTTGAGGCTGGAGCACAGCACTGTAAGGCGATGCAGTGTACTACAGCAAATATCAGATTAAGTGGAAAAGCTACTTGCTCTTCAACATATTTCAAGCCTTTGCCACGCTTGTTACTTTGGGAAGGGATGGGGGGGATCCAGGAGCTGCATTTGCTGCACAACACAGCAGTGACAGCATGATCCCAAGAAAAGAATTTGCTATGCTCAGCTGTGTCAGAGCAATTCCTGCTGCTTTCCTGGGCACAGAGCACTGCATCTAGTTCTGGAACCCCCAGCACAAGAAGGATGTGGACATATTGGAGCGTGTCTAGAGAAGGGCCACCAAAATGATCAGAGGAATGGAGCATCTCTCATATGGAGACAGACTGAGAGAATTGGGGCTGTTCAGCCTGGAGAAGAGAAGGCTCCGGAGGGACCTTATAGTGACCTTCCAGTATCTGAAGGGGGCCTACGTAAAGGTGGGGGAAGGTCTATTCAAAAGGGTTTTTAACGATAGGACCAGGAGTAATGGTTTTAAGCTAGGAAAGGATAGATTTAGGTTGGATATTAGAAAAAAGTTCTTTAATGTGAGGGTGATAGGTCAGTGGAATGGGCTGCCCAGAGAGGTGGTGGTGGCCCCATCCTTGGAAGTCATTCAAGGTCAGGCTTGATGGGGCTGAGTGGCCTGACCTAGGTAGAGATGTCTCCGCTTGTGTAGGGAGGTTGGACAAGATGACCTCTGGAGGTCCCTTCCAGCCTAAAACATTCTATGAGTCTATAATCTGCTCCTCTCACAAAATGCAAGCCCTCCCATGATGGCCCCAGCTCCAAACTTCAAATTCCCAAGCCCTCTGGCTCTAACGACAGGGAAATAGTAGCCTGAAGCCTGACCTCACTGAGGGTTTTTTCCACCCTCATGGATGGCCCCAGACTGAGGATCACATAGGGAGTCTCTGGGGAAGACAAACTTTGTTTTCCTCATTTTTTGCAACTTTCCGATGGTCACTACCCCATCCCTCTCCATCTACAGCATATGATGCTTGCATCCATTTTCACTTGCTTCTAGAGGCTACATTATTTCCAGCTATAGAAGCAGTTGTCTGTGACAAGGACAGCAGGTACGCTGTCACAGATGTCTGGGTAGCCACTTCTATAGGTCCCATAGCACGCTCTCTATCAGGAATAGTAGATAGCCTGGTTTAAAAAAAAAAATTAAACTGGACAAAGTAAAACCTTAAGGAGGCACAGAAAGCTGCCCCACCAGGGCTTTTGGGGCCAGGCATGTGTGTGAGTTGGGCAGCTCAGGAGCAGTGCAGCTCCTTTCACATGGTGCTACACCCATGGAAATCAGTTGAAGTAATCCCATGCCATCACACAGAGCGACTTCAGGTGTCTCTGCACCTGAGGCAATCCGCACCTTAGACAAGCTTCCTAAGAACAATAAGGAGTTATCGTCAGTAACTCATTCACTAATCCCCAGAGCGGACCAACCCAGGAGTGTCACAATCCATTTTACAGAGAAGGAATGGGAGTTTCAAAGCCCTTGCAGAAGGCTTTGGGAACTGCAGTGCCTGGTTTCAAGGCTCCCTGTTGCCTGGTGGAGTCTCTGCCCCTGAGGAGGGACGCAGCCCCACAGGTGGCTCAGGGCAGGCATGGGTGCCAAAGTGTGGGAGTCAGAGACTCACGCTGCCAAACAGGACCTGCTAACTTAGGAAATGCTAAACATGGCACAGCATCTGAAGATGACTGTTGGCAAGTTATTTGGGTTCTTTTGTTCACTTGGTGCCCACAGTAATTTGTCTAAAGCTTAAAGTTTCCCATTTGCTGATTTTTTCATAGCTAATGAGGACTCACCTGTGTCCTCTACATCCTGTAACTGCTCTTTCTTTGTAACATTACCATAGAAATACCCTCCTCAAAATGTAGTTACTAGAGAGCCTCCAAAACACAAGAGATTCATAGTACAGAACTATAGTATAGACTGATACTTACTCGTGAATTGCATTAAACATCTTTAACCACAGTATGAAATTCAGTAGGGTTTTTTCAAGTGATCAGTCATTATTGGTCTGGGAAACTCCCATTAAGTAAGCAAGAAGCACATAAGAAAAGCTGTTTACCACTCACACCATTTTTCTTCTAAAGTAAGTGATGCTCATACATGCCCAAGTCTATGGAATCAGTAACTCAACAGGCAGGATTTCTCTGAAGTAAGAAGCACCACTGAAAAACCCCCACACTTTATTCTGTCTTACTTGGGTTTGCAGCCGGAGGCAGAATTCTTTTTTCTTCTACCAAAGAGTGAAAATCATTGTCAGAGGCAGCATCAACATTTTCCACCTGCAATAGATAATGCTCAGCTACAGAACACCAGGCACTAGAATCCCAGATGACAGCTCAGCTGAGCCTTTCACTGCAAACAATAATACCGTGGGCTCAGAGCATGTTCTGCAGAGACGAAAAGAGCATCTGGGCAGCTGCTTTGCAGGAGGACTCGCTGCACCTTCTTTATCTCACTTCCACACCTGTGAGCTCTCTTCATTACTTCATCTTCAGATACAAGCTCTTATGAATTGTTAAGGAATATTGCATAATGTATCTTACTCATAAGAGGTTACCCACAGATGAAAACTCATATTAGATGAGGCAATGCTATCAATCTGCCCTGACAGGTTTGTGAACTGGGAGCAACTTTATTACACATTTGGTGCAGTTTTATCTTCCAGTAGCACATATAATTGTAGAGGACCACTCAACATTTTGATTGCAAACTCTTTGGGCAGAGATCATCTCTTGTATAAGCAGAGCCTAACACAAAATGGACCTGATTTTGTCTCTATCCTCCACATATTTTTGGGATGCAAATTCTAAATATTATCAGTCCACAAGATTGAATTATTCCCAAGTCCTCCCACTGCATAAAGTATAATCCACTTGGTGTTTTGTCAATTGCTTTACAAAATTAAACCTTTGTGCACTTGCTGCAAAAGCAGTTGCTACATGCCCAAGGAGAAACACACACACACATATCCAGGTGTTTACAGAAATACCCCTCAGCTGATGCCTATCTCTGAAGTCTATAGTCACTGAATCTTCTGCCACTGGCCAAACACAAAACCACTTCAGGCAGACCATCAACCACCTACAGCACTTTAGTCCTACTAACAGTTTCCACCTCTACTTCCAACCATTGCTGGTAAGACCCAGACCAAGTCTCCTTGTCCCCTCACTCTGTCAGTCACCATAGTGCATGACTGCCCTTATCCTGCTTTTTACAGCCCTGTTGGCTACACATAGCTGAGAAAAGACTGCTAATCTATTCAGCATATATACATGCCTTTGGGCCCTTGGAGAGGGTCACTTCAATGTAGGAGAGGAGAGCTCCACAGACAGAACAGCAATTAAAGTCAGGTTTTACCACCCATGGACATGTCTTTGTACCACTGTTTGGTTTGTGCTTTTGGAAAGTTCAGCCCTGCATGTGTTCAGCTTTTAGAGCTCCAACAAATCTTCAAGCCATGTGAATCCAATTGTCATTGAATCCAGTCATTTCAAATCAGAACTCAATGGCCCTTGCAAGCATCTTTCTTTACTTCTGGCCATGCTGAGTCATTATTTTGGCACAGCGGAGGTTAAAAAACAAGCCAGAGGGTGCAACAAAGAAATTAACATCAGGTAAGCACAGATGTTAAATAAGGATTGGGGACAGAAGTGAGTAAGTAAATTGCTGAAGGACAGGTTTTCTAAGATCTTTGAAGATGGAGGATATCTTGAGGAAACCTTTACAGGTTTTCTTCTTAGAGAAAGTGTTAGAGAAAACATACAAATTACTATACTGGGTCAAACCAAAGGTCCATCTTCCCTGGTATCCCATCCTCAGCAGCACCATAAGCAGGTGCCATGGGAGAAAACAGGGGGCTGTGCATGGTGCATCCTCTGAATACTCTTTCAGACTCAACATATTTTCTTCCCTCCATCCCAAAGTACTTCCTGATCTACATGTGGTTTTCTATACTTATTAACCCTGTACGGAGTTCTCTTCAATTTACCTAGGTTGTAAAACAAACTTTTACCTTCCACTACATCCTTTGGCAGCCAGTGGCACCTGCCTACTACTTTCTGTGTAAGGAACATTTCTGTTTTGAACCTAGAGCTATAGCCCAGTCCTTACATTATACCAGCTAATTCTACTTGAAAAACAGCCACAATGAAAATGATAGTTATACTTGAGGACAACAAGACCCAGAGGAAACCCGGGGGCAAATGTGGACAGGGCCAGTCTGCCCTTGATGGCACTGAATAGTCATATAACATGGACACAATCACTTTGCACCACTTGCGGTGTAGGTATGGGCAGAAGGGCCAACTGTGCAAGACAAGCCCAAGATTTGACAGTGTGACATGCGGCAGAACAGTAAAGACTAGAAGAATGTAACTTTTAGCTAAACTAAAGATTAACAATTTCAGATCTTCAGTTAACAGTCATTTTCATTTGAGGTGCTCCTACTTAATCCCAGAACAGTTTGTGGCTGCACACATGAAGTAGGGTGAAAATGTTAACCAATGACAGAATGACAGCAAACTGTGTAGTGCTTAGAGAAACAATAGTCTGTAAAAAAGCTTCTCCATTCAACATCCCTAAACACAAGAGGACAATGATTGCCACAGGAAACTTCTCTACAACATGGGAAATTGTAACAAGACAAAAATTCTGAACAGTATCTCAGCAGCCCCTGTGACAGGTATACCAAATCACACTCCCCTCACAGAAGCTTTTTTATTCTCCTCTATGCTGCCACAGCAAAGAGCTCTGCAGCTTTATGTCCATCATTTCCTGACCAGGAGAGATGCTTACAGCTCATGAGGGACCTATTTGTCCAGAACCAACTTCTTCCCAATCAATTTTATTGACATTATGGGACCATGCCAGCATAGCAGAAGAGAACAGGCTCTTTACTTTTTTTGAAGCACATCGATCTCACCAAATCTACAGAATTAACCCACAGTACAAATCAATAGATGAAACCCCCAAATACTCATTTCAGAGGGAGTGCAGTTCTGTTTACAGTTGAAAAGAGCCCAGCAATGAAAGGGGCCTGGCTACAGTCCAAGCCTAATGGACTTTTATTTAAATGTACACACCAGCCCTGGGAAATAGCAACCCCTGTCACAAGAGGTGTACCAAAAATGCCAGCCTTGGTGGATGATCTCACATATCAGACAGACCAAAAGTGAATAGAGCAGTTCACCCAAACCCTCACCAGTCTCTATGAAGCAAGTTAGCAAGAATGAACAAAGATGACTAAGTTAGCCTGAAGGCTGTGGTCCAAAAAAAAGTCAACACTTCTGGCTTTCTTTTTTTGCTGGCAATACTGCAATGTCAATGCCAATTTAGGCACTGTCACAAAAAAATATGTGGGTGGGGAGACATTTGGCCCTGAAGGAAAGAGGGCAGCAAACAGGACCATTAACCTGAAAAGGTTGTGGAGTTTTAAATTTTGGCTGGTTGAGATTTTGCATACACAAAAGCATCCTCAGACAGAAAGAGGCAGCAGATGTATTTATTTCCAGCCTCTCAGGTCCCTATGTGCTGTAGATGGGGGCTGCTCCAGCCAGCTGTAGGCTCCTAAAAGTGCTGTGGTGCACTGGGATGCCCATGGCTCAGACTGAAGTAGCTCCTGCTGAATCTCATGGACTCCCTGCACCTACATTTGGATCAGATAGTGATGCTGGATTTAAAATAATCCAGATTATCTGCGTCCATCTTGTTAGTACTCAAACATTTATTCATGATTCTGACTGAAAAATGCAGAGCAACAGCACTGTAAATCTTTGGAAATGTGTCCGTGGGACTCTAGCCTTTTGCTTCTCTTGGCTTTCCTTCTTTCTTGATAGCTTGTACTACTATTATATTATTACTCAAGCTAAGCATTTTAGTTAAAACAAGAGCAGTTTTCCACATGAATCTGCAAAATTGCTTATGTGTCTCTACTGGCAGCCACCCACAGTCAGATTTCATGTGCCCTAATGCTGGAAATGCACTTACCTAAATTAGATATCCCACTGCAACAGAGTGCACTGATAGCAGGGGTCCATCAGTGCTGCCTGCACCCTGGGAATCAGCTGGCTACTCCTTATCTTGCAGGAGACTGAATTTGTGGCATTTTGTGTTCTAAGGCTCAAATGTAAAGATGCCAGATTTGTTTGTCAAGTCAGCTCAAGAATAATGCTAAATCCCCGACATTCTCAAATGTATCTGAAGGTTTGCTGTAGCAAAGCCACTTCACAGAGCTCACTCTTTATTACAGTCCTTACCTTTATATCTTCATTTTCGCAGCCACTTCGAAGGCAATGAAAATAAGGCAGCCACCAACTTAATCCATTCCATACATGGAATTATTCTGCAAGCTCAGTCAGCGCTTTATTGCCTTCAGGAACTTGCTTCTTAAATAAATCTTTTCTTCTGAAAAAACTATTAGCAGATTTGCATTTTTCCTTTCAAAAATATAGAGGGAGCTGTGACTAGGAAAAAAAAAAACAATAAAGGAACAATTTCCGCTCTGTTAATAGCCTGCCTGGATTGCACAGGTAAAATTTGTACCATTCCCCTGCCTCATCATGATGCCATTGAATGCCTGAGCTGACCTGTTACCCATCACTGGGAGGGGGGCCAAGCGAGCTATGGTGTGCCAGCTCCCTCTGAGGTGCTTTGGGAAAGGTCAGACCCCTGACCCCATGGGAGAACACTCACACGTGCAGCATTAGTGGCAAAAACTGCTCTCTGAAGCCTCTGCAGTTACAGCTGTGCTTGTTTGAGGGTGCCAGCACAGCCCCAGCAGCTGGTGGCCCTTCCCTGGTGGTATGGCTGTGCCACCCAACCCAATGGCACACGCTGAGCTGGCAAAAGCTCCCTTCTCCTGCAGCAGGTGTTTTTATCATTGGTTGTCCTGCTGCAAGAATGTGAGTAAATAGATTTTGGAGGGGTGAGGTTTTTCCCTGACATTGCTTTGCTGGAATTGTATTAATTCCTCAAGCACAGGCCTCTGCTTGGTGGGTAGAGAAGCAATCCCAAAACTCCCCTCTAACCCTCTTCTCAGGCTGGGGAGGTGAAACACCAGCCACTATTGAGACCCTAAGGCAGCAAAATGCTTTCGTTTAGGTTCATGTTCTAGTGAATGAAAGCTCACTCAAGGCACAAAATAAACCTATGCTTAAATGTTTTGATACAAAGGCAAGAACTATTGCATGAGAGCATCTCTGACTGCTCTATATTGCCACCTAGGAACCCACGTTCACACAGCAGCCCAAGTCTTCAAAGTTTGCCCATTTCCATGCCATCTATGCCCTGCACCAAGAGGAGCTCCACTGAGAAATAATCTCCCGTTTCAACCCATGCTTTAAATCACAGAATCACAGAATCACAGAATGTCAGGGATTGGAAGGGACCTCAAAAGATCATCTAGTCCAATCCCCCTGCCGGAGCAGGATCACCTAGATGAGGTTACACAGGAACATGTCCAGACGGGTTTTGAATATCTCCAGAGAAGGAGACTCCACAACCTCCCTGGGCAGCCCGTTCCAGTGTCCTGTTACCCTCACTGAGAAGAAGTTTCTTCTCATATTTAAGTGGAACCTCCTGTGTTCCAGTTTGTACCCGTTACTCCTTGTCTTATCATTGTTTGTCACCAAGAAGAGCCTGGCTCCATCTTCGTGACATTCCCCCTTTATATATTTATAAACATTAATGAGGTCTCCCCTTAGTCTCCTCTTCTGCAAACTAAAGAGACCCAGCTCCCTCAGCCGTTCCTCATAAGGGAGATGCTCCACTCCCTTANNNGGAAGACCTTGTCAAAGGCTTTATGAAGTCAAGGTAGACCACATCCACCGCTCTGCCATCATCCATCCACCTCGTTATATCCTCATAAAAGGCTATCAGGTTGGTCAAGCATGAACTTCCCCTTGGTGAAGCCATGTTGACTGCCCCTAATGACCCTCTTATCCTTGATATGCCTTGAGATGTCACCAAGGATAAGGTGTTCCATCACTTTCCCAGGGATGGAGGTGAGGCTGACCGGTCTATAGTTACCCGGGTCCTCCTTCTTGCCCTTTTTGAAGACTGGAGTGACATTTGCTTTCCTCCAGTCCTCAGGCACCTCTCCCGTTTCCCAAGACTTGGCAAAGATGATGGAGAGTGGTCCAGCAATGACCTCAGCCAGCTCCCTCAGCACCCGTGGGTGCATCCTATCTGGACCCATGGATTTATGGATGTCCAGATTGCTTAATTGCTCCCTAAATGTGGGGGTGCAGTGACTCTGAAGGTCTTACTCACTGTGTTTGCTTGTGATGAGTGTAAATCAGTGATGAAGCTCCACCACAGAACCAGACACCAATAGTAGACAGGCAGAGGTGAAGTTGGCAGAAAGAGAATAAAAGGAAAATGATGCCAGGTTGACACCAAAGCTCAGTCAAGACCAAAATTGCAAGCCTTGAGGAAAGGTACTGAAGTAGATGAAACTGGGGAAAGTCTAAAACTTGGATAACAAATAACCAGAAAACTTCCTGCAAAATCCTCTATTTTACCTTTTAACCAAGGGTACGTGGTTTGGAGTTGGACAGCCTATAAGGACAGATTTGCAGAGATACTCTGAAGACTGAAAATTCACTTAAGAGAATCAAGCCAATTCAAGAAGCAAGGAGTTAATGGTGATAAAAACACCAGCCTGTAGCTGTTTTTATTTATTGATGATACTCTGTATTTACAGCAGCTGGTAAACCTGCCTGGTTTACTATCAGAGTTTCAGCTCTTTATTCTCTCTCATTTGAGCCCCTCCTGTGTCAGGTAAAAAACAGTCTGTGACCTTAGCAGTTACCACTCTTTTTCAGAGAAATCCTGGATTCTGTTAAATAATTGTTGAAATCTGTCTCGTTTTGTTAGGAACAAAATCAATAGCACCTAATAAAAAGAAAAAGTTGTAATTTTGAGAACAGAAGTGCCAGTGCTTTGATTTGATAAAGGATAATCAACAAAATTACTGTGCCCAGAGCAGAAATTTTGCTCCTGTAAGAAAAAATATCACAGGACCACAAAGAGCAGATCCACCCATCTCCCCCTCAACCAGGTCACTCATTCTGCCTCTCTCCTCATATGTGTCACTCTTCCAGGGCCTCAAATTCAAGTACATTCACTGCAAATTGACCACACTTTTTGGCCCTGGGTTTCCGATGCTGTCACTATGTCTTTCCTTGTAAGATCAGTGACCAGACAAAACTTGGTGGAGGGGCTAGTTTCCAGCTCCCCAGGGATGTGGGTGTGGGAGAGGGATACAAACGGAAATATTTTGCATTTCTGCAAACTCACATTTTCCCCATCCATCCTAATTCGAACTCTTTGAGCAATGTTTTCATGCTCTCTACCCAGGCTTTCATTTCAGGCATCTCTCCTATTTAAACACAATGCCTAGCCTTAAACTGTGACTGTCTTTGCTATTCTCCACCTATAATAAAAATGAGTCTGGCTTATCAGCAATAGTGGTGCTGGTGAAATAACCTCTTTTCAGGTTTAGAGCTTTCTTACTCAAAATGCTCTTACTGTGAAAAAATCTCCTCCTAGTTTTATGTGTATAATAAATATCCACACCAGTGTGCACAACCGGGAGATTTCGGTCCTGGCTGGTGGTGAGGACCTTCACTCCTGCGTCACAGCCCATCTCCGCAGGACACTGGGACGCAGCCCTGGCCCAGCTCCACCAGAAGCTGGTGCGCAGCCACGGCTGAGCTATATAGGGAGCTGGTCAGCGGGGAGCTAGTGTGCAGAAACATGCACAAAGGTAGCAAGAAGCAATCTGGACATACAAGACCCTGCTAGTCCATCCCCTCCCCACCCTTCTAGACAAAAAGAAAAAAAGAATAATAAAGCAGAAGCCTGTGTGGCAAGTCCTCTGCCACTGGCAGGGGTTTTCACACTGGACACTGGAAATGGATTTGGGAAATACAGGGAGAACCAGGGAAGAGAAAGGAGGGCATTCTCACCAATTTTCTGCGGGTGCAAGGTTAATGTGAAAAGCTTCCTGATGGCCTCCAACAAGCTACTGAAGCATGAATATAGCAGCTAATTGAGAGGCAGAGTTGATTGCCTGCACTGCACTTAAAAAACACAGGTTAAAAAAAAACACAGAAGAGACCTCAAAGTGGTATGTGAAATTATACAGGGACAGGCAGAGAGGGCGAGGAGACAGGAATCCATGGTGTTAAACCTTAACCATGGCAAGCAGCAAAATGTTCAAATGTTAATTTAGAGACCAGAGCTGAAGAGCTTGCACCTTTCTGCCTGCTGAAGCCCTTGCCTGCAGCAAGCAGCTGTAATCAAATTACGGGAGGTTGTTAAGCACTGGCAATAAACTATTCCTGGACATACACAGAGTTGTGGAGTGTTGCTTAATAAACTGCAAAATTTCTTTCACTCTCACCTGTTTTTTTTGTAGGTTGCTGTTCATTTTCCTTCTGAAAGTGAGAGTAAACACAGGATCAGTTTGCTAGTGAAGTATGCAAATTTTTTACTTATCCTTAGAAATGTTAACTGTCCCTGCCTCCAAATACTCTGGCATCTCTTTAATTTCTTAGGGAAAATAATATGTTTTAGAAAAGCTAGCCAGTCTATTTTTCATTTCCCTGTTGCATGTGCATTTGTGTGCATGCGTGTGCATGTTCGAGCGGTACGGTAGTGCTGAAGCAGGTGTTACTTGACGACGTGTTGACACTGAAATTAATGTTTGCTCTCAAAGCAGTCATTGTGCATCAGGTTCATTCATTATCCTGGAACAAAGACAGTTTCTTTCTCTGAACTGTCCTGCAGGCACATTTGTGTGGAGCTCTAAGATGAATTCTCTAATAATATCCAGCTCCAGCGTCTGGCACAAACCAGTTTCAGCCACGGGCACGTTACATACCTGCCATCTGAACAAACAGGTGAAAATTAACACTTAAGTCATCTCCTAGGGCTGCCATGAGACACAGCTGGTAATACAAATACTTAACATTGTAAAATAAAATCAATATTAAGAAGTCCTTCAATAACAATGTTATCATATAACTATCAATAATAGTTACATAACATAATAGTTATCAATAATGAGCATAATCTTATTTTTATGTATTTTAAAGTTACAGCAGTTACACTAGCGACACTAAATCATCTTAAATACGTAACCAAAGAAATCATTGCTGAGAACCACAGATACTTCAAGCTGTACAGAGGACTTGGCCACTTCAGATTCCTGTGTTCCTTTGTGCTTGGTCCCTCTGTCCATGACAGTATTTATAGCGTGCAGTCATACACTGAGGAAACTTGGATGTTATAAAGGCACAAAAATAACTACAAATGAACCAAAAATGAGCACCCCAGAGTAGTAACAATAAGAAAAACAGAAGGCTTTTGGAAAGCAGTGCATTTTATTCCCACATCTCATTCTGCAGTCTTCCGCTGATGCTATTAAAATACCTCAGCACGAGGCAGTATTTTTATTTTATTGTGCAACAGTCTCTTTTACTGAAAAAGTGGATTGCATTTGCCAAATTCCCATTTTAATTCAGGGAATTTACAGGTATAAATAGAATACAATATAATCACATTTTGACTCTACATGCAAATGTACAACATCTTAACAGCAGCTTTTTTAACAGTGAAAACTGTTCGAATTTCCACAAGTTTCTACTAATACTTCAACAACAGTAAGTGGCAAAACATTGAACACTCCCAGGAAAAAGTCCTGCAACAGGAGTCCAGGGGGAGAGCTTTCTACAGCACACACCAGTGAACACTACGGGATCTAAGACTGGCATCCAGGTGGTGAAAAGATCCACACTTCTTGTGGACAGAAAACACTGAGCACAGTGAGGACAGATCAGAAATGTGGGTTTCTCTTCAGCCATCTGTATGACTACAATGCAGCTCGATATTGTACTGAGTTCAGTAATACATCAACTCCAAGTCATAGGCAAACTTCTTCAGGTTGCATTTGAAAAACTAACAAAACCCCTATTGCATTAGCCCATAAACAATAAATACTAATTTTATTGAAAAAGATGTCATACGGAGCTTGAACAGAAAATAAATGTATTTTGGCATCCAGCCAGTATCTCTCGACTCCCAAACACAAGCTACACATAATGTGTGATGTACAGATCTCCATGTCCCGTCCCCCAGCTCAGCAGCTACAGGCCTTTCTCAGTGTAGCCATCTCTTTCAAAGTTCATGGGTGATGCTAGGTCACCTAACTTCTGCACTCACTCAGAAAACATCACACCCTATGCCTCTGCCTGCGTTTATCGACAAGAATCTGAAGCTCTCCCAGAGATGAGTTTTGCAAATATTCCCTGCTGGGTAAATTGCTCATTTCTGGTTTCAGGGCTGAACACGCTGTGAGGATAATGCTGCCTGCTTGGCTTGAGAAGACATTGGGCTAGACACTGCTCAATTAGGGCTGTGGGAATGATTGATTTTCAGTTCAGTGGCCTAATAACTAATAATAGTAAAAATAATAGCAACAACAACAATAAACAATTTTTTTTCAGAAGATGGTAACAACTTGTTCCAGCCTGTGGTTAAGATGGGGCAATGGCTGGGGCACCCCTTCGGAATGAGGAAGACTCAGAGTCAAATCTCTTCTCTACCTCGTTCTGAGCAGAGGTTTGACCCAAGGACACCCATCGACCAAAAGGGTATCCCTAGGCTGAGAAGTACTCAAACACTAAGCAATGCCCCTCACAGCCCACAGGGACAGTCTGGGCACAGGGGAGCAGCTTCCACCAAAGGATGCTAAGCACACCAAGCATCCTGGTCCTGCTTCACAAGCACTCGGCCATGGGATCTGCTGGAGCCCACTGTAGCTCCCTGCCTGCCTGCACTTTCTTCCACTGCACACCACAGCACGGGGAGAGCGAGGGCTGATACACATGAAGCCATGTCCCAACATGTGGTGAGGATATAGCAAAACCCCAGGAACCCCAGAGAGATGGTGTCCCCAGTTCTGTTATCAGCCTGTACTTCTGCAAGAGGGAGATGGAGAGGACACCTAGGTTCCAGACCAGGCTCTGATTCACCCGACTTTAGGGTACAAGAAGGGAATAGCACAAGGCACACACTTTCTCCTTAATTTTTTTATAGCCCTCCCAGACCAAATCAATACATGCCAACATTTCCAAGCTCTTTTATTTGGGTCAAGCTAATATTCCAACTGTTACATAGTGTTAAAGCTCATGGAAATACATCCCTCTTTTGCTATCCAAAGCTTCTCAAAAGTTCAGATCTATTCTCATATACATCACCACAAGACATAAGTATTTCTACTGAAGACATAAACCACCCAACCTAAAGCAGGTCCAAGGCCCAGCCTGGCCACAGAACCAGGAAGAGTTTTAATTCTTCAGTTAAGAAGGTGATTTTACACCAATATAATTGAAGTGGCACAACTTCTAGCTCTGTTGCAATTGTATGGACACAGAGGAGCACACATAAGTACAGTTAGTAGGAGCTTATATATTGTAGGAATATATTTATATAGAGTACCTATAATTGGATGGATACAGACACGGAAGCACATCGACAGAACCTCTGAGTGGTGTTAAAATCTCAAGGCTCCAGACACAGGTTAAGCTACAGGCCACCACTTTGTCACTGGCACTGTCAACTCATTCCATGGTACTGATGCCACTCATAGTCTGGGCTGCTGGGCAAGCACCCCACGACTTCCCATTACCCAACTCTCTCTGTGTCCACAGCAGAGGATTCGGCACCTTTACCTGTGGTGAGTCTAAACTGATGTACTGCAAGCAGCTGAAAGCAAGCCCAAAGCATGAGCAAACTCTGACCTTTTGCTCTTTGACAATGAGGTAAAGTCATCCTATATGGTTTGGATTTGTCAGCACTGATGTGGAAATGTATGCTCTGCCTTTCCCCCTGTACAGAGAACCAGGTGTCTGTTCTCAAGCAACAGGCTTTCAAGGGTTTGGTAGCTCTTCATTTTCTATCAAATAATCCTTCTTTATATAATTAGCACCCCTCACCAACCTCCATACTCCAAGATAGGCATCCTTCAGGGAGCTCCTGTTCACTTCTTGTGTGCTGGTGGCTGTTCCCTGGACCACCAGTTCCTTGGCAGGTTTCTCAGTGCTATTCTTCTCTTCCTCTCCCCCCGTGGGTGATGCTTCCACTGCTTCTTCCTCAGCTCCCTTCTCCTGGGAAACTGCCTCCATCGCAAACAGTGCTTGGTCCCCAGCCTGCCTTTTCCCTTCATCTTCTCTAGTTTCTTCCTCCAGGTCCTCATAATTGCTCTGCCGTCTGGTCTCAATGTACTTGGCCACGCAGTAAATGACAGACCCCAAGGTGTTGACCACAACACCCGCTATAAACAATTTTGTGGGCTCCACATCATTGAATGCCACCATGCCCACCGTGATGGTTGCTATGCTCTTCACCACCCCTACGAAGCTCGTGGTCACAGCTGAGTTAATGTAAGTGCAGTGAAGGGTGGTAAAGTTCATGGCACAGCTAATCAGGACACAGGCAATAAAGATGCATACCATGGCAGGATCCTTCCACCCTGGGAAGGACCAGACGTTGATGGAATCCATGCTGGCAAAGGAGAAGATGATGAGAAAAGGGGTGGCTGAAACAGCAATGGCATACTGAGCTGTCAGAGGTCCATATTCACTGTCTACACTGGTCTTCTGAATGAGCACCAGGTAGGCAGCGTGTATCAGCACAGCCAGCACGCCTGTCACATAGCCCATAGCATCCCCAGTCAGGTCACCAGCTCCTGTCCAGAGAGTCACAGAAAGAAACAAGCATGGGTTTTGCATGTGACACAGAAAGAGAGCTCTGTTTTGGACTGGGAAGATATTCAGGAAATAGGCATCAGTGCACTTTCCGTAACTCCCAGGATTTGTCATGCTTACCTCCCAACAGATACATCTCTTGGGATTTTCTTGCATGCTGCAAAGCTATTGAATGTCTTCCACTCTCTCCCTAAGCCCAGCAGCCAAAATCAGACTGTGTTCTCTCTTTTGTGAAGACACTATGACAGATTTGCAGCTGAGACAGCACATACACATGGCAACCCTGGGCATCCTCTGGCCAGCAGGGCACATGTCAGGTCCGGCTGACCATGCTGCCTGCCCTCCAGCCCCGGCCCTCCTTCTGCCCTCCTGCTCCCGCCAAGTAAGGCCAAGCCATGTGGGGTTCCCCACAGCAAGAGCCTCCCTGATGAGCCCCCTGTCAGGCTTCTCTGCAGATTAAGCCATTTACCACCCATGCTCTGTTCCCTGGGGCAGCCACCAACCCAGGAGTGCTGTCAGGCTACCCAGAGCCAGCTTTGCCTCCCACCCCACCTATACCTCCTCTGAAAATCAACACAGGTGGAGTCCCTGGCCTCAGTGTTGCTGCTGATCCCAAAGGTTGCATCTACCCCTATAAGACTGCACTTACCCCAGTAGGGCTGCAGTTGCCCCCATGGGGTTGCAGTCGCCCACAGGTGATTACATCTACTCCCGTACCTCCCACAAGACCACACATCCCTCTAGAGGGTTGCACCTTCCCTTGTAGGGTCGCAATAAGGTTGCATCTCTATCCATAAGGCTGTACCTACGCCCATAGGTTTGCCCCGGCCCCTGTAGGGCTGCACCGACCCCCATAAGGATGCGTCTATCTCCGTGAGGTTGCGCTGAGCCCTGGAAGATCGTTCCTGTCACCGCGGGGCTGTATCCGCCCCCACAAGGTCGCAGCAGCCCCGGTAAGGCTGAGCCTGCCGCAGCGGGGTGGTGGCAGCCCCTCGGG
>VYZX01023966.1:422467-438319 GCA_013401335.1 Brachypteracias leptosomus
CCCTTGTCCCCTCCCCGCCGCTGTCCGCGTTGTTTTCCCCCCGCCATCCCCAGTGCGTCTCCGCCGCCGCTCCCGGCGTTCCCCCGTGTCCCCCCCAGCTTCGCCCCGCGGTGTCCCCCGGCTCAGTGGGGGTGGGAAGTCCCCCCGCCGCCGCCCGCAAGCCCCCCCAAACCCGTCCGGCCGCTGGAGGGGCGGGCGGCGACAGCGCGCACCGTCGTGCGGTCAGCCAGGGGGGGAAGGCGGGGAGCCCGCAGCATCGCGGCGGAGCGCGACCGGCCCGACACGGACGTGGGAGACTCGTGGGGAAAAAACCCCACATCTCCTGGAGCCAGGAGGTCAGTGCGAGCCCCCCCCCACGCGTGCAAAAGCAGGGCAGTACTGCTCTTTTCTTCCCAAAAGCGTGCGGTCTCCCAGGAGAAAGCATCCCTCGGCCCTACGGGAGCATCCCTCCTGCAGTCCCCCGCTTCCTCCCGTTGAGGTCCTGACCTCCCCCGGTCGGCCCCCAGCTCGCCAACGGGAGCTCCCCCTCGGGCGGGGAACGGCCGAGAGACGGGAACCGCTGCTAAGAAAGCGGGGAGAAGCTGTTTCGGGCAGGGGGACTTGCCTTGAAAGGTTACTAAAAACTGGTAACCACACAGAGTCCTCAAAAGTGATGCTTTAAAGCCTGGTGAAGTTTAAATAAGCTTTAAGCCCTTCTCTCCACTCGGCAGATGAAGCTTTTAACAGGAGACCTCGACTCTAAGGGAAGGCAAGAGCAGTTTCTCGCAGACAGCCGGTCCTCCGGCAGTCTCCTGCAGCGCCAAGCAACGCAAGGGAATGAAAAACTATACATTTATTGCAGCTGCATTATAATCCCGACCCTTAACATCACACGTCTGATCCCTCTCGTTAGCAGTAACACCACCTTTCACCCATCAATAAGAGATTAGCAAAGTTATTCTTTTTTAAGATGAGACCAGACTCCCCCATCTATGCAGGAAGGGTATTAGGAAGAACCAGCTCGGGGGGAAATGGCACACTTGACACCCAAAGCTTGTTTTTGGAAGACCTAAAAAGACTTTAAATAAGCTTTTGGAGACATAAAAAGAGTGGACCAGATCCTGGCAAGGATCTGTACAGATCTTAGCACAAGCAGCACATGCATTTCAGCAGTATCAAAAAGGCACAACTATTTTCTGTGAGATTTCTGCAGAAATAAATGTTATGTTTCAGTCTTTGTTCAGTTCAGAGACCTCGCTAGACATACCCAGCTTCCAAAGCCAGCTGTACTCCCCAGTCATTACACTGGGAACTCCTGCCCAGCTCGGTGTTTGGGTGAGCCCTGCGGCAATCACAGGAAAGGGGTGCCAATGCCAACAGCTCTCAGGGCAAGCATTAGGACTTCCCAGCAAGCAAGTGTGCATGAAATGACCACGCTCGCGTGGAGGGGTGGCAGGAAGAACACAGCAAACCTTCAGCGCTGGGATATTCATCTAAACCAGGAGAATCCTGTGCCCAGGATTATTGCTGGGTGCACTAAGGCTCTCAGTGGTCATAGGGATCAGTTGCACTGAAGAGGATGTGTTATAAATTTCCTGGGTTACAATTAGCAGTGGAGCTGGGACAGGCTGGGAAAGGAGGCAGGGGAAGGTTTATAAAATGAAACAACAGAGGTACACATTAGAATGAAGATGAAAATCGGTAATGAGGAAAAGGAAACCATGGGTACCTTTAAATAACAGAGGCAAAACACAAGAGAAGTAACGTTCTCTAAGAAAAAACAAAGAACTTTTTTTTTTTTTCAGCCTTTGGGATAAACATGTGAATGGAGACAGAAGTCATGTTTGGAAATCTAACCTGCAGTCTCTTCCAGAAGCTGGGAGCTGAGTGGAAGTCCACCTTGCACTTCGGTGTCATCATCTGTGCTTGTGCAGGGGGCCAGCAGCTGCTGTGGACTCTGCCTGTGACTGATGCAGACAGAGCAGTGCTTACTTCTCCTTTTTGACATGTGCTCCTGGATATTCTTTCTCACTGGAGCCTATCACCAGTTTGCCTGCTTTTTATTTTTCAGTCTTCAATTTATTCATTTTTTATCAAGCTACTGTTCTTGCTCCCTCTTTCTTGCCTGGCACTTTCTCACTTTCCTTTCTTTCCCCATTCCCCTTACAGAGCCTGACATTAATGCAAGAACAAGATTGACTTTGTGAGGACCACTGTAATATTCACCTGACTCAAACCTGCAGCCTCTATTTTCCTCCTTCACCTCTTCTTCATCTTTACAGAATCTATGGGAGGATTCTTCTGATATCTACCATTTTTAATTGGATTTTTCCCTTCTGACTTTGAGTGTTCCCTAATTTTTTTCCATGGCAGTTTATTTTCCATTTCATTCTCTCTCTGGTTCTTACCAAGGCAGTTTTATTTTCATCTTGTTTTTACATGCAAATTTTTAGCTTTAATAATATTTGAGTGTTTATGCTCCTACTAATTGCAATATTAAAACACAGAAAAAAACCCTCAGGACTCTGTGTGCATCCCTGCTTTTAAAGGGTGAGAGCAATACCTATCTGAATTTCTCAGGTTACACTAATCACAAAAGCCATGGATGCAATCAGGATGCTCGGAAGTTTAATCTTTGCTAACTCAGGGTGGGATGAAAGCATGCACTGAAACTCGGAAGTTTTCAGGCAAAATGACACGTGTTGTAGTCACCTTCCTGGTGTCATGGGGTGCTCCACCTCAGGGGCCTTCACGCACCTCAGCAGCTGTACTGCACCTCAGCAGCTGTACTGCAGCATGAAACAAACTCCCAGTTAAGTCGCCTGGAATTTTAAGGCAAATGAAGGTTGAAACTCTCATATCAACTTACTGGAGATCAAGTCTGGCTTCAAAACCCCCTGAAGAACTGTGCCGATGCATTTACACCAGCCTCCATTTGGACTCATGCCAAGCCCACACACAGCACAATTTAAAGAATCACCATGACAGTGTTTGCACATGGGAGAAAAAAAGATCCTTTTACTAAATAAGTGCAGCTGGAAAAAAATCTAATCATGCTTAGTGGAAATACTGTAGTAATTGGGAATCCACATGAGCATACCCTCTGGAAGAAACACTTCTGTCCCCTCACCAGTGAAATCATCACTAGAGAAGTGAGTCTCTGACATTGTAGAGGATCAGGCTGCAAGTCTGCTTTGGGGGCTAGATACTTCCTCAAATGAAACAGAAAACCAAGTGTATCGGATAAAAATTTGAATAGACTAGACTAGTTCACCTGGAAAGGACCTACAACCATAATCTAGTCCAACTGCCTGACCACTTCAGGGCTGGCCATGTTATCAAGGACATTGTCCAAAATGCCTCTTCAACAATGACAAGCTTGGGGCATTGATCACCTCTCTAGGAAGCCTGTTCCAGTGTTTGACCACCCTCTTGATAAAGAAATGATTCCTAATGTCCAGTCTGAACCCCCACTGGTCCTCTTTTGAATCATTCCCACGCATCCTATTCCTGGATCTCATGGAGAAGAGAGCAGCACCTCCCTCTCCATTTCCCCTCCTCAGGAAGCTCTAAAGGGCAATAACATCACCTCCCGGCTTCTCTCCAAACTAGACAAGGCCAAAGTCGTTAGCTGCTCCTCATAGGACATTCCTCTCCAGCCCTTTCACCAGCTTACTTACACTCTTCTGGACATCCTCTTAAATTGTGGGGCCCAGAACTGCACACAGTACTCCAGGGGAGGCTGTGCTAACACTAAATCTGGGAACTCAAACGTCCATGTCCCAGGTTCCACATCCTATCTCTTGGAACTGACTTGTTGTTCCAGGGCCAGCTTCTCTTACAACATCTCTCATGGTAGTCCTAATTTTAGCCTTGTCTATACTCAGCAAGAGGAGGGGCAGAGGGGACAGTGCTGTCCCTTGCCAAACCACCCACTTCACAACATGGATTTAGGCCAGGCCCAGTAGTACTCTCCTGCTGCCTCTCCACCACTCCACACTCAGAAAAGATGAGTTCCCTTGTACTTCACTGGGAAGGAACTGGATAAATCAACAGAGAGACATCATTTGAGGTAACACTGCCGTGAAGGTACTTCCCTCACACGAACAGTTCTTGTGTCCAGAGGCAGCAGTGGGTGCTTGGTTCATAAGCTGATGTGGCTAACAGTTTTTACCTAGCAGTGGGGCACAGCTCATAGTAATGACTAGCTCCGTGGTTCCTTACAGGAACGAGATTATTATGAAGCCTTAACTCTAATTCTTTGGTGCAAATTAAGCTCAGTTGCATTTCACCAAGGTACAATGACATGGGTGAAAGAAAAAAACCAGCACATGGAGAAAAATAGTGCCACCTTCCTAAGGGCATAATTTTTTTTAAGTGGTTACTTGGATTAAAATGGTAAAGACCTATATAAAATGTTTCATGGGCAGTTTATTTACTTAGGGCCTAATGCAACCATGAGGTATGTAGGGGAAATATTGTGTGGAGTTGTTTGAATTCCCCATCACGTGACCCTGAGCACATTCAAAACTGAGCAGTACCACTGAAGGGCTTAGTACATCCATGCCTATGCGGCAAAATTTGAGGCCAGCATTGTACTTGGCTAAGAGAAAGAATCACCTCATCACTGACGTGTAGTCTGTACAAGCAGACAAAAAGAATCATTTAAAATAACTTTCTCAAAATGCAGACCTGAAGGGACACAACTAGACAAAATTGCTAAGGTACAGTCTCTGAAAGCACAGAAGAAAAATGCATCTGTGACCCCGTATTCATACAAGACATAAACTATGATTATGATGCTTTTTACTTGTAAGATACTCTCAGTATCTTTCACTGCATTTTTTTAATCAACGTTTCTTAATTGGGGAAGTCAATACAAGGGTGTAGCCAAAGATACTGTGTGCAATTAATTTAATAGCATTGTAGAAGAGCAAATCCACTCTGTTAGAACATGATTAAAACATTTCTTGAACCAAAGAGAAACCTATGGGCTCCCAGAAAACAAAATCTTCCACAGGAGCAAGTTTAAAAGTAGAACACATTACATCTTTAAGATTGTTGTCATTAAAGGTTTGTTTCAGTAAATGAAAAAAAGATCAGAAGCTAGTATTATGGTCACAAAATAAGAAGCATTTTTTAAAAACAACTATAGCAAACATTCCCTGACAATTAAAAATCAGCAACTATTGCCAGATTGTTTTTTCTGTTACAGTGCAGAAATTTTACAGCACTTCCTCTCCATCCAACGATCATACATCAAGATTGAAGGCCACAGTTTTTATTTACTATGAGCATCTTCTGGATGCACTCATTTTTCAAGACAATTAAATCCGGACACTGAAGCTAACCAGGATATAGAGGGAAGATAAGGCAGGTAAGAAAAGGTTTAATTGATGTGTTGAGTGTGTGTGTTCAGGATTTTAGGTTTTTTTTCTCTCCCCTGTGATAGGTTTTCTAAATTTGCCCTTCTAACCCACAGGCTATGGCAGCATTCTGGAATATCCCCCCCCCTTCAGAAACACACGTACAAGATGCATACCCACCACCAAAATGTTCCACTCAGACAAGTAACTTGTAGTCTAAGCAGAAAAGGGAGATAAAACAGAATAGTGGAGTTAAGGTTGAAATAATTGATTTTAATGCCTAAAATTAGATTTTATGGCCCATGGTATTGTTGAAATCTGTATGCAGCACAGCTTTATTGTTGCATCATTCCTCAGCACACAGCATTAAAGTGCAGCAAACATTTGGAATTTGGTGCAATGCACTGTCACAAAAAAATAAGATCTACTTTTTATTATTCATTCAGCTCAAGAAGATGGCATTCAGGGGTCAGTTTGAACTGACCCAGAAAACCAGAAGATCCTATCAGGATCCAAATTCTTATGTTGCAGAAGAGGGTTTCTTTCTGTCTTGCCCTAATGTCAAATCAATAGATGCGTTTCTCCCTGTGGCCACCTGCTAGTTCCCCAGCTCTTTCTCTAAGATAGCACAATCACTCTTTCCTTGCAACTTGCAGGTCTTAGCTCTGCTGAATTCTTTCTTTCATTTCTCCAAAGCATCCAGCAGATCTGGCAGTGTCTGCTATTGCTTGATATATGAGTGGTGCAACCCAGAAGCATACAGCATTCGTTAATAAGAGACTGTGAAAACCTGACCAAAAATCTGTGAAGGCCTGATCTGCAAAGAGTCTTTCGATGGTAAAAATTGTTGATATGGGTTAATAGCAGAAGGGAGACAGCTTTAAGATTAGAAATAAAATTAAAAAAAAAAAAAGAGGTGAGCAGGAAACCAGGAGAGAAGCCTAACACATACCAATGAGAACTGCAGGAGTATCCCAGTTGGATCCTGAAAAAGTATTCAAAGGGGACTGGAGAAGCATAAAAACTGAACATCTCTTCTTGCCCCAGAAAAACTCAGGTGAAAATACCACCATGTGGGCTGAGGAGTCAAAGTGGGCACACAAAGTACTCAATATACTGGCCACACTGGATCTGCTTTGACTATGTCACACAGTTAATCTGCATCTATGTAGGTTCAACTGGTCTGGAGATTTGCTCTCACTTTGGCCAGGCTGTCAGAGGTCCAGAAACACTGAATATATGGCCACATTTCCCCTCTATCTCTTGGAAAAACTTTCTAAGTTAAAACAGAAGACAAGTCTAATAGAAGAGATGACTGTCCTATCTCTAAATCTTGAGGATTGTGATCCAATTAGTGTTGTGTATATTTCATTTTTTCCTAAGTATTTTCTCTATCATCAGAATACTTTTCTATGTGACTTCATGAACTGTTTTACTCAAGGAGATCCAATGGAAAAAATGTATGAAAATAATCTTTACCATCTTTATGAAGCAGCAAGCAAAAAAGTCAAATGAATCAGCTGGCTATGAACTATGACATTTACTGTCTATCAAGAGTATTTGTCATATTGCACAAAAAAAATAATGTAAGTTAGGGCAAAACTTATAAATATAAACGCATCCAAGTGATACAAACCTCAGCTGACATTACAGTACTTTACAGTGAAAAGCCACTTTTAAAAAAAAAATAAATTTCTACAGTGACATTATCTCAAAATACACTGTCAGCTACTTTCATTCTTCATAAGGATCAAGAAGATTTAGGCCTCTGCTCTCATCGTTAGCCAGACAGATCACAAAACTGTGTTGGTTAGTTTGCTCTGAAGACACCAGCTCGTATCTTCGATGGCCACTCTTCACCCATTCAGTGGCTGTTGAATGTTTTGCTGGCTCAAGTACTACCTGTCCAGTAAACTGAGCCCTAAAATCTCCACATGCTTAAGTGCACCATGCTCCATTCAAGTAGAGTTTTACTTAAAAAGAGACACCAAGATTAGTGACACGGTTGACACTTCAGCACAAGCCTCGTTTTGGGAAAGTTCTCAGAGAAAGGCTCCTGGTGTATCAGATCTTCTTCACTTTTTCTCTAGACCTGAGCTGCCAGACATGCCGGAGTATAGATCTTGACTAGTTCATCCCAAGCACAGTCCACCACCTACAAAGCAAACAACATCTATTTAGATCCTTTGTAAGTGTCATTTTTTAAAAAAAAACAACCCATAAGGAACTTAGGAGAAATGGATGCATATTGCAGAGTTAATGCTACTTGGTACTCTGATTTACACTGCTTCAAAATTATATAATAATGCAGCTGAGTTCATTTTTAAAAACTTTGTCGTTACTGAGATGTCATTACTGAGATGCTTGAAAATTAACAATCCTATGTTTCATACTCCTCATGAGGAAAGCAGGGAAACCTTCATGTTTCAACCGATTGTTCCAAATAGGCTAAAGAACGTAACTGAGAATGAAATGAAGTAAAGGCACACAGAAGTCCAGACCTTGTGGTGTTTCTTCTCTTTACAGGGCCTCAGGACCCTTTTACTATGCCACCTAAACACTTTGTCATCATATCTGAACAACTTTCTTATAGAAAGAGACAGAGACAAGAAATAAGACAAAGGGAGGATTAAAGAGGAGAAAATAGCTGATGAGCTCCAAAAATACATGCCAGTAAATCCAGCTGAACACATCTTGTATTATCGTTACAATGTCCTTTCCAGTTGGGATCACAAAGGATACAGTATTGGATCCTCTGCACAAGCTTCCTTCTGCTGCAGATTGCAATTCCTGTTCACTTCTAGAGCCAGAATGAACAGCTGCACACTAAAAATTTGGAAATCCAACTTCAATATTTGATTTCAGACCATAATTAGCCCATTTTGTGTTTACTACATTGCACTATTATTCATTTTTATTGCTTCCTTAGCTGGTTCTACTTAGTTATTTGAAATGCTTTCTATATACATCTAAATGGATCAAAAAAAAATCTCTTGACAACGTGTCTTGTCTATTCATACGACATAATAGAGCTTTGTGTAATATAATGTTCTGCTGCATTGCAGTCCCCCAAAAATCACATAAAAAAAAAAATTAAGTTCCCCACTAAATGCTATGTAGAAACTGGCAATCACATAAAACACTGGAGTTTTAATATTCACAGCTCTGGATCAGTACCTGTATTTCTATAGGCAACACTTTCTACTTTCATAAAGAAACAAGAATCAGAGATAACATTTGGAAAAAATCCCATGGGAATTCCCACCTGTTATCAATGTAATTAGCATCCTTGAAGTAGCCCCTGAACAAATAGTTACAGAACCATTTAATCTAGCAACACTAAAAATGAACAGGGGATATTAAAAGGGAGTTTGAAAAGGATCACTGCCAGTAATTTGCCCAACTCATTGACTTAATGATAGCACATGAAAGATGAAGCACAACCAGAAAACAAAAAGAAAATAGAAGCTACAGCAAATAACAGTATATCAAGTTCTCCTGTGCAGCAGGAAGTCTATAATGGAATACTGATATCAGAAACCTTGATGAAAATACACATGCAAAGAACAGCAAACAGGTATGTATGAGACTCTGGGATACTACAGCATGGAACAGCATTAAAAAATGCAAGAGCATTTCCATTTCCCCATAGTACTTTCTGCAAGATAAAGCCAAGACTGTAAGAGAAAGGGGTCAACTGTGAGGTAACAACACAGCAGCCAGCATGAACTGATGGACAGCTGCTACCTGCCCCTTTGCAGTACTTCATAGATCACCACTGCCTCAAATACAAATGACTAAAATGAACCCTGGGTTAAAGAGAAGTGCCTGTTCATGCAGCTACTGCATCAGTTTACAAAATGTCTTCTGTCATTTTGCCTTTTTTTCTTATGATTGCCCTATACAATGGTCAGAGTTATGAGCATTGTATGCTGAGAGAAACACAGGATATTGAATATAAGTGCTTTAGAACTATTTAGAAATGTTAGTTCTCATGTGACAAATGAACATTTTTAATACATCCTTTAAAGCACTTTAACTTTTTTTTTAAACAAACAAACAACAAACTACTTAATTTAAGCATTAAATAGCAGCAGGAACTTCATTGGGATGAGGGCTGATCCAGCACACCACGGTAAATAAATATTGTATTAAAAACCCTATAAGTTCCTAGAGTTTATATTTTGATCACTGAGAGGATGTTATAACAGGTGGAGAAAATCCTCCTGTGGTAGGATAAAGGACAAAGGAATGGATTCAAATGATTTGCATACCTGATAAAAGTCCTCACTATTAGGAACACAAAGGCATGGAGTCTTTCTGTGAAAATGTCCACTGTCTTGGGGACAAATTTTAACCTGAGACTGAAAAAAATCTCACTGATTTCAGTATTTAGAAGATGCACAATTTACTTTTTTTTTTTTTAAGCTGGCACACGGAGTAGAAGACTGTTTATTTCAGTTGCAAAGAACTGTATAAATTATAATACTCTTATACTATCGAATATTTTGGACAACTGTATGCCATGCAATTTTCATTATCATTTATGAATACTAAATTGTTCTTGTAGCTATAGAATAATTCTACTATAGCAACTCTGAACTATCAGAAGTGGCAGTAAAATTTCAGAATAACTAGAGCTTAATTGTAAAACACGAATATTCTACCTTACATTGACTGGTAAATTACATCAAGAAATAATGCAAATAGAAAAAACATTCTAATTTTAATTATAACTAAATCTATATGGGACAAAGGCAGGCTAACAAAATGACATTTACTACTTGTCTCTAATGCTTTTATTTCAGTTGTAAAGTTGTCATACTAGTATATATGCTAAGGGTATTGTTATTACTGCAGAATAAGCATCATGTCAAGTTAACTGCCAGTAGAGATTTCAGCAAGTCGTTCTGAAGCACACAAAAATAAGGATTACTGTATTTCCCCTCAATTAAAGCCCAAAAGCAAGCAAACAAAAAACTGCAGCCATCACACGAAGCTGACTGCTTGACTGGAAAATCATAGTTTAACTCAAAGGAAACAGCTATCCAGTATTTTATTGACGTGTTTATCCTTGTCCCAGAGTATAACAATATTTCCCACCAATTGATTTAATATTGACATCCATTCATTTATCAAAGCCATTTCCATTGACTAACTGATTTACTCCTCAGACAGGCCCTCTGTTTCCTGTTCATCACAATCATCTTGCTTTGCACCAGGCTTAGACCTTTTCCAGCACCCGAGGACAATCCGCAGTCTACTGCAATTACCTGCATGACATTCTGCCTCTTTGCTGTTCAGAAGAAGCAAGAAAACAAGAGAAATCTCCCAAGTTAGCAGCTAATTTTTTTTCAATATCTGAAGGCATAAACCCCCAAGCCCTAACCAAGATTAAATACATTCAAAAGAACAACTAAAAACTTTCAGTAATTCGTTTATGAAGGGGAAGAATCAGAAGAAAGCACAGCCCTCTCTAGATTAGTATTTCTGGAAGTATCTTGGTGCTACTCTGATCCCAGAGTGCTCATAATAAATCACAGGATAATACACAAATGTGTCTGCGAGTGACCCATTTCTCTTCCCAGCTCTTCTCCATCCCATCCCATTTTCAAATAAGACTAATAAGAGATCTGTCTTTTTTCCGTAGAAGAGACAGCAGAAAAAGTATTCAGTTCTTTGCTTCCATTAATGATGTTTCCCTCTCTCTTTTAATTTATTATTTCCTGTGTCTTTTCATACAGAACTTAATGGTCTAATTATATCACTATTATGTATTTTGAGGAGTCCTGAGCATCCTCTGTAAACATGTGGGACAGAGATTAAGTGGAAATAAAGCAAGCTATTAAGTTTGCTACTCATCAAATTACTTTTACGGTGATCACTAAAACTGGTTGCTTGAGTACATAATGGATCATGCATGAGTTTAAATGCATTCAATATCTATTTTGTACTAGAAATTCCAAACCACTAGCATGGCCTTTTGTTTGGCCAACAGCTGCCAGGGTGAACTGCACACAATACTTACCTTTACATGAGTGAAAGCGATGGAAATTTGTAAATCAAACCAAGTAACACCAAATATTTTTTAATTTACTTTTGAACAACCACACATTGATTTAATTATTATTTCCAGTAAAGACAGAATAAAACCCTAGACCAGACATTCTTATAAAGACCTAGGTTCAAACCACAGTTATCAGAAACAGACATTCCAAATACTGCCTAAAAAATCCATTTCTTTCTTAAGAAAAGAAAAGATAAAAGACTTGAGGGACATTATTTTTCAGATTGCAAAGATATGTCCCAAAGAACTGATCTAAAAATCAGAGAGCTGTCTCAATATCTGTTTTGTTGCTCTGACATGGGCAACAGAAAGATGACTTGGTAGTTGTGCTACACATTTCTAAATGTGAGTCAGAGTGCCCACTCCATCAGGAAGATGTAAAGGAAATTGAGATGTGAGTTGCAGGTTAGAGAGAAACCTTTGGAATGTCCACAGAATTTGCAGCAATTCCTTTGTACCCTACAGATAAGGGGAAAGACATCTCCACAGTCTTTCAAGAACTTTCTAATCAATAAAGTCAATCATAAGTTCTGTAGAAGGTACCCTGGAATTACAAAATGCCTTTCTGTGCTGATACTAACCCTAGTAACTCCAAAATGCAGTCAATTTACATGCAGTGAAACTGTGTTTTCTAATGACTCTATCCAATCCTCAAACTCATCCTTCAGCTCAGAGTTAAGTTCCTTTCTTTAGGGATATAATCACAGATAATCACAAGCCAAAAAATGTTTTCGGTAACAGCCGCAAAATCCTGTTGTCTTTCATTGAGTTTCACAGTGCAATTCACTGGGAGTCCTCAAGCAGATTTACTGATCATGCAGAAAAGAAACAAAATCCACTACATTAACTAAAAGATGAACCTCACAGAAGTAGCAAGTATTTGTAAGCTACCGAATTGAGTACAATGCACATGCAACACATTTATTAAGCAACTGTTGCCTCCCACCTCTTATCAGTACTTCAGAATCAAAACTAAAGTGCATTTTCCTCTCCGTACACTTACAGCTTTTACAGAATTGTGATGCCTGGCAGCAACCTTTCCAAACACCTTAGGGTGAGACTTTTGCTGATAATGGCAAAGAGTGACCATTACTCATGAATGGCTAGTGTGACAGTTTAACAGTTTTGGAAAGACATACAATAAGCACCAGAAAAAAATGTTGCTTCCCTTTCCCCCTTCAACTCTGTAAAGGAGTTCGAATTGGTTTAACATTTGCAGCTGGTTAAATTTGATCTTTCCATACAAAAATCCACTCTGAAATTAAGTAAAACCAGATGCTGTAAGACCTTTTTATCTCAATGGATCGTTAACTGCATAACTTCAGCAGCAACCTGGAGAAGGACCATAAGGAGAGATTAAAATGAAGTACAGATAGTAATATAATTATAGCAGTGTGATAGCCACAACAGCTGGGTGAAAGCTCTCAGTTCCTTGGCAATTAAGCGTAAAGCGTAAGAGCAAGCAATCCAAAGAAAAAAGCTGAGAAAGACTCTCTTTTTCTGTACATTTCCACAAGATGCAACTCCACTTTAATACAAAACAATTCTGGGCCTGTTGAGGGTGCACAATTAATTTGAATGAACAGCAAAACAGCCTCATTGTAGATGTCTTCTGCCTTTACATTGGCTATACTGGTGAAGCAAACTTCAGCAGTCCCTCTCCTGTCCATTCTCCTGCTTGTTGTGTTGGTATAGCTAATGCAGCACCATTACACAAGCTGCATATAGAAAACAGGCAGCAGAACAAACCCGTACGCCAAAACTTGACAGATGATCAAAAATTTCTCCATAAAGTTGGAAGAATTCAGAACTTGATTTCAGTTACCTTCAGGGGATGCAGCTCAAGCGTATACAGCTTGGCTATGACCTTCCTCCAACTAGTTACACATTACAGCTTTTAAAACTTTAGTGATAAAAAGGTCAAGTCATGATAGCATCAGTAGAGCAATGTCTCATGGGATCAACTGACAGATGCTACAAAGTAGGCACCTCTGTTCAGTTCTAGCTGCCTCTGGCCAGATGGAAGGAAGGAGCAGACTGTGGAATGGCACAAGATGCTGCAGCTTTAGGGAGAAACTGGAGGTTCAGTGAAACTGGATGACAAAGACAGCATAACAGCACACAAGACTAGCTTCCTGGGTACTGCACTGGTATTATCACTGTCTCCATGGTATTTGGTATCATGCGTGTATCACCCTATCACCCCTTACCACATCCAAATGCAATACAGAAGAATTGTGGCCAGGCCCTTTTTTGCACTGATACATTTCACAACTTCAGGTGCTTTGAAGAAATAAGAGAAAGCAAGTTTATGTGAACTAATCTACTCTGGGGAATGGTTAAACAAAGGGGTGCAGCCACACAAAGGGTTAGAGAAAGTAAGTTTGCCTCCCAGACCGTGTTGACAGAAACAGCTATTTAGACAGCTAGTTCCTCATTTGTAGTGTAATTACCATCCAAACACACAAAACCACAGTAAAAGGATAACAAGTTATCACTGAGTTGTACATAAGTCACTCTAAAACCTAGACATTAACATGTGTTCAGATAACAGATGATTTTGGACAAGAGAACTGACATTTGGTTTATCCTCATTTGGTGCAGAACAATTTTAATTTCCAAGGGGAGTGTCTCAGCATCATACACTGTTGAAGTCCTGTTCTGATTTGGCATGTCAGGGATGTCTAATGTGCTCTTCACGAATCAAGTGTTTGAAGCCACTACACCACTTGCCATCACTTCTGTTGAGAATCACCTATTCCTGTAATTTAGGAATGTCACTTTTCACCATGCAAAAACACAGAGAAATGGAAAGATTCCTCTCCTGTTCCTATTAGATACTTAATCCTGTTCTCAGCAGCAAGATAGAAAGCCTTGCTCAATGGAAAGCATTAATTTATACTTTCCACTGGCTGCTTTATAGATTACAGAACAGACATGAGGTGTAGGCTGAGTAAGGTTTTCAGACAAAATTCAGAGCTTCAGTTTTTCTTACATTTGTGTTAAGCAAAATACAACTTTAGAATTACAACAGAAAGGGCTGGGTATTTTTTTATCCAAGATTTTTATTGTAGGGGAGTTGGACTAGTTTGAAGGTCCCTTCCAACCCAAAACATTCTGTGATTCTATGATTTAAAGAACTTCATGGTACATATGTGTTTTCTATTCTTTACATACTTAATGAAAACATTTCAGAATCAAGACAAGAAGCGAATGTTCATAGTATCTGTACTTTTTATGTGTCATTGTTGGATTGCCTAAGTGACATTTAAAATTAATTCATGACTGGCATATAGCATTCAAGCTACAACAGAAGAAAAAGGCTGCTTTTAAAATAAGCTGCACAAATAATAATGAAAGAAGTTATGTTCAGGCTTCCAGGCTGTAGGTAAGCACAGCAAACTCTCAATAAGAGCTAGGTTTAAAGGAGTACTGTATTTTAATTCATCAGAATATTCACAGATCACATACAGGGAGAGTATCAGGAGAGAAATTAAAAAAAAATAAATTAAAAATGGATGAGATACAGAGTACAATTCTGATATATGGTCTAGCATTATCAGTCCCCAGTGAGGAAGAGTATATAGATAATTACCATTTTCATATTTCCTACATACATCCTATGCCTATCTAGTGTATATAGAAAGGTGCAAGCCTTAATTGTTTTTCTTATCCCCAAACTTTGGAAAGAACTACCATGTCTGTTCTAAAAAACCCGCATACTCTTAATAATGCTGACAAGGTAAATAGATTCCTTCAGTTCTTAATACTGTACACTATTACAAATTTAAAAGATTTGATGCTTAGGGTCTTGCCACTGTTCTTGTGCGTGCCAAAGCTATTTCGGTTAAAACCTGGGGTCGGGACTATTTTCTCCTAGACAGCGTGCCTTGCAAGCTCTCACATCAGCTCTTGCAGTTTAACAGAGAAGTACTCTGAATATCATGAGAATAATTTCTATTAATGCTTTTCTCTGTAAAATGCTCATTTTTCCATGCACCTGAAAGTCTGTTTGTTAGTTGTCTGAAACTGTGAATATGGCACTGACATTATGGTGGAACCTCCCCCCAACCCAAACAACAGCTGGTTTTATTAAAATGAAAAGCTTTCAACAAACACTTACTTTACATAGAGGCAGATACTCAAAACACTATCAGAATCTTAATTAAGCACAAACGAGGAGTTTTCTGTTTCATAGAGCTAATTGCTTACCTTCACAACCTGGAACCCATTCCTGATGACCAGATCTCACCCACGTATGTTGCCTCCTCTTAGCAGAACACTGCACAAGAACAAGCTTTCCTGCATGTATCTACTCTCTGCCTGTGGATTCTGTTCAAAGATCAGTCAGTTCCACAGGAACGTCTTATAATTCCTAGATCAGATACTTCAGCACAGTGTTTATTTTGAACACTTTTTCAAAAGTACATACTGGTTTTC
>VYZX01023967.1:22344-35381 GCA_013401335.1 Brachypteracias leptosomus
TTTTTTTTTTTTTTTTTTTAAAGCATTAACCCTGCATGCGTTGTTTCCATTTATCTTGAGTTTCTGGTAAACCTATACCAATTAAACTTACTGTGCTCTTTCTTGCTAGTACTGTTATTGAGGTTTTAACTGCCATTTTCAAATAGTTATTTGATTTTATGAAAAAGTTAAAGTAGCAATTGTTTTTGGAAACTGTATTTTAAGACAGTCAGATATATTTACAATGTCAGACAACATAATTTGATACAAGTGCCTATGCCATTTACACACAACTTTCATTCAAGTCTCATGTTTTGAGAAAACAAATAAAAAAACCATGCCCAGAATGCTGACAAAAAAGTTTTTGTGTATGAAAAGCTCTGTTTACTCAAATAAGAAGCAGTATTTCATACAAATGCATTTTTTCTTCTTCCTCCTTGTCTCTACTGACACTCCTCTCAGAGGACTTTTTTGATCCCTTCTGCATCTTCTCTGTCCTTTTCAGTCGTGTCTCTCTGCTGTTTCTCTTTACATTTCCTCCAAAACACTTTTTTTCCAATTTGCCTCCTTTAGGGAGTGCTGTTACACTTCTGTTCTTTTGCTGTTTTTTCACCTTTTTTATGATTTTCTTCCAGAGCCTTTCTTACTCATCGCAAAGCTTAATTCCTGCAATCTGACACGTTTCTCAAATCTTTCTTGCATTGTTTGCCTTACCTCTTCTTGTAGTTCTTCCCCATAGACCAAGCTCATTCTTATGTATTGTCAGTAATGTGGCTTGACTGCAAAGAAAAGGAGTGCTTTGGAGGCTATGTTAAGAAAATGCAGGTAATGTATGGTAACTAGATTTTTTTAAGGAATTGCATGCCAAAAGCAGCATTCAGGGCAACAATGGAGAGTAGAATGTCCATGCTTAGCCAGAACCTGTGACACATTTAAGAAGACTGAAGTGAAGTATTGAGGAGAGCTATTTCACATCTTGTGTAAGGGTCTCAATGCGTATTCTTCTCTTTGTACCTGGATATTTTAGCGACTTCACACGGTTATTTGCTCAAACATACTCTTACAGCCTAAGACTAAAAGTTTTCATCTTATTGTATCCACAAACTGTCAGCAGGCATGGTGACTTACATTGATTTTCTAAGTTAATATAATTCAGGAAATCTTTTAATCTGTAAGGAGAATATATTTTTGTCAGGTTTTTTTCTTCACTTGTTGACATGTTAAACCAGGGAATCATTAATCCTGACTTTTGCTAATATGTGTCCTAAAGACATTTGACTTTACAGATAATTTACAGGGAATAATATGGTTACTCTAAAAGTCTCATTTAAAAGAAGAAAATTACTTTAATAACACATTGTAGTCTTCCTTAGAGAGTGATTGGACAATATTTCCATTGTGCATATAGGACAGCATCAACAGTCTGAATGTGCAGCAACAAAAACTGACAATGAATCTTGGCTAACAAGTGTTCTAGCACTTGAGAGAATGAACTTCCCAGCATGCCACAGATGACATTTCAAGTCCAGAGTATGTTACAAAAAAGTATATTCCATTTCCCGGACTTAATTTGCATATGACTTCTAAGGATGTCCAACGATGTTCAAGACTTCTGCATGAAACTAACAAGATATGACACCAGAACTACTGGAGACCCTTGGTCTTCCATGATCCCACATCAACCCTAGACTGTTGAACATAGACCAATAGTGAGAATTGAGTCAAGATTCAGGCATTTAAATGTAGCTCTCAGCATACAAACCAGTTTTCACTCCATTGTAGTCAGTAATGATCTCAAATTAGACACAGTTGTCCCCACACAGACAACTAGTGTAATTTTAAATGCCATAGGGCACCTCAACTGGCCTCCAGCTGCTACTCAAGAAGGGTAGAGATCTCTTGTAGGTCTTATCTAACAGCTGTCAGACCAACAGGACACTTAGAACTCCTTAATGTGTCTCCAGTGGCACTAGATGTAGTCAGTGTAGACTGGAGAGTTGATTAGTTCAGATGCCTAACCCCACTTTCTCCAGAAACTACTGTAACTAAGATTACTCTGAGCACATGAACACAAAGCAAAAATAGCTTGTACTCTAAAGAAAGGATATATAAGCAAACATAGCAAGCAAAAGTGAGATACAGGAATAGTTACTCTGTCCTCAGCAGAAGAGGAGTAGAGGGAAATTAGCATTCAGTCGAGTGATGTGACTTGTTGAGTTTTGCAGAGGTAGTACTTGGCAGAGGGAATTTACTGCAGAGACTTTTCTGCCAGACCTCATCTAGCTCTCTTGCTGTGGCTGAAGACATTAGACAAAATTGATAGGAATTTGATGTGAAGCAGCCAGAAGGGCCACACACTTTTTATTTCCAAGTACTACTTCTGTTGAACACCATAGGAGTTTTGCCATTGTTCTGCATGTCTTTGAGCAGGTTCTGGGAGATTCCCCAAGAATTTCCACAGGTATTTAGAAAAAATTCTTTGCTCAGATAAAGCAAATAATGGTCTGATCTCTTTCCTCCAGATAGAAACCTTTGAATAGAGGCAGAAGAGCACCTGTCAATGTGCATGACCTGTGCAACCCCCTAGATGTTCTACTCAATTTGTGGACTTCCTATTGCTGCAGCCCTTATGCACAATGTAACATACTGTGTGCTGCTCAGATCAAGGCTCCTTTCTAATTACTTCAGATTAGAGATACTGTTGGTCAGACCCGGGGAAAATTGCTCTGTCTTTCCTGAATGTCACAAACTGATGGTTGTTCTAACTGTGGCAGGACAGAAAGATGCTGTTGGCAACTTCGAGTGTGCTCCCAGAAATGCCAGAGGAGCACAAATATATTAAGATGAAGCTCTATCTTCTGGTTACATGCTATCTGAGCTCTCTTTTCTATTTCTTTCTATAAAGACTCCTTGTCACAGACATCTTTCAAAAGGATCTTGTCAAACAGTACAGTGTGGCTTTTCACTGTAAGCTTGACTAAAATGTTATGATTACTTTCATAGTCATTTGAGAAAGCAAGGAGCATGTTCAGACTAAAAGCTAGGGTGGGGATTCTAGAGATTAGAGGGACAATTCAAGAATCATGATCTTTTGGGACTCTTTCTAAAAATGAAATCCACTCCAGTGCACAATGGTAAGGGAGTGATCATCTCCCTTATGACAAAAGGCTGNCCTTCAGTTCCCATTGGCCCTCTGAATGGGCACTAAATAAAGATGTTTTCAATAACTTCTGAGCTAAGGTGAAAATCATCTAGGGCTCAATCTACAGAAACAGTCAAGGCAGCTAGTATTCTATGGAGTAAAAGATACTTCTGATTCTTAAAAAAATTACATAGTATTTAAATAGGTTTGATAGCTAAAGATCTGTTTTGTACAGTACCGTAGAGAGTAGCTCTAGTTCTTTTTTGTGAGATACTGAAACTAAAGCACATTTTTTTATTGGATCAAACTGCAAGAAAGAGTTGCACAAGCTGTATGAGACAAAAGGGCACCAGTCTGTATTTGGTACATCTTCTGGATACCAAACCTTCATGTCAGCAGTAAGGCTGGCAAGATTTATCTATCAGTTGAATGATTCACTGATGCTTGTCATCAGTCGTAACCAGCAAAAACAATGTGACTCCAAGATGCCATTTTCTGTGGTGAAGCAACTGTCACGGATGTTTTTTGCAGAGGTTCATTTGTACAAAGAACATTGTGTTCACTGTTGATACAAAATGTCCTTCCTTTTATTTTGTAGTCATAAAAATACATTTTTTAATTATAACTGAACCACATTTAGGCTTCTATTTTTGAAGAAGATTTCCAAAACCTCTCTTTGAGAACCATATATATATTAGGAATTTCTAACCACTGAATACATACAATTTTTCCACTGATCAATCTGCTTAGAAACCAATTGTTATTAGAATTTTAAGATTAGTATAGAAATAATGTTGTTCCTCGATATGAAACACTAGCTTTTAGGCTGGACCAGATTCCTCCATCCTGATTAATTTTTGTTAGTTGCTCTGCAAATTGTCTTATTTACATGACTAATGTCATGCAGTGTGAACAAGCCATCAAAAAGCCCATTAAAAGGATGAACCTAAGTTTAAGATGCACAGTTCATTTTCATTCATAGCTTTATTAACATATTAGCAAGCTATTTTAAAATGTTGGCATTCTAACGTCAATTAATTTCCAAAAACCACAGCCACATTCACATACCCATAATAGTCTGTAATAGTTCATGTATTAACAAAATAATCTGTGAAATTTACCTAACATTTTTTAAGCTTCTTACCCAAGACATTAGAATCTGAAGAAGGGCCACTCTTTTAAGTATCTTGTCACCCAGATATGATGCAATAATCAACATGGTAAATTATTTTCTGAGAAATCAAATAGCATTAAGATTAAAACTAATAAAGCCATTAAAATTAGGACAAATCAAGATTTATGGGAGTGGCACAGGGATTCTAGCCTGGCATTACCAAGCGAAATAGCCTATTAGGGTTTGGGTTTTTTTCCAATATGATCTATTTGAAACTCTATATTGTCAAAATCAGCCAGGGTAATGACAGTATGATATACTGTGCCATTTCAAATATGTTTTGGCTCTTGCCTGAAAATAATGACCAGACAAATAAATTCCTGGGGATTGTCTGGAGCATCACAATTGTTATTTTGATAGCTTTAAATACATGTAAAATTCTTTAAAATTTTAATTTTTTAAAATTTTTCTCAAGAATCCTAATCAATAAAGATATGTTTAAGATAGAAGATTACTGAGACTGAAAATAGCATTTTGCTTTTAAAAAAAAAATTCCATATTTTAATTTTGATATAACAAGAAATCATCATTATAGGAAAAAAAATATAGAGATGGGTGTACCAGTTCTGTTACTCATTATAGTCACATAATCCTTTCTTTTTCAAATGCTTTAAACTACATCTTTTGTTTCTAAGGCATCTCTGTTCCATGCATTACATTACTCATGCACAAAAAATTAAATTTGTAAATGTGTATTATTAAAAATAACCAGCACAACTAAAATTGTTATGATTGATTTGAAATAATTGATTACAGTATGACAGCTTCCTTTTTCTTAATTATAAAATACAATTACATTTTTGTGCTTTCATACCTGAACATTACAAAAGCTGAGAGAACTATTTCTGTTCTACTTCTGATTAGATCAGCAATGCCACTTCTTCAGGTCTTATCAGATTGGTTTTGATAATAATTACTTGGGAAGTGTTTGATCTCAATGATGAATACTTGATTAGTTTTTCATGAAATCAGTCAACCACACCACTCAACACTACTCATGTGAGACCTTGTTGATTTAGCTGTTCGAAAGAATGCATTCTTTTTCACTGCAGTTATGGGATGTCAGTCTTTGGGGAAAAGAGGGTGGAAAAAGGGCAAGTTTATGGGTAATGATATTGCAGCAGCAGATATTTAAGGTTTACTAATTCTCTTCTCAATTATGTTCATTCCCTGCCTCGTCACACTGCCTGCTACATGGCGACAGAATCAATCTTAGCAGTGGAATAAATTTTTCCTTTTTCAAAAAAAGGTTTCATGACACCATTGTCATCTTTGAAACCCTTGGAGGGTTTTGCCCTGATGAATAATATTTCATATGTGGAATGTTTATGTGATTTTCACGGAGTGATAACCCCGCTACCACCTAACTTTGATGCATTGAGATTGCTGCTTTTCCCTACTAAAGTGCTTTTACACACCACCTCCTACAAATTGACTTAAGAGTTAGAAATAGAAGATTCAACAAAACTTCAACTCTCCACGGAAAAAAGGGTCTTATAAAGAAATTTATACATTGTGCACAATGTGCTTTAATTATTTAAACAGGAACTTTTGCTGAATAAGAGTTCTAGGCATTTTTCCCTCATGCTTTTTCTTTTACTTTATTCAGTTAGAATCAGTTATCCAAAGCTGACCATATATCCATATTTCAAAATGGCTAGATTTTTAACCAAGCTTTGTTTTAAGGAATGGTCTGCAGACCTATAGTCACTGAAGTCAATAGCATTGTCTGCGTAAGTAAAAATTGCTCATATAATGAGACACTCAATGGATTAGTCTCCAAGTTATAGGGAAAAAAAATCTTTTAGCTCAGGTACTTACAATTAAGTATCAACATAAGAAGAGATTTTCAGGACAATGACCTTGCTTGTCAGTCATAAAATAGCAAGGCTGAGCCTTTTATCAAAAGAGGACTTAATGCCATGTTAATTAAGAGAAGGGAAGAAAATTTCCAAGAAGGCAATATTTTCTGTAATGTTTTTCTTTTTAAAGTTCCTAATAGAATTATGACAGTTTTAACAATCAGAAAATACAATGCATTCCAAATGTTTCCTTTGTTAATTATAAGATCTCTGGAAATTGCCTAGACCTTTAAAACTTAATATTTCACTAATAAGCTTAGATGCCTTTAGGTTATTGTTTTTGGATTTTGGTTTTTTTTTAATATCAACTGTTATTTTGGTGGCAATACATTTCTCTTTGAAGATGCAATTTAAGCAGGCTTTTCTCTCAGAGACTCAGACTGCTTAAAAAGAAAATAATGTTCTAGGATTGTAATTATTTTGGTTATTATGTCATCATATTAATGTTGAACTGGGAGAAATGTTCATTCGAGCGTTTCATTGTTTTGATATAAGTCTAAAAAGAAAGGGAGAGTAGTCAGGCTGCTGGATGGAAAAAATGGAACATCTCTCTTTAAATGGTGAAGAGCAGTTTGAATGCAGTTGCCTCGAAATATAACATGAATTCAGCAATTTTTATTTAACTATTGTGTACTGTCAAAGTACCTGTCATCCTAAGGTATCATCTTTATGTAATAGTTGTTGGCCAGCATTTCTGAGGAACTCAGCTTCCAGTTAGAAGCCAAAATGAGCAGAAAGATTTTCATAGAGGCTTATTACTCTGTGGTTCCCACTGAAAACAATGGAAGCTACTAGGTGCCAGTTCCTTTGAAAATTTGTCTTCTTTGTTATGACTTTTAGAAGGAGCCCCAGCTGAGGTTTTCAAAGGAACCTAAAGGATTTAGGTTCCCAGTTCCTTCAAGTGCTACAGAAGGACAAAATCTAAGCTGGTACCTTTGAGAAGTCTGACTCAGGCCTGACTTTTAAAATTCGTAACATGCAAGAACAGAGTAAATATCCACAGTCAAGAAAAGACCCAAGCCTGAGGGGTGTCAGAACTAAGAAGTAATTCGTGAATCTTGGACTCCAAACAAAACACACCATCCAAGAGCAAAAGGAGGAGTATGGAAAAACAATTAATCCTCACTTTTTCACTGAAGTCAACTCATTTCAAATTACTATGTGCAGGCTATTGTTAAAGGCACATGTACCAATTACCCACAGAAAATTCTGCAATAACATAGGGATTCCTACCACATTGCTGTCCTTATTGGTAAAATCCTTACTGACCTCTCATTTAATTCTTCTCTCATTATTGCCTTCAAAAAGAAGCATGCATTCTGGACAACAATAAAAAAAATCTATAGAGTAATACCATTTCTGTCATTTGCAGCTAATGAATGCTTTTTAGTATTGACCAGCAACTGGTCTAATAATGACAATGACTCCACTGATTTAGAGCAATAAATCCAACGACTTGCAGACCTCTATTAGTATAATAAGCTCAAACTTTCATTCAGGAACACTAAGAAAATGGGCAGCAGACTCTTGAATATTAGAGATTCTCATGTTTCTTTCCTTTTGGTAACACCATCTGACTGAAAAAACATGATTCTGTAATGTTTAATGTGTAAATTTAAGTGACAGCTAAGGTAACAGGATTTTTTTTCTTTCACTGTTGCTATAAGAGTGAGTCAATTATGACAAATATTATTACTGTAGGGTTATGAGATCCCACACTAACAGCATCTATTAGGAAAGGGTGGGGGGAGGGTTAAATGCCTGTGTTCAACATCTACTACGGACAACAGCTATTACCAGTGGTTCCAGATATTAACAGAAATGGATTTTTGATACTCTTCATAACAAACAGACCTCTCAGTGTTTTGTCACTAGATGAAAGGCTTAAAAGACTTCAGATAAACAACAGTGATATGCTTGTCTTAATCAGTGATACAGGAGTAAAGATAATTTGCCAAGCATTCCTTATATGCTTTATGTACATTTATTTTTCTCATTCAGCAAGAATGTATTCATTATTATTATTTATTTTCATTACCTGCAATGGAAATAAAAAACCAAAACCAACAGATTAATTACATTGGTTTCATCAGATCACTGTGCAGATACTGTTTAAAAAAAAAATCTAAATAAAATAAGAAGCAGTCTTGCCAGATCAAGTCAAACAAACAAGCCAGTCAGAAAAATTATGAGAGAAATAATCATGAGAGAGATCATTATGAGAAAAATAATGGAAATTAGGAGGAAATTCTTCACTTTGAGGAGGTGAGACACTGGAACAGGTTGCCCAGGGGGGTGTGGATGTTCCATCCCTGGAGCTGTTCAAGGCCAGGTTGGATGGGGCCTTGAGCAACCTGGTCTAGTGGGAGGTATCCCTGCCATGGCAGGGCATTGGAACTAGATGATCTTTGAGGTCCCTTCCAACCCAAACCATTCTATGATTCAATGAAATCTGTCCAGTTGATACTTTAGTCCAAACTGTAAGTCCCCCTTGGAAGTAATGTTATATACTAAGTTTTGGTGAGATCGCCCTTGTACATCTATATGATATTTCCCTTTTTTGTTCTTCTGAGGGCTTGTATTAAGCTCCAGAAAAACCTTTCCTACCAAAGGGAAGGCAAAAGCACTGTCAGGTTGTGGAGACCGTAAGACCTCAGGTGGTCCCTGTAGACAAGCTCCACGACACAGGGCAAAGGGGTTGGTGACACCTTTCCCTACAGTCGCATAATCCAAGGAACTAACCTGCAACAAATTGTGTGGGTAAAATGGCTTCCCATTGGCCAAGTTACCTGTCTTCATAGTTGCATTTCTTTTGAGCAACTTGCATTTACAATTGAGTTTTGGCAAATAGAGGCTTATTCAGAGCTGCATGGAAGTGACAGAGGATTGCAGCTCGAACACTGGAGTGTCTGGGTGGCAGATTCTTCCACAAAATTATATTTTCCTGCAAGTATTGTAGATAGCAGCTGTAGACCGTAACTGTATGAAGAGCAGGAAAATGTGGCTTATGACAGAGTTCCCATGACAGTTTGCATACAAATTTGTGACTGGAGGTGGATTAATTAACAAAGTCAATACAGAGTTTATGTCTGCTCCACCAAGGCAGATAGCCATAGGAGAATCTGTCTAACTTAGTATTTCATCTGATGTATTTAATTTGCTGATTTATTTAGTAATAATGAGTGAATTTATTGTGCTTGAATATGGAAAGTCCTCTGCAGTGTGAAACATCCTGCTAGAATAGATCTGGCAGCGTATTGCAAGGATGAATGGCAAGGACAGAGAAGCAGCTGGAAGTTCATAGGTCACTATATGAGAGCAATGAAAGTAAAGAGCTCTTATTCCCACTTATTAGTTTATTATTATTTCTGTTATCTTGCTGCCGTGCTTTGTCCTGGGGAGGTGCTTATTACAGCCAGCATAGAGAATTTCAATCACATTGTCTCCTGAATCTGAACAGCAGCCCTGTGAGGAGAGAGGACAGATTTGGGGTTATGGGTTTAATGATTTCCTATCCCCACATACTCCTCTCTTCAGCAAAACTCCATCACTGGGGATTTATCTCAGAAAAATATCAAGCATAATTTGTCAAGATAAGTGGATATTTGTGGTCTGAGGTAACAATAAAGAAAGAAATATTAAATGGACCATATTTAAATTCCTCTAACACTATTGTAAATTGCAAATGGTGTAAGAGAAGCCAACTAAGGGTTCAGCCCATCTACAGACAATAAAGAAAGAAAAACAGAGTTTGAGGTGTGGATGTCCTCAGGGTCAATTAAGTAACATACATCCCACCCCAAGTGCCAGTAGAAATGGATGACATAAACCATTGTGCCCATTTCATGTGTGCAAAAACTAGCAAAACAGGCTCCATGTTCAGCATAACAGCTTCAGAAGCATGGTTTAAGTTCCAGGGTTTGGCTATAGTCCTTTAACACTGTATATTAGAAGGCACCTAAGTTGGGCTTGTATTTCCATGACAAATTTGGTGTGAAGCTGGAAATTATTTCAGCCAGCAGTTTAACTGGCACACTGCCAGAGAACTGCAGATGGTACAGTGTTACTCTGTCTTGAGCATGGAATCAAAAAAGCTTGAAATGATAAGCCTTCAAACAGGAGAAGCTGTTTCTGTGCCACTTGCAATTGCAAATACAGATGATTCAAGTGTAAGAGACATCAGGATCCACACATCTGGTCTTCACATGAGGATAATAACTCTAGAATGAGACAAGCATGCTGCAGCTAAAAATGAACCAGAAGCAGAAGCTTTATAATTCTCAGCCACATTTCCAAATCCAAAGCCATTTTTAGCCTTTTGATCATCCACAAAAAAAAAAAAAAGACTAGTTTTCCCTTCCTTGTTAGAATGAAGAAAATAATGCAGTTAAAATGGAAAAAATCTCATTTAAAAAATAAGAAAAAGAAGAAACTTTGAGCTGCGTCAAAGAATTATTTGGAGACACACACCAGACTGGAGGCTAAACAAAAGCCCAGTTTGAATTTAGAGAAAATGCTCGCCCTGTTTGGAAAAAATGTATTTTTATCAGACTGTGTCTTGATTCACAGGGTAAAAAGGCAGACAGTTCCAAATTTGTTCTGGCTTATGCACACTGCATTTCTGGGAGGAAAAGGTGACTTATGTGCTGCCTTTGCCAAGGGAAGTCATCCTAGTTCCATTGATCAAAGTCCTCCTTAGAAATGGGGCTGCAAGGGTTTCTTCAACCACAGAAAAGACACTTTTAAAAAGAATGATGATGCAAAGAAATAACAAATTCCTGAAGCAAATGAGGCAATTACCACCTGGACATAGTGTTTTACACTTACTTAGCAAGAAACTTGGTGGAGAGATTACGTAGGTAGATGCTATTACAAACATGCACGCTGGATGCAGAAGAAGCTGTACCAAAGACAACCAAAGAGCTGTGGAATTACTCATGCAAACAAGGAATAGGTGTTACAGATACAGCTGCACACAGTGTATTTGAAAACAGAGATTACAGGTCATATCATAAGACAGGAAAATCCTTTGAAGCAGTAACTCTGGAAAAAGGTTTAGATATCAAAGTAAGAGAATCAGTTTTCAATGCTGCTCTTTTACCAGAAGGGCAACGGTTGTTGTTTGTATAAAGAGATCTCAAGTAGCAGCTGGAGAGATTAAATTACTTCTGTTACACTTACTTGGAAGTATTTTTATTGATATTCAAATCCTGTATATATCTCAAAAAGTATTTTAGGGAAATTAAGAAGGTTTGGAAAAGAGCAACAAGAATGCTATAAAGCACCTCATATAATGAGAGAATTATAGAACTAAAGCTATTTTCACAAATGCCTGATCTGCTGTGACCTCAGCCAATAAGAATCTATATGAAAACCAGAATTTTTATAATAAAGATTCTTCTGTTCTTTAACCAAGGAATAACACAATCCTGGTGAAAAAAAAAAATCAAATACAGAATACACAGATCTCTAATATTGAGCAAACTAACCACTGGAACTATTTCTGAAGGCTAGTGGTAGCATTTTTTTCATTGCTAGTAATTTTTACTTAATTTTTTTTTTCCCTGAGATTTTGGTCTAATTGAAATTGTAATATTTTAGAGGAAATCTCCAGTGCAAGTTAAACATGAGATCTGATGGGACAATCACAGTGGCCATTTCTTCATATGAATCCACACATTTATGAAATTCTAAAGAGCAGCACAAATGATGAGCTCTAACAGTATTGTGGATATCAGGTTTGGGGCAATACAATTCTTCTGAGGACAGGAATGCCACCTGGAACTTCTTGGACATGGCACTTCCACACCTTGGCTGTGTCCAGGCTGAGGACACACAATAAAGTCAAAGAAATGCCAATCAGACATATAGGAAGGTTGCCAAGACCAGTAAATTAAATAATAGTAGGTAAAATGTTGTCATTTCCAGTATTCTCTACAACAGTATAAGAAATTTCAGGTTTTTGCCTTGCAGTAAAATTTTTATGCAACAGAAGGCAGAAGTTGTCGATATAGAAAGCAGAAGAGTAACTGATTCTAGAAACCAATTAATTTATCAAACACTTTTTAGAAGACTATTTTTCAAAGGTATTATCTGCTTCTATGAATGTCAGGTCTGTAATAGAATCATAGAATCGTTGTTGGANGGTTTCTCCAGGAGAATGCTACAGGAAACATTGTGAAAAGCTTTACTAAAGTCCAAGTTGACAACATCGACAGCCTTTCCCTCATCTACTATGTGGGTCACTTTGTCATAGAAGTCGATCAGGTTAGTCAACCCTTCATAAACCCACGTTGACTGGGGATGATCATCTGTTTGTCCTCTATGTGCTGTGTGATATTACTCAATATGATCCGTTCCATAACCTTCTCTGGTACAGAGGTCAGACTGACAGGCCTATAGTTGCCCAGATCCTCCCTCTGGCCCTTTTTGTAGATGGGCATCATATCTGCTAACCTCAAAATAGCTAAAAGTTAGTTTCTTCTCCAAAGCCTCTGATAGTATGCACCCAAAGAGAGTTATAAAGAAGCTGTGGTTTTTGTCATGCCCAGAAAANTTAAGTACCTTCAGGTATGGGGACTCCACCTGAGTGGAGCAGCCTGTTCCAGTGCTTGATAACCCTTTCAGTGAAGAAATTTCTCCTAATATCCAGCCTAAATCTTCCCTGGTGTGACTTGAGGCCATTTCCTCTTGTCCTATCACTTGCAACATGGGAGAACAGAACAATCTCCACCTCACTACAACCTCATTTCAGGCAGCAGAGAGTGATAAGGTCTCCCATCAGTCTCCTTTTCTCCAGGCTAAACAACCTCATATCCTTCTCTAGACCTTTCTGTCATGAAGGAGTTCAACACACTCACCTAACTTGGTGTCATCTGCA
>VYZX01023967.1:36237-104052 GCA_013401335.1 Brachypteracias leptosomus
CAGGTAGGCATGCTCTATCCAACCACCCAGCAAGAATTCTTGTCATGTGACGGACATTCTGGACATGCAATGTTGTAGCAAGGGGAATTTCAGGGTCCCTGGTAAAAGGCAGGCAGGGCTCAGGACACAGCTCTATGAATTTCGGAGATAGGCCACTCCAGGTGTCTGTAAACTGGGCTTCCTAGCCCATTGGTCAGAGATGGGAAATCAACACCCCATCTTGTCTCCATCACATACCAGGCCTATGAACTTGAGTATGTCACTTTGCCAGCTTATGCCTGTGTTTCCTCTCTCATTTTTATAAACTGCAAATTCTTTAAGGCGGTCTCTTGCTTCAGTTTTTCACAGTGTTTTTTTAGAGCAGGAGCCTCTGGGATTACTGCAATACAAATAAATAACACTAAATAAACCTATAACAATAACTAAATCTATAACAGAGGTGTTATGTGAAACAAGCTGAGATTTTGTATATGAGACTTTAGATATGTGGGATAAGATGAATTCATTAAATCTGAAAACATAAACATATAAAGTGTGCACAACCTCTTAGGCTATTATATCATACTGAGCACATGCGGACATATATATTATATATGCTTAGCCTATTATATAAAGTGGATCTAAAATGCACTACATTAAATAAAGCGTGTCCTCTAGCACCACGTGCATTAGAGGCACTCAGCAAATAATAAGCACAATTGAAATGACATAAAAATTAAAATGGACTATATTCATCACTTCCTAACCACAATTTTTAATCACGCTAGCAAAGCAAAGGGCAAAGTCATGTCAGCCTGGCATTCCTGTGGTACGCATAACTGGAGTTCATCCACACATATCTGAAAAGCTTTGGAGCACCTGGCACAGAAGTTGCACCAGCACAGCCTTGAGCTCAGGCTGCAAAAGCCTTACTTCAATCCCAGGTAAATGCACAACAACCAAGTCACATATTGCCTCAGCTATAATATTATTGGTATAACAAAACATTAAACAAGTTTATTTAAAGCTGACATGCATGTCTGTTTGCAGTGCAGCTGGGCCTCTGGATTATCGTGTAAACAAGGTCCAAATATCATCCTCAGTGGTTTTTTTATCACAAAAATAAAATTCAGTCTTTTGACTTTGTGGACTACTGCAGTACTACATCTATGACCAGGTTTGCTGTCTCTGCAGTTTCTACTTCATAGGCAAAGTGAACTAGACAAGATTTTGGTCAAGTGAGCTACACAGGACCTTTTATTTAGTATTGCATTATCTTCTTTGAAACCTATATTGCCCCTGCCCTGGAGTATTTGTCCCCTTTTGCCTCCCTACCAGCCATGACAACAGGATGCACAATGAAAATCTGTGTTTACAAATCTTGCATGCAAATGATTACGGAACAGCCATGATATGCGGCAATTTAAATTTGTTGACAGAGTTGCTAAGAAACAAACCTTTTGATTCTGTGAAACCCTTTTTGATACAGCTCCATGCTCTGACAGTTGAAGTTATTGAACAAGAGTGAGGACTCTTTAAAAGAGAAATTGCTGACATTTTCTATGTTTTCAGAGGCTGTAACATAACATTGAATATTCCTTCAGTGTCAGTTTTATTCAGTAGCGAAGTGTCTGATTCCATATATATATTTAAACTATCCTATATTTCAAAAAAATGGCTTCAACACTTCAGTACTATCTTCTCCCACTCACATGCACAATTGTTTTGCAAAGAATTGTGATCTTTGCATGCTCCCCTGCCAAATACCTTGTAAGTTTCTATATTTTTTCCAATCTGTTCTTTAAAAATCCTTCTCTAGGGCATTTTCACAAAGGACCTCATAGCATGTTACTCGGATATCAACAGTAAAATACACCATTATTTTGACATCCTAGTATTATAGAGACAGGTGATGTTTTAAGAACATATATTCACATTGTAGATGTTAGATACCTAACCACTAAGGAGTGAAGCAAAGTTGGAGAAAAAAACAGGGCCCAGATTCATCCCAAGTCAGATTACCTGTATCATTTAGCTGATAAAATTAGAAGCACTGACATGTAAAGTCTTGTCACTAAAGAGGGTGATTTAGTCCTGAGGTTGGATGAAATACATTTTTGAAGCATCTAGCCTTTACTTCATTACTAAGGCAGCCTGGAGCAACTATAGTCCTAATTTAAACACCTCAATTAGGTATTTAAAGTTGGGCAGAATTAATCCCAGCCTAATTGATCATAACCTTATTTTTCTTAGCAGGCTTAGCAGTCATAATTGCAACCTGCCAACACTGATACTACCTTTTGCGCATGGCTGTCACACTATTGCATTCAATGTGAAGTAGGGAAAAGGCAAATGAGCAAAAATTTCAACATTTTTTGGGGATGGGAGATAAGCAAAGACAATTATGAGAAAGAGACAGAAATGAGAGTCTCAAGGAAGGAAAGAGTATGTGCCATCTTCCCCCACTGAAAGCATACATTGCTTTCCAGGATCAACTTATGACTTTTATAGACATTTTGCATTTTTTCTGGTGTGAAACACAGGAACCTAATGTCATATATTTGCCAAAGTGCTATTTTTAATCAAATAAAATGGCTGCACAGTCACAAACTGAAACTGCAAAGGCAGAAAGATGACTCTGGGAGGAGATAGATCAGTCTATGATAGTCAGAAAACCACAGGAAAAGAGGGTGGGGTAAGTAAGAGTCAGTCACTTTCAGATTTACTCAAAAGGACTGAAGACTTTACCTACCTACCATTTTCTTTTCACATTTTATTCATAAGGACCATTTTTTTTCCTTGTGAAAAAACACATCTCCCAAAATTGTGCAAAAATGTTTTCAAAAGGATTTTTTAAAATGTGAAATAAATGTAAAAATAATGAGTCATACTCTGTAATGGCCATTGCAGAGTGTGCATTAGAAGGCAACCAGAGCACTCTCAGCATGCACTAATAGCTTGCTAATGCACAGCCTTCAGTGCCTTATTGCTATAGTCGACATTTACCACAACGAATACTTTGCAGCAAGAAATATTTTGGGCTCCATTATGCTTTTACAACCTTGAGCTGTGCTGGGAAGGGCTGGAAGTAGAGTGCTGTGAGCAATGGGGGCTGAAGGCCTGGAGAAATAACTCACACCTTTGCTATTTGTTGGTATATGGATGGAAAAGACCCACCCCAGGCCCAGCCTTCATGTGATGGAAAACACTGCTGTGGGGAAGGAGAGACATTTCCTCCAATCTGACTCTGCTGGAAGTCAGTAGTGCAAACCAGCTCGTAATAGGGCCTTGGCTTAAATACCTCACAGGGTTTTCACCTTGGGACCACAGCAAGATCCTCCTGTTTCTTCCTCTATGCATCTGGACACCCCAAACCATAATTTGGTTGCTTGTGGTTTAAGGCCCTCTCTCATCCCAAGCTTTGTAATGCTTCCTCTCTCCCTCTCTTCTTTGTCCTGTGTGTGCATTTGTCCATGAACATGTCTGCCAGGGATTGCACAACTATGACTATAGGTACCCAAAAGCTGTTCCTTTAGCTGGGCTTTGCAACCCAGTAGCTGAGCCAAGAACAACCTCATAACCAGCACGGTTTGGATTGATTAGTCTTACTTCTTTGGGGTTTTTTGTTGCCATTGTTCAGTTTCTGTTCTTTCTCATCAGATTACTTATTTGCCATTCCCTAGAATAAGCATGAGATGACCCCAGTGGCTGCCCTGCACCCCTGCATGGTGCCTGTGCCAATACGTTTACACGTGCAAAAGCTCTGGGGGCACAGACTGGCAGTTCATATGCCCATGGTCAGGGTGCTTCTTTGGGAGAGGGACAGAATTATTAAAATCCATTTTGACAGTGAAAGAGACTGAGTCCCAATCCCAGCTTGCCTGGGTAACACCTCTAGGTGCTACCATTAGTGATAGAATGGGAGGTGGGGAAAGAGAATGATTTGGGAGGTGGGTGTTGCTGATATATAGGACAAGTAGTTCATTAGAAGCAAGAAATGTTGCGAGTATAAGAGAAGGCAGTTCATGTATAAAGTATCACTTAAAAGTTCTCAGCGTAAATACCCATTTCACTAATTTACTTAAAAATATCTAAGAATGGGTAACGCAACACTTTATTCAGCAAAATTTTGGTCTTTTTTGATCCATTTCCAATGTCCCATACACCAGTATGAATAGGAACTCTTGTTACCTCCAGTGGGACCCACAGTCCACCATCATCACAGATACTGCTCTGCCCTGGGGTTTTGATTGTAAACTACAGAAGAAGAAACAAAGTGTGAAGTTTATTATAATAATGCTCAGAGATATTATTACCAAAATATATCATTTCTGTTGGCCTAAACCCTTGGCTTGTAAATTCTTCTTGTGAATAGTCTATAAAAATAACCTTTCACCCTCCCTTGAGTTTTTGAGGGAAACCAACCCCAGCTCACAAAGGATGGAACTGTGATAGAGTAGAAATTCAGGTTCATATGCCCTCCTAGTGGACTGGTATTGTTTGAAAGGATGTTGCTCATGCAAGTAAAGGTGTGGAGGATCATTTTCTCATTTGGTGAGAAGAAAGCTAAAATCCAGAAAAGACAAAATTAAATAAAATTAATCTCTTAGTTTTCTCTACTGTGGGTTTTTTTGTTGTTGTTTTTAATAGAGCAGCAGTTTATTTTGGTTTATATGTGTTCTAGACAAACTGTTCCTATCAAACAAGGCAATGCATTGAATTGTACTGAGCTCTGCTAGTCCTAGCATTTGGAAAACCGTTACATTTCATGCCTGGCTATGCTTTGTTTTCCTTTAATGCAGACAATTTAATGTTAGTGATTGAATCAGTGAGTTTTCCAGCAAAAATGACAAGGCAGTCAACTTGAAACATAGCATTATTAGCCATCATCTCTTCTAGTTTTGTGTGCATGTTGAGTGATCTGGGATGAAAAACTAACAAGCACTTGTCAAATCTGAAACATCAGGTTTTTTGACAGAGGGTCCATTGGACATTCCTATCAAGAGAGCCTTTATGAGTAAACCGTGGAAATATCTCTCATACAAAAAGGAAACAGAGCTCATCAGACTCTGCAGACCCTTGACTTGGAGGGCATGCTGTCTCCAATGAAAGGCTTTTGATCACAATGCTTTTTTATTCAGATTTGACTTCACATTATGGCTAATCAATACCTTGCAACAGTCTAAGTCCCCAGTCAGATGCACATCTCACAGTCAGGCACAGAGACCTACTAATTGAGAAAAAGTCAGAGACCTAGGTACTATCGCCCTCAGGCCATAGTCTTACCTCAGCTCAATCTTTTTTCCTATCTCTGCCTCTCTTATCACAGTACCCTAGAAATAGTGGAAATAAAATTTAGAGACATGACAGGCATAGAAAAACAGGATCAATTCCTGTCATTTGCCACCAGTGTTTACTACCTTCCCAGGTCTTCAGAGGGTGTTTTTCTTTCATACCTTAGGGGAACTTAACCTTTTATAAATAAGAAGGTACCTTCATGATTTTATTTTAATTATTTTCATAGGTCTGAGATTATCACAACTTTCTGAAAATTAGTCTGTCTTTGTTTATATGGGGTCAGAAATAGAAACTGGACAGTTTCTGTCATGTCTTCAATTTTTTGCCATGTGTCCACTTCAAAAATTACCCTTCTCTCCATTCTGCATTGTTTTTCACACTATGCATGTGAACAATATGAATGCTTTCCGTTGAAAAAAAGCAAGGTAACTGCAAAACTAGGACATGGGACATGTCCTCATGCAAGGCAGTGCCAAGAGATTTTGGCAGCAGCAGGAGGATGTCAGGCTGGCCTGTCTCCCACAGTACCTGACTGAGGGGGTGTGTTCAGTGGAGCATCATAAGGAAGGTGCTCAGACCTGGTTCTCTGTGACAGCAGGTATTAAAAATGAAGGTTTTCACTTTTATTTGTCTCCTGCCTCCATTTGGAGTTTTTCTGGAAGCATTGTTTACCTAGCCCCTACCATAGCCAGCTTAATGAAAAAAAACCTTGTTTGTAAATCTGATTTTGTAGACTATGGTAAACCAACCACTGGAGGGAGTCACAGAATAGGGAGCTGCTGGAACTACCAAATGCTGCTGGATAAGCACATTTTACTTTGGGAGCCACATAACATGTCTGTCCTATGTGAAATGAGCTTTCCAAGGCATCTCTCTGTAAGCATTATTACATTGACATTGACATTCCATGGACTGAACTGGCCTTCCACATATGCAAACAGTTCCTTCAGCAAGAAGAGCTACCTACATTGTCCTCCCTTCCATCACCTCTAACAAGGTTGTGGCTCTGGACAGACATTTCAGTGGCAATATATTAAGTGATGGAGAGAGAAAGAAAAATTAGGCGTAAGTTAATGACAGGTAGCAGAGCTGGGAGAGGGGTGAGAAAGGAAAACATTAAACAAAAAAGAAGAAAAGCAGAAAATGAGGTGAAGAAGAAAAAGACCAAAAGAACCTGCCTGAAGAGGAAATACTTCATTTTTGTTCATTTTTCCCTAGAATCCAAATCAAGAGCTCCTGTTCATTGCTTTCTATTCTTTGTGACATTCTCTACTTACATCCATCAGATTTTCTTCCCAGAATAAATGTCTTAAAAGGTCAGCTTGGACAACTGCTTACTTTGCAAATAAAACAGATTTTAAAAGCACACACTCCAACTAACTAATATGTAACCTGACATATATATGAATTTACTTGAAAGTTCAGTCAAGTAATTATTAAAAATTATGTGGTTAAATGGAAATATCCTGCAAATATACATACATATTGGTAAATCCCTTAAATGACCTTGTTTTGATAAAACCCTTTTTTATTTTCTTGAGTTCACACTCTCTTTTTTTTTTAGAGTTAAAATATTGGTTTGGGGTTTTTTTAATCATTTTGGGAGGAGGGGGAAAATTAAGTTCCTTTATTCTGTAAGAGTAAGCAATTATTTAAAATTGTCTTTTAAAAAACTACAAAAAGCATTTAAAAATAAATGGAAAAGAAAAAAGTTTAAGTTTTAAATTGAAAGAAAAGAACTACTGATTTAAAAAATGAATACTCCATTGAAGATTTTATGTGCAATGACAATTCTTACATGCATTTGTCTTTTCAAATGGTTCAGACTGTAAACATTAATAACACAAACTGAAGATGTTCAGTGTTTCCAATAGTGCACTCAGGGTTTGAGGATATGAATTCAACAACAAAGGTCATTCATAGAGACTCCATGTTCTACTAACAGCACAAATCCTCAGAGGTTACTTGGAGTCACTTCAGGCTTAAAGTAGGGTTTTGATACTTCTATTTTCCAAAAAAAATATAGTCCTAGAAAGGTCCTCCTAGAAAAAGCCAAAGTGCAGAATATTTGAGAAAATGCAGAAGAGTGAATAGAGTTCTCGATGGTATAAGAGAAGGAAAGTATCTTCCAGTATGGGTATCTACTTCCACTTAAAGATTTAAGTGTGTGACTACTACTCACATCTTAAAATGTTGGCTTGTGTGGTTTATCAAAGGCCAAAGTGAGATGAGTTTGTGAGACTCTAATTGAGGTACCTAGATAGAGCTGTCTTTTGTGCTGCTGAGACGGTCTGTCCTCCTTGTTGCTTCTGAGCATTTATGCTGGCGCCTGTGCAAAAGCACTAGCAATCGCCTAGCACAGACAGCAAGGACTGCCAGAGCACTCAGATGTGCTGAGTGCACCAACCACAGCCACCACCAACCCAATTTGCAGTCCTCTCTCCCGCAGAAAAAANCATTTATAGAGGTGAACCTTCATACAAAAGTGTGTGTAAAGAAGGTGGGAACTGGAGCAAGCTGGAGACAACCAGTGGTCTTAGGAAAAGCCTCTAAGGAACTCTTCCTTCTGAGGGGTTTATTAAGTCTCTGTATTAAGTTACTGTGGGTCTAACATACTTTTAGCTACAAGCCACTAATTTTTCCCCAAAGTAGGAAAGTGCAGGTAGTCTACATTCAAAGTGAAGCAGAGGAATGCATTTTCTCTATTTCCCTCCATTATTTTGCTGTTAGCTGGGGAAAACTGGCAGGATACTAAGTGTCTGAAAGTATGATAGAAAAGATTATTGTTTCATAGGCTGAAATCTGGCCAAAGAGTCCTCCTTTTTTTCTTCACTGCTCCCACTTTTTGTTGACTGCCTCATACATGCTATTTTATACCTGTATCTTCTCTGTATGATCACATTAATTACATTCCATTCTTTCCACTTTGATATCTCATTAAAATCTTATAAATGATCATGCAGTGACCTTGAAGGACATGCATAATACATGAAAGTAAACCTGCAGTAAAATGTATTCTTTCACTCCTGACTGGCTACATCCCACATTTCTTTTTCCTATCCCCAATGACCCCAATATGGGGAGTTATGCTAGCTGAGCCAAGGTATGCAGTAGTGTGCAAATCCACTAACTCCATTAGCTTTCCCTACTGATGACAGCTGCAATATGTTAATGGCTTCTGTTTGGATGTGATGGCCCTGCTACTACTTAGGGCACTATGCTAATTACCATAAGATGGTGACAACAGGTGCAAGTGTCACTTCATATCAGCATCATGTGCATGAGAAAAATAGCTAGCAGCACCAAAAGCAACTCAAGAAAATGTAAACTTTAGTCAGCAGCCTGTGATTCTCTGAAGAACTATTCTTTAATGCTTATGATTAAAGGATTTACAGACGGATATTGTTGCTTTTTCTGCAAGTAGAGTAATTTTGAATTCATAGGGATGTCTTCATAAGCTATTTAAAGTTACATTTCAACAGCTCACACTTATATGGCATTTCAAGTAAAATGCAGAAGGCCCATATTTATGAAGATTTCCTTACAGAATAAAAGTTTTACTAAGCTGCATTTGCTGCAGTGAATGCATATTGGAACAGACATGATTTCCATCTGAATGAAATCACTGTGTTTCGCTGGCCTTGTGTTCCTAGCATAGCTCTACTTTATTGTCAGATTTGCTTATGTATACTTGTCTTCCTCCCTTGTTATCAGGGTTTAGTACATCCTTTTTCTCAATAGCAAGCAATTTACTCAAGCCCAGTAGTGGCCCTCCAGCAGGCTGACCCAGTAAGATGGTTACCATCTTCCCCTTAACGTAGTCTTAATATCATAAGAGAAATTTAATGGAAGGCACATGGACACACCTTAATCCTTTGTTAGAAAAAAAAACACCTTAGAAGACAGTTTTGTATGAAGTAGTTTGAAGAGTAGTATATGAATAGCTATTCTATTCTGCTATTATTGGAGTAAAACGTTTTTCACAGAACTTTTTTTGCTATTGTTACCAACATTTGTCATTACATTAACCCACTAAAATCTAAGATAAAACCTGAAGAGAGAGCTACTTTTAGATTTCTAAAAATGAGTTAGTCCTGAGCAAGACTGTACTGACCACTCTCACGTAACTCAGACATAACTATGATAGGTGTGTTGAAGAAATTAAAGACTTTTATTCCAAAGGTTCAAGCATGCAAACATAAAGCTAAAATATAAGTTGTATTTTAAAATAAAATGCAAGACTATATATTTGCAGAAAATTTCAATTTTACATAGAAAGAAAAAAAGAAACCTGGTTAATCTCTAAGCTGAAGACCAGCAAATTTTTTTGCCCAGTTTGAGAATATCTATTCATATGTGCTGCTTCATGGAACCAATGTTCAGTTGCTTCATAGTCTCCATTCTTTTACATAGCTGAGACTCACCAGGTGGACTCCTCTCATAATACCTTATCCTTCCACTTTAACCCTTTCACAAAAGAAGTTGAGCACATAAAGGAAACAGAAATTTGTTAAGGAGTGCCAGTGGACCAAATTAAATAGGAAAAACTACAGACTTTGTGAGGTCATATTTCCATAAAAATAACAAATTTATCAGCCTAAATATTATTTCTCTTATCAACAGAGTAACCTTCTCCATTTTTGCCTACGCTTCCTATAGGGTTTTTTTGTGGTTTGTTTTTTTTTTTAAGTGTTGGGGAAGTTACTGGACGCACAAATCTGACATGTCATTACTTATGTGAGGTATATTTCCTCACGCCCAGAATATAACAACACCAAGTTGTGGTTGACATTGTACTAACAAATGAAAATACTGCTGGGTAAAACAGACAAAGGAAAAGGCCACTGATGCACTTCAATTGTGAAATTAAAATAGCAGGAGATTGCTTGAAAATTTACCCCTTAATGATACTCCATGTTCCTTACTGATTTTAAGGCTGTGATAGGAAGAGTCACGATGACTGACTTTGATGTCTTGCATAACCACAACCACAGAATACACAAATAATTTTAATGAATCAGGGTGATCAATTTCCTGTATTTCAGCTGAAATGCTTTTGTGTCATTATTTTTTTTTTAATTTAGCAGCACTGGTCAATAAGCAAAGATTAGAGAAGGATTAATAAAGACCAAATAATTACATATGAATTTCCAAATACAGTCCTTAAGAATGGAAGAAGTAGATGAAAAAACAATACATTTATCACCTGCCTTTTACACACAGCAGCATCCCTCTGACATGGCAATATTTTTTGGGCGTGAAAACGAAGTTCTACCAAATGCAGGTGCACTTTGAAGACTCATACTATAAATTCTCAGAGGTGTATAAACAGGGATGATCAAAATTCAGTTCACCCATCTGCATGAAGTCTACCCTGCGTCATACACAGTTCTATCTAAGTGCTGCTTTATCCGACTTGCTCTTGCATTCCCTTTCACTGACTGCGCCAGTCTTTCACTTGATAGTTTTACACTCTCTGCACATTGGAGACACTGCACATTTTGACTGCATTATTCCTCCTTGTTGTCCCAATCCCTCATCTGGGAATGCAAATACAAGCTTGTTATCATACACTAGAATGTCCAATCTTCTACCTGTATATACATGGCAGAAGAGGTATGTATTAAGATGTAACGTTTCTGTACAGAATAAAGACCAGTGCTTCAGGCAAACCCCAACATATTCTACAGGTAATGATATCCTAGCAGAACAAATTGTAAGGAATTTTCAGTGGAAAGCTCTTTACAGTGCATTTTTTACCTACACCTGAATTGCCAGAGACTATGATGGGATTCACATCCACAATATATGTATCTGTAGCTAAAATAAAACCTGTCAGACACCAAAAAACAGCAGAGCTGAAGAATGAATATATAAAAGGAAAACTGCCTCCTGAAAAACAACTTCCTCCATGCCAGCATGTGTGACCCAAAAGTCTGATTTCTACATACAGGTGTATTTGAAAACATAAGATGAATAATGAAAAGGCTTAATTCTTCCATTACAGTGAAGGTGGATGGACAAATTCTGTGCTGTCAGAAGTATGTTGTAAAAGCGTAAATTTCTACCACAAAGCTAAAGAAGCTGCAGACCCTCCTCAGAAGTAAGACGATTCTTTATCATGTAAAGATGCAATGGTCATTCTTCTATGAACCTCCTTTCCCATATTCCTCCATCCAGCCAATTATAGGCACTATAACCAATCTCAAAGACCAGCAGCCCTCACTTGGCTTAAACACCAAGCAGCAACACTGAAATGCATGACAAGCTTATCTAAACCAGCCAAGACCCAGAAACACATCTTAGGACAAGTCTTCCCTGTATTCAATCTCTGAAAGAGTGTAACAGTAGAAGGAATGTGCTATTTCCTAACAAATCACATTAATTCCTTTATGCCTGATATTCTCAACTACCACTTTTTAGTGACCATTTGCATTTCATTTGGTGCCTGCTGCAAATATACTAGCTGTGAGAAAGCCCTTTATTCATACTTGGAATATTTTGTGCTAGTCAATATTTCCTCTATATTTTCTAATTATCTTTTAGCTTCTGCAATTTTTAAAAATTGTAAATAACAATCCTCTCCTTCCCAAAGCAGACATTTAAAAATGTTGTTATTGTCACTATGTTTAAGCACATTGTCTGAGTTACATTCCCCCTGTTGAGACTTAGCCTGAATGAATTGTAACTGCAGCACGTCCAACTGTTTCTTAAATAATTCCCATTTTTTCTGCACCAGGTTTCCCACACAGTCATGAGATCTTGCATCACTTCCGTCAAGATCATTCAATTGTTTATGTTACCACAAGCTATTCCTTCTACTTGAAGTGAAGGTGTTAGTAATTCATATTCTGGCATATAATGAGAACCTGTTTATCTTCCAGAAAAACAACCCTAATTTATATAGTTATTCCCATTGACACGCATTATAGTATTTTTATTTTTACAAAACTTCTGCTGAGCCAAAACTAATTGTGTTGCTTCATCTTCTTTTCTTTTCTGTATTGTGAATTTGTGATCCCTAGATCAACCCTGCTCTATTTATCTAGATGGGCTAATTTCCTAGCTCTGGGTGCCAAGAGTCTCTGATCATGAAGTTCAGTCAATAAACTGACTTCAGTAAGTAAGCAATTATGCATTGCCTCTGGAAACATGCTTCCCACCTTACAGGTTTTGCATATTTGTTATCCCAGTAAGTATCTGTGAAATTAAAATCCCCCATGATCAAAGTTTCAAGTTTTTTTATAAGTATCTCTTAGCTGTAAACATGTTGTTTGTTGCAGTTATTCTAAAACACAATTTACAAGGTAAAGTGTCTACAGTCACCACTGTAACTTGTTTCTTTTAATCAAGCAGCTATGTACCAGAAAAGTGAAACACTATTTTGCATATACACGGTTAAAATATACAAGCCATAAACAATAATGCTTCCTCTGAGTTCATCCTTTATTAAATGTAACAAAATTATAATGACACAAATTGTGCTCTGACCTAGGAGCAATCAAGAAAGACCAAGCACATTTCCCTCATGTCATTTACTTAAACACCAACCAAATTACCATCTCCAAAGTCTTTTCATTAGGTATAAGTATTGTGCAAGGGTTTTAGAGCAATAAAACTAATTTGGAGTAATGTAATTGAATATCTAATTCTAATATACAAAAATTGAGCAATCACTTAATAAAATGCATATGTATTTGAAGAGAATATTTGAAAAAAAGAGGTTGTAACATTTGCATGTCTGCCTGTGTTTCAGTTGGGTACTTTAATCCCCCAAATACCTACACATTAAACCAAAAAAGTATAACTTTTTGCTGAAGCATTTTTCTTATTTTTTTTTTTCTTTTTTTACCTTGAACACAAAATTGGGACACTGAAATTGCAGAAAGTTATTTATAGTGGAGAAATAAATACCAGAATATTTGAAATTTCTACCTGAATAAGTGTTGGCGGGTCCCTCATTTTCAATGTTTGTCACCTACTGAATGCCGCACTGAGGCTTCAGGAAGCTACAAAGTAGGCCTAGATGTTAATTGAATAGACAGGTAAAATGATTATTTGCATTTTTCTCTAATCTTTCTTCTCCCACACCTTCCTTGCTACTTTCTTGATTGCCGTGGAAAACACTATCATCCTACTTACTGTTCAAGCCCATAAACAAGTCTTCAACTTGGATCTCTGCCTAGGCACTGTCATCCAAACTAATATAATTGAGATTTTATTTTTAAACAGCAGAGGATAAGGCCCTTCCTGCCCACTCACACAGTGAAGTCTTTTATCACTTCGTTTCCAAATTGTTCCTACTTTTTAAATCTCTGTCCTTGACAAATATAACGTTTCTCCACTCATTTACTTGCTGCAGACAGCATACCTACCTGGAATTTTGACCACATTTGGCTTATTCCATAGGAACATTTTTCCAGTCACATCAATTTTAGAGCTGCTTCTTTTCACCAAGATAATCCCCCACATGCAGTACCAGATACTGAGGCAAATTCTCATGTTAACAGCTTCACAAGTTTTCCATGTTGCTGCCTAGAAGATCTCCCACTCCTGCAAAAGTAAGTCTCCAATCTCCTTTAAATCCCTCCCTAAAGTTCTCTCTGGCTACAAACATCTCTTGGGAACAATGCAATAATCAGACCAGCAGGATTCACTTGCCTTCTCTTTTTTTTCTCCATATACCACGTGGATCTCTCGTTATGCCTTTCTTGAGCTCTGGCTGCCCGCTGTTTGGAGCAAGGGTAGGGCTTTTGTTTATGTTTGCCCAGACACAAAGTGCTGGGCACTATGTGCCACTAGTAAGCAACAGCCCAGCAAGAGAGCATCATAGGAAAGATTCAATTCAATTCAATTCAACAAAACCTACATGTAAATGTCTACATGTGAGATTCATTTACACAACCATTCTGGTCAGTAAAAACTGGTCCACACCAGCAGGGTCATTTCAATTGCTTACACACAGGTTTCCAGCCACATTTGAGATGCTTTAATGCATCTCAGACTTTCACAACAATCTGGCAGATATGGCACAGGACCTATGGAAAACCCGTGCTCCCTGGACACAGCAGCTAGAGGCAGGGTACTCTAGAAAGTCTCATGTGGCAGTATACATTCATTTTTAGGTAACTCTGTTGAACACCCAGTGAACATGAGTAGTTGAAACATCTAGAGAACAAACAGAGCTACATTTAAGTGTTTTCTGTTTCAAGTGAATCTGGAGCTGAATCTCACCTTTGCTGACTATTGTTGTTTAAGTATTTGTTGATCTATCTTCTTCCCATGCCATGTTGTTGAAAAAAGGAGCTGGAGATACAACTTCATTTTTTCTGCTAATCAAAACTCAACAGTATTTCCTCATCTTCAGTTTTGCTGTGAATTTAAACATCTGTTTTGCTATAAATACCTCTACTGCCTATGCAATAGCTTCTTTCAATGATAGAAGTCCCCAAAGGTAGCAGTTCATCAACCCTCTACTCACCTGCTGGAGATGGATCTGTGACAGATGACTAATGTGGAGGAAAGACTGCCAGTTGCTCTACCCCATTTCCTCCACTCCTCCTGGTAGAAGATAGATTTTCCAGACAACATGCCTTGAAGTTCACAAAGCTTCATCATCACTACTACTGAAATGATCAAAAAGACTTTGCTCTTGTGTCACTGCAGTTATTTTCAGGAAAATTGGAAACAAAGACAAAATAAGATGAAAGCTTCAGTGAAAGTATCTTTGAAAAGCATTTAACTTAAATAAACCTGTCCATTTTTCTTGCCAGAGGAAAAAAGTGCAATCTCTTTAAAGCCAGAACCTTTGAACCACAGTCTCTGAAGAGCATTCAGGTAAAGCTGCTGAAGTTTTGATTCAATAGGAGAAGGAACTCAAAAGAGGGTTGATTTTACCACGCTAGAAACCTTCCTTTGTGTCTGTGGCCAAGTAATTGTCCTTGTATATATCTCCCTGTTTGATGTCTTATACAAGACTTAGTTTGTTAAGACTTATTTGCTGGAGTTTTCTTCATTGTAAATTGAACAGCTAGAGGTGATGATGCCAAAATAGATAGATTTGTAGATGAAGGAGGTAATGAGGGAAAGGAAAATAATCTGGAGAGTTTAGCCCAATAAGAACTTAAAGAAACTAGAGACATTTTGGTACTAGTAAGAGGGAGAGCTAAACAGAACTGGTAAGGAATGGGATGTAACCAACTATAGAATCATAAAATCACTTAGGTTGGAAAAGACCTTCAAGATCATTGAATCCAACCTTTAACCTAACCCTACTAAGTCCACCGCTAAACCATGTCCCTAAGCACCATATCTACACAACTTTTCAACACATCCAGGGACGATGATCCAACTACTTACCTGGGCAGCCTGTTCCAGGGCTTGATAACCCTTTCAGTGAAGAAATTTTTCATAATATCCAATTGAAACCTCCCCTGGCACAACTTGAGGCCATTTCCTCTTGTTCTATCACTTGCTACTTGTGAGAAGAGACTGGCATCCACATCTCTACAACCTCCGTTCAGATAGTTGTAGAGAGTAATAAGGTCTCTCCTCAGCCTCCTTTTTTCCAGACTAAATGGCCTGAGTTCCCTCAGCCACTCCTCGTAAGATTTGTGCTCTAGACCCTTCACCAGCTTAGCTGCCCTTCTTTAGACACTCTTGAGCACCTCAATGTCTGTCTTGTAGTGAGGTGCCCCAAACCGAACACAGTCCTCAAGGTGTGGCCTTACCAGTGCCAAGTACAGGAGGATGATCACTTCCCTAGTCCTGCTGGCCACACTATTTCTGATACAGACCAAGATGCCATTGGCCTTTTTGTCCACCTGGGCACACTACTGGCTCATATTTAGCCAATTGTTAATCAATACCCTCAGTATCAGTACTATCAGTATCAGTAATTACTGCATCAAAGTAAATGTCCATTCTGCTCGAAGTCACAATCCCTAAGTTTCAGTGTAAGGGCTAACTTGAAAAAATCTCTGAGACCTAGTTCTGGAATTAGCCTGGTAGCTAGATGGATTTGTAGGAGGCAGTTCCTTTGCTTCCTACGGAATCTCTGCTCTCTGGAGAGCCAGGTAACATACTTCCAGTATCTGCTAGTCAATTGTGCATCATGCTGTTTGAAATCTTTTTGGCACGCTTACAGTACGCTAGGTGCCATACTGAATGAAGAATGCATCTGCTGCATTATGTAGCTAGTCACTATCCTGGAGCAACCAGCAGAGATACTATTAAGCAGTAGTGATTAATCTCTTCACAGCAAGATTCCCCACAGTGAGACCTAAGCTAGAGGCTGAAGAAATATGGAGATTTTTTTAGTTTTTTGCACATTACTTTGCTGTGCACCACAATAAGGTTTCTTTTCAAGTCTTTCATCTCCCATTTAACGTATTTCTTGGGACTTAAAAAAGCTTGTATAAATCAAGTTTGTTTTGTGAATATTTTAACCTTCCATCAACCTTCCAGTTCTTATTTCTTCCTTTCTCTTAACCTCATATAATTTTTAAGAGAGAAAATATTAGAAATATACCATTTGCACCTTCTTTCTCAAATCCACCCTGTTCTCTGATTTAACATAAAGGAATCTTAATAAAATTGGTTGAGTGCCTTGGCCCTTGTATGCAATGCTTATCTCATACATCCTATCTTATGTGGAAACAGCAATGCAACAATAGCTTTCATGTACTGTACAATACTGACCCTTTCAAGGAGATGTGCATTTCATCTCTGTTTTAGTTTCAGTGAAGACATCTACTGTATCCTGACTGGTTTCATTTTTTGTCTCTGATACTGACAATAGCAATTTTTCTTCATGTACCAAGGGGGCTCACTGACTGTTCTGAAAAGACACTTTAAGACTCCATATTCTGTTCTCATTGAGTTATTGAAAATATGAATTAACGCCACTGAAATCAAAAGATGTTTACGAGCATAAAACTGACATGAATCAGCTCAGGAACAAACTCTTGTCTGTAAGCTCAAATCATGTGTTTGGTTCAGATGTAATACTTAGCCAGAAGTAATATTTAAACTGCATCAAGATTAAGGAACTGATTCTGACATTTTTATACTCATGTTGAGAGTTTCTGTGTTGTTCATTGATTCCAGGGTGAATATATAACCAGAGAGAATCAGTGCATTGAACACACTATCTTTTAAATTTTGTTTTCTTGTAACTCTTATTTTGCCCCAACCTCACAGCCCAAAGACATTACTGTAGAATCCAGGTCAGAATTCAATTCACTGCCTCCAATAGTAAAATGGAACAAACCCCAAAACAGCCCCCAGAAATTTCAATAGCTAAAGGTTCCATCCTAGACTATGTGCACACATTTGTAGTCAACTAGAGCTTCTTTGGAGTATCTGAGTCAAAAACTTGGTCTGTAAGTTAGTGCCAACAGTGGCATAACACAAAAGTGAAATTATTTTGTCTTTGAGCTTTACATCACATATATGTGTCTGCTACAAACCTCATAATGTTGATCACTTCCTCCTTTATAAAACATCTTCTCTACAAGTGAGAGTAAAAGCATTGGTGGATAAGGGAAGGGCAACCGATGTCATCTACCTGGATGAGCCTTTGAAACTGACCTGCATGACATTGTAGTCTCTAAATTGGAGAGACATAGATTTGGTGGATAAGGAATTGGCTGGATGCTCACACTCAAGTTACAATCAATGGCTCGATGTCCAAGTGGAGGCCGATAATGAGGGTGTTCGTCAGGGATCGTTACTGGGACCGGTGCTGTTTAACGTCTTTGTCTGAGACATGGACAGTGGGATTGAGTGCACCCTGAGCAATTCTGTGGACAACATCAAGCTGTGTGTTGTGGTCGACATGCTGGAGGGAAGGGATGCCATTCAGAGGGACCTTGATAGGCTTGAGAGATGGGCCCATGACAACCTCATGAAGTTCAACAAGGCCAAGTGCAAGGTCCTGAACCTGGGTTAGGGCAATCCCAATCACAAATAGAGGCTGTGCAATAAGTGGATGAGAGCAGCCCTGCGGAGGACTTGGGAGCGCTGGTTGACAAAAAGCTCAACATGAGCCAGCAATGTCCCAGTGCAGCCCAGAAAGCCAATCATATCCTGAGCTGCATCAAAAGAAGTGTGGCCAGCAGGTTGAGAAAGGTGCTTCTGCCCTTCTACTGTGCTCTTGTGAGACCCCACCTGGAGTACTGCCTCCAGCTCTGGAGCCCCCACCACAAGCAGGACATGGACTTGTTGGAGAGGGTCCAGAGGAGGGCTACAAAGATGATTAGAGGGCTGGAACACCTCTCCTATGAGGACAGGCTGAGAGAATCGGGCTTGTCCAGCCTGGAAAAGCGAAGGCTCAGGGGCGACCTTATTGCAGCCTTCCAGTATCTGAAGGGGGCCTACAAGAAGGCTGGAGAGGGACTTTTCACAAGGGCCTACAGTGATAGGATAAGGAGTAATGGGTTCGAGCTGGAAGAGGGTAGATTTTGTTTGTAAATTCTTTGCTCTGAAAAGAAAGTGGTGAGGCATTGGAACAAATTGCCCAGGGGGGTTGTGAATGCTCCATCCCTGGAGGTGTTCAAGGCCAGGTTGGATGGGGCCCTGAGTAACCTGGTCTAGCAGGAGGTGTCCCTGTCATGGCAGGGGGGTTGGAAGTAGACAATCTTTGAGGTCTCTTCCAACCCAAACCATTCTATGATTCTATGATCTTATTACTTAGAGGTCTTTGAAATGTAACACCTGCGGTTTTGGTCATGCAGTAAACACAGACACGTACCATGAATTTGTGTGACTTGGTACTCTCCTGGTGGAACTACAGGTGAAGCAGTGTACTGGAGGAGCAGGTATACTCTCTTTGTAATGTGGATGTAAGGTCTTACAAGTTAGTTCTTTGTGCTGGCACGATGCATGTCTACACTTTCAGCAAGTGTGAACTTCATCTCCAGGAAAGAGAAAGTATAGCTCTGTGATCCAAGAACCCTGGCACACTACAGCAAACTGAGCCCCAGTCCTGTCTGTGCATCTCACCAATCAGTACGATAGACACATGCTTTCTGTCCTCTTTCATATGGTGATGAGGGGCAGTCGAGGGGCTCCTCTGTGCTGTTGCTGAGTCTTGAAATGACAAAAAGAAAGGCTGAACAACATCTTTGGAAGGAATAAGACAAGTTTGAAGTAAAAGGATTGATCTGACAAGTACAAATCTGATAGCTGAAACTATTACACCACGTTGGCACTAAAAAAGCAGGGGAGGAATACTAGGAGAAAGATCAACTACTGCATCTCAGTGGTTTACCTGGGGCCGAGATCTCCCTTCTAACTTGGCCTAGTTTGCTTAACCTTACTTAGATAGCAGGGGGACAACACCAGATTTCAAATTACACAATATTTACAAGTATTTTTTCAAGTATTGAATGGAGTATCTCTTCCTCAACCTTAGACTGCAAGTGAATAATTTCTGTTGCTTACCTCAGCAGCTCATCTATCTAACTAGTTGCTTGAAATATCTGCAAATATCTTCAGCTCTGTGGCCCTCTGTTGTATTTTCATTACAGACTCTATTAAGGATCAAATAGCCCTTTGTACCTGTTGAGTTTCACTTAAGGTATTTCACAAGTCTAGAATGAATCTTTAAAAAATACTTCATTATAGCATATAAAAAAAGCAAACCTGCATACCAGTGCTCAGCACATTACGGTAAACATTTAGGACTCTGAGACAGTTCCCAATACAAAGATTGCTTAAAAAATATATAAAAAGCTATATTTTCAAATACAATCAGCATTGAAACTTTCTTCCAAAGCACATTACAGACTTGATAAATGCTGAGAGGTGCTACTGTTTGACTAAGGAAGATATGTATAGCTTGAAAAATATTGGAATATCGTCATTTCTCCCAGAGTTGGAAATATTGAATTTGCATTTAACTTCAATCCATTCATTGTTTTATAGACCTCCAGTTCTCCAGGGAGCATCACGGATTCAGATGATCTCCCTGAGTGCCAGATCCTGTATTTGAACCTCTGATTTAGCTGAAAGATGTATTAAGAAACCTTATGTAGCCAGACAGTTCCCTATTGACTATACATCTGAGAAGACTCAGGATCCAGCAAGGATATGGAATAAATTACACTCAGTAATTTGCCTCTAGATCAGCCTTTCTCCACACAGTGGAATAATGTATTCATATGGACAAGCAGGCCCCATTTCAGAAAGTGTTTTATGAAGAATATATATCTTGCAAGAGAGCAGAACAGATCAAATATTTGGCATAGAAACTTACTTTCACAATCCCTCAAGAAAACAGTACTTATTTCAATTTGTGGAGGCTTGCACTGTCAACTGGAAAATTCAGTTCTCATGTATCTGTGTGACATTTGTACTTGGATTAACCATCACTTTGAATAAACTTTTCAAAGGCCTTTGACTTTAAGGATAAAACCTATGTTATCCCAGGTGGGAATGATATTTGAATCTCAGAAGTTAATCTGTAATAGGTAAACCACAAAGATTTTGACAGTTTGATTTAGACAGACATGAACTGACAACTATAGGTAAATGTCTGAATTCTGAAATATATTCTTCACTTATCACTTATTCTCCTCCTTCATGATTTTATTCCTTTAATCTCAGTATTTTGCTGCCTGAATGATAGGTCTCGGTTTTCCCTGTTCAGTTACGGGCCTATAGTAGGGACAGCAAGTGTCCCTGCTATCCCTAGCTGGCTATTCAAAGTGTTCCTGAAATCTTCTTATGATAAGAACTAAAAGGCTTCAGCGCTACAGAGCATATATTGGATCCTGCAAATTTAAAAATTCTGGAGAAATTTTCAGTCAGTCATAAATAAACCATATATTTTATTTGCCCAACAGAGAGATCACAGAGTTACACTGTGCAACTTCTGATTTCAAAGGATTTGAGCTTTTTTCCTTCCTCTAAAAAGAACCCAACTAAGGGGAACATACTGCTGGAGAAGAAAACATACATAATCTGTCTTTCAAGAATAAAAGGAAGTTAAATAAGGAGGCCTCCAGGACCCTCTACAAACTGAAACTTTCAATCTGGAGATTCACAGTTCTTACTTTGACAAAAGTCTTCCCTTGTTAGTACCAAGAGACCTTAACAGAAGGAGACATTCTAATTTCTTTGGACAAATGAAGCAATTGCATGACCAAGCAGCCTGTCAGATGATAAGAAAATAAATTCAGTTAAATCTCATCCTTCTGCTGAAAACTTACTCAGCCTCCCAAATTTCACTCTTCAGCAATGTTGAATTGCTTGCCTGTGTTTCCAGCTTGTCTCCATGCAATGTCAAAATACTGCAAACAATGCTGTTCATATAGCATTTCTGGCAGCACCCAATCCACAAAACACTTGAAATGTGGTGCAAAATCTTGTGTACTTGGCATGAGAATAGCTGCCCTCTCTCAGGCCTTCTCTAACCATATGTTCACATCACTCCTACTGACATTGGTGGGAATTATGAACCCAGAGGAAAAGCCTATTAAAAACAAGTAGTGTTGCATAGGTTATAATATATGCTTCAGTCAGAAAAAGAGGAACTTAGCTTTTTCTCCACAGAAGTCATAGGAAACTGGATAGAAGGGGAGTAAGAGAAATATCTTACCTGACTGAAATCTTCTTCTTAAAATGAAGGAACTTTTGCTATAGGTGATCCAGAAGAGTTTCTGCAAAGTGTTAAATTTAGGCCCAAATTCATCAGGCTTTATAAACCTCCTGGAAAACCTAAATGAGATAAAACATATCCCCTGATCCCTTTGTAGTCTCTGGGGAGAGGGATAACTTCAGAAAGTGAACTCAGACTATTTAGAGTCTAAAAGAAATGTAGAAGTCTTTCCTACTACAGTACTTTGAACAGGGATGTTGATAATGTCCAGAGCATTTGCTTCATATTGTCTGGAGAAGATATTTCATTTTTACATATGTTGTGTACTTGGGAACATTATCTGAACAAGTAGAAAAGCTAGATATTTTTGTAAGATAAAACTTAGATTTACTCTTCAAACAGAAATTCCTATGATAGATTTAAATCAGTTAATGTATTTAAGTGGTCCCTATATGTGGATACTGTGTTAACAAAATAGGTGTTAGGAGATTTATTCAATTTTTTGGGCACCTTTAGAATATTCTGTGAAACAAACCTAGGTGTGTGGAATCCTTTTGATTTATCAGAATCTTCTTGTGTTACTCTTACCTGCTTACATATATGAATGTACTTCAACCCTTATACTTATTATCTTATACTTTATATATACATCAGCTGGGTTAGATAAAATACTTCATAGCATTTAAAGCTGAAGATAATAGGTGAAATAGGATTTTATTTTTGGTTCAATCATTAAAAACAATTTGTTTACATGTTCTACAATTTTATTCTTGCATCTGTTAAAAAGCATCCTAGAACAATATAAAACACATATAAAAACAACTTGACATTGGTTTTTACTGCAAAGAAAGAAGTATGAGATATAGAAAAGGTGTAGATTATTTTCACCAGTACAGTTCATTTCTACTCAACCTGAGCAATTTATTGTTCTGAGTTTTGTGGAACATAAATTTATATATATTGATAACAAAAATTAGATTACTTTGAAGCAGTAGTAAGAAAATTTGATTAGACAGTAAAATGAGTTTGCAACTAATGACCAAGAAGCCAAATTCCCTTTGTGAATGCAATTTCATTAAATTGTTGTAGAACTTTTTTCTGAGAACTCTTCCTTAAAACAGTTATCCCCAGGATCAGTTGGGATAATTTGAAACCTTCGGTTAACCAATTAATAATGATGGGAACTTTTTCTTTTCTACATGGACTAGAATGGGATCTGGACAGGGTATTTGCAGACTAGAAGAAAAGGAAATACTGCAAATCAATAGATAACAGAGAGCAAAGGAATTATTCCAAATATTTCTTTTTGAAACTTGGAAAATATTGGTATTTCTATTTGAAAGTTCTTCCCCAATGGAAAATTTACAATATCTCTTCATAAATTATAATGGATATTAACTTTCAGTATTAAAAATGTACATTGTACTTGGGATCCGAATTTGTCTGGCTTCAGGTTCTTTTTGTCTCCTCTTTGATCAACGGGAAAGACAGATCTCCGTGGGTTGTCTACCACTTGTGAAGTGAATTTCTAGTCTGTCAATGTACACCTTACCTGTTTTCTGTGGCTGGTTTTGCAAATATTTTCTGGTAGAGAAAAAGAGGATTCATCTCAGTTTTGGAAAGGCATGTTCATTGCAGGCTATCTTTAAGCCTTTTCTGTCTCTGTTCAGATATTGTACTGCTCTCCTCCGGCTTCTCAGCTTGTTGCTCAGTGACCCGTAGTCATATCATTTGGCTATCACAGTTGTAATCCAACACTCCTTTTCAATCCCTTTCTCTTTCCGTAGGTAATTCTAGCTCCACAATCTTAATTACTCAGACAGCCTTTACTTTGCACTCTACTATGTTTTTATTGGACTTACTTTGGACCGATTATCTTGTCCTGAACTTTTTGCTCCGGTCCCGTTGTAGGGGAAAACTGTCTATTTTAATCCCACCTCTTTGTCAGGTCTATGCAATCTCTTCTCAGTTTTAGAACATTTTTGTAATTTCCTAATTACAATTTCCTTATCTTACTAGCACCAGTATCTGTCAATTTATCCCTTAGTCAAGTAGCTTTTGATATCTCAAACTCTGCACAGTTCTTTTCACTGGCAGAGCTGGGCAGAGCTCATGTTCTAAAGCCATGGCAATGTTGGAGCTTCTAAAGGAATGTGTCATGAATATTTCTCTTCTAGCAGATATGGATATTAGTGACTGTTTTCTCTAACCACTTCTATTTTCAGAAACAGCTGAACAGTTTTCTCTGAGAAGTACCTGGCCTGAAGATGATATCTAGAATATAAGATTTCAGGCCACTGTTAGAATTTTGTGGATTTATAAGGAACTGAAAATAGTTCAGTGTAACAGAGAGTAATAATTTATTTAAATTTAAACTGAAGCAGATTATATATCCTCCCCATCAGAAACACTTCAGCCATTTCTTTAAAGAGCCATGTGAATTTAAAGATTCATGAGAGGCTTACCAAAACTGTTAGCAATGTTTAGTTTCATCACCAAATATATACATCTTGTTTCAGTCTCCAACAAGGGAGTGTAACTACTTGTGGAAGTCTAAAGCTTGACTTCCATGAAGCTGCTTCAGTAAAATGATTGAAATGACTGAGATTCATAATATGAGTAAGGTGGGATTCTTTCCCTCTAACTTAAACCACTAAAACAAATGTCTAGTGTAAGATAATACTATAACATCTATCAGTAATCAGCAAAGAGAGACAGTATCTAGTAATTCATCCTATTTACCCATGACACCTACCTGAGGAGGGATCAGATCACACTCTAGCAAACTCTATATTCAATCCACTGACTGTAGATGTAACTCACATAAGACTAAATGTCTACATTATGAGAGCTAATAAAGTGAGATGAATCATACTCTGAGACTATAAGATGACAGATTTATGTTTATACTTTGTTGGAAGAGACTTTTTATAACACTGAGTTATCTCTTTGAGTTGTGACAATTACTAATATTTTTACATCACATATTCCTAGGCAATCTCTGCATTCAAAGACATTCTGATGTTATAATTTAACAAAGGTATTTCATTTGCAAATGTTCTTTATCAAGGTATACAGTTTCTCTCACTAAGGGATTCGTATCTGCTAGATATTCAGGAGCAAAACTGCTGGGACTGTGGAAGTGGCATTTAGCTGGAAGAAATGAAATGTTGAGTATGCAAATGGATCGTGGATGCTCATTTGTTCTGAGCCTTGCAGGAACCATGTGTATATTCAATACTACACATACTTGGGGATGACCCAGAATATAATATTTGTGCATTTGCCCATCTGTGCAAGTTAAGATGTCATTAAACCATCAGAGAAGTTAAACCAGATAGAGGGATGGTAGCAGAATATGAAAATCACAAAATTAATGGAAGATGCTCTGTCCTCACAATTCAGTAGATTTTTTTTATGATAGCAACCTGTAGCTGTGAAAAATGCATACATTTGTTTGCAATGATTAGCCATGTGAGATTAGTCTTGCAAAGCTGGCTGAGTCTTTAGAGATATGGAAGGAACTAAAGTGATAGAAGTGTAGAGGTGGCTGCCCTCCCTCTCTTTAAAGGTTTGTAGATTTGCGGTCTGATCCTTTGAGAGCAAGTATTTAGGGAAGAAAAAGCTCTGTTAATTCCTACACCAGTATTTATTTTAAAATAGCTCTACAGCATTTCATGCAAGATATTCATCTAACTCTCCTCTAATTTTAGGTGTTCATTATCATTCATACTAACACCACTGATACGAGCACAAACACATAACAGTGATTGTTTTGAAATATGTAGTATCAAATATTTCTGTTTACAGATAGACATAATTCAAACAAGAAGTGTCTTTTGCTTTTGAAAATGTTTATGAATTGTTGTATGCAAAGTTCTGCTGTAATCACAACATAGACTGCTGTATTTTTACTTTACAGCACAAATTAGTGGGCACAGTCAAAGATGCAGTCTTGTAAAACCAGAAAATTTAATTTTTTTCAATATATTTGAGGTTACTGATACTTTTCTTGGCACTGTTATCTTGCCCATCTTACCTGTGTTTTGATAGGCATAGACCAGTCCTAAAATCAAGAGAACTGTTCAGCTGATGCTAACCATTTTAGGGAAGGAAGCTGGATGTCAGCAGGAAAATGAAAAGGGCAGTTTTAAAAAAAGTTATTAAAACCATTCCTGTCCAGACTCATCATGATAGCTGTATATAATTCATCATGGAATAAAGTTTCTAACTTGGTTTTGATAAAACAAAAATGTTTGTTACAAAGAGATAAGCACTTCTGACTTTAGAAATGTTATGTAAACTAGCTGTTTATTTCTGTAAATACCTAGATTTTTGAACAGGTGATTCTATATCAGACAGCAAATTATTTGTTTGTTCTACTCATCTAAGTGCCAAAGTATAATGCAATGGTCAGCAAATATCACAATTCTCAAAATACAGATTATTATACTACTGAAAATGCATTATTGAAAATGAAGACTAATCTTTGCTGAAGATGTATCTCCACACAGCAGTAGAGTGATGACCACTGACACCACTGTGTAGGCTAAGGGCAGATATGCCACAAAGACAGAACCAATTTTTCAATTTAAGAGACAAGGTATTTTTCTCAGGTCCTAGCAGAGAAACTTTGCTAGGCTGATTCAAGAAGGGTAAGTGTAGGGCCCTGCACCTGGGGAGGAATAATCCCATGCACCAGTACAGGTTAGGGGTTGACCTGCTGGAAAGCAGCTCCACAAAGAAGGACCTGGGAGTCCTGGTGGATAGTAAGTTAACCATATGCCAGCAATGTGCCCTTGTGGCCAAGAAGGCCAGTGCTATCCTGGGGTGCATTAAGAAGAGTGTGACCAGCAGGTCAAGAGAGGTTCTCCTCCCCCTCTACTCTGCCCTGGTGAGGCCACATCTGGAGTATTGTGTCCAGTTCTGGACTCCTCAGTTCAAGAGAGACAGGGAACTACTGGAGAGAGTCCAACAGTGGGCTACAAGGATGATTAGGGACTGGAGTATCTCTCTTACAAGGAAAGGCTGAGTGACATGGGGCTGTTTAGCCTGGAGAAAAGAAGACTGAGAGCAGATCTCATCAATACTTTTAAATATCTAAAAGGTGGGGGCAACGGACACAAAGGGGAACACAGAAAGTTCCATCTGAACATGAGAAAAACTTTATTGTGAGGGTGACAGAGCCCTGGAACAGACTGCCCAGAGAGGTTGTGGAGTCTCCTTCTCTAGAGATACTTAAAGCTTCCCTGAATGCGTTCCTGTGTAACCTGCTCTTAGGCATTACAATTAACAGTGATTGCTGCTAAATCACTTTGAAGTAACCACATTTTCATCAATTCCTTACAAAACTGTTTTCTGTACTACTGTAAGGAAATTGCAGTGAATTCTTGAGTATTCATGAATGGATTACATGGCTTAATTTCTCTGCAAGTGCAAGAACACTGAAGCAAGAGTGCTGCTGCATGGCATTTCAATAGTGCCACTGACCTTCTCTTTTCTCCAGTCCACCATTATTCTATTTTCTTATAGCTTCATTTACATAGGTACTACCCACAATTTTGCTTAATGCAGGCTTTCTAGCACAACAGCTCCCCAGATAACTGGGATGATGTTATGCCAGTTCATCCATCATGATTTTATGTTGCCATCAGTTACCTGATCACACAGGCCAACGCTGAGCTCAGCAACATCCCCTCAGAAGTCTTCTTTCAAACAACTCTACCATAGGCTCCTGTGGTGCCAGCATGGCCTGCTGGATACAACAGACAGAGATAGTGCCCTCAGTGGCCCCTCATATGGAAGGATGCCACTGAGAGAGCTCACCAAGATGCAACCAGCCCAAACAGAAGCCATATCCAACAGGAAGCTCTTCTGGCTCATCAGCTCCTGGTTGATGTAGCCCTGGCCTCACCCATCACCCCAACCACAACTACCTGGGTGAGGGTGGAGACACAGAGACACAGGTGGGCCAGGTTCTGCCTCTGGAACCTGAAGCCAATAGGGAAAACAAAACATTCTGCTAGGTAGTAACTCATCCACAGGTCAACTCCAACTCAGGGCCCACAGCTCAGGCCCCAGAAATTCAGATGACTATAGAATATATTCACATGGTGCTATGTTGCTGTAAACATGCCAGATGATGAGTCAAAAGCAAACAAACGTGTTTCCCTTCATAAGACCCACAAAGTTTGATGGTCTGTATCAGGGCTGCATTGCTGCTGGCCCTTTCAGGAGAGGACTTTCTCTCTTACCCAGTATTAGACCCAGCCTGTTAAAAGCCATACTGGAAAGAAGTCATGATAACTTTGTATGAGGGGATGGTTCATTTGGATTAGTCTTCTCATATGAGAAAATGCAAGCCACTACATTGTGTGCTCCTCCAATTTGGCTTAACAGGAATAATATATGCTACTGTTAAATTGCACAAGCATTTAACAAAAACATTAAGGCATAACAATGAACTTACAAAAAGTTAATTGTCTGGTAAATATTTGACTATTTATGTATTTATTTGTGTATTTGCAATTGTATTCTTTTAGGTTCCAAAATTCTCTCAGTCCTAGTACTTTAGTCTTAAGCCTAATAGAATAACAGTATATTGGAATAATCAAAAATACCCAAGAGAAACTGCAAAAAGGATGCTCAGATCACAAAACTCATATGAGGTACACCAAAGCTATCTTAATTATTATTTTTCACTATTTCTGTTAGTAACAAGTAATGCCCGTATCACAGTATGGCCCCAAAGGCAGTCTCTGTGTAAACGGTTAACTCTTCATATTCTGTTATCTATGGTTACCTCAGTTTTCTCAATTCCGCATTGCAAAGCCATTCACAGAATGATAGAATCATTCAGGTTGGAAAGAACCCTTGGGATCATTGAGTCCAACCATCAACCCTACTCTACAATGTTCTCCCTTAAACCATATCCACCAACACCACATCTAAATGACCCTTAAACACATCCAGGGATAGTGACTCAACCACCTCCCTGGGCAGCCTATTTCAGTGTCTGACTATTTTCTGTGAAAAAGTTTTTCCTAATGTCCAATCATATCATCATATCATTCAGCCTCTAAATCAGCAGAGCACATATGCATAGGCTTAATCTTAAACATATCTTGAGACCTGTTTAGATCCTCTGGTCAATTATGAATTTCATACAACTCATTTAAGTCAAATGTATGTTGAAGTGCTTTGCCAAACTAGGGTCTAGGTACCTAAAGTTGAAAAAAGATATATTCAGAAAGCTCCTGGAGGTAAGTGGAGGGAAATAATACAACTGCTAAACTTAGCTTCCTGCAGATTGTCCTATATCTCTGCCCTCCTAAAACTAATCCTTGCTTCCTTCCCACATTCCTCCATGGCCCACTTCGGATTTTCCAGGTCTGTTTTCCTGCTTGCAGCCAGTACTCTCACCACAGTCCTCATGCACATCTCCAGCTCTTCCTTGCACTCTTATCCAAGAGGAAGGCACCACAGTGCTGTAGCTGGTTGGGATGATGACTGTGTAGACTGGTCAAACTGCAGCCTAACTGCTCCCATCACCACCTCTGAATTCAGACGGGCACTATTCCTTCAGAGGGATTTGATTTGATTCTCTTTCTTGCTCAAATCTCATCTTTCTTATGGTTACCTATGAATGTGTCACTACTACTTCTTAACTGTCTATCACTAAATCAATAAATAGCATAGCAGCAGTAGATCAAAGATAAAAACTTACGAGGATTGGAAGGCTACTAGGATGTAAGACTGTTAGGATGCCATATTTACTCAAATGCATCAGATTAAAAGATTACTTGTAGAAACTATTTATTTCTTAGTTACTTTGGTGAAAATTTAATTTTTATTGCTCATTTGGACATGACAATAGTGAGCTTGAATAAAACATGACAGTGATACAGTGGATAAAGATAAATACTGTCCCACTGAAAACCATTTAGAAAAGTTGCCTAGGAGACTTAGTGAGATGAACTCACTCTGGTTCTCTATAGGACTCCTGACACCACTCAGTTTTAGTACACTGAAATTCATCACTGAAATTAACCACTGACACCTGCCTACTACATCCATAGGTGCATCAATCTTGATTGTTTCCTCCTCACTTGTTATTATGTGAAGACTGCCTCACAGAATATTGTATCATCATTTGCATTGACCATGAGTTGGTTCTCATTACAAAAAACAGGTGCAAAGCATACCCCAAAATGTTCTGAAATGTACTTATAAGTATAAATTAATTATATATATGTAAAAATATCCTGTATACAGGGATAACATATCTTCAGATTTTAGCTGGAAGATAGGTTAACACTGTAATGGATGTAAGAGGAAAGGATTGACATGAGAAAAATCTAAGGAAATAGATTCTAAGGCTGACTCTATTATACGTGTCCAGAAAGTGATGAACAAATCCCAAACTACTATCCTGATAAACCTTACATGTTATGTTTTATAACATTCTGTAAAAGAGATTTTAATAATTCCAAGTAAAGGAAATAAAAATGCTTATATTTACTGTTGAAGTTTGCTGTACAGACTAACTGAAGTAATAAAGCAGTGTAGTTTATGTTGTATTCTGGGGCTAATACTGTCACCTCTGCAGCAACTAAATTGACAAGGGGTTTGTTTGTGCTGGTACTGAGGTCGCACATGTCCTACAGCAGGTACATTTGTATCACCTAAAAAGTAAGAGAGCAAGCAAGGTTTCTTCACCTGTCTTTCCCCCAAGATATGGCAAATCAATTTTGAAGCTTAAGAAACAAAACCCCACCTTTCAGTATCAGCAGCAGCAGCAAGATGGCTGCTCTCACTCTGCAAAGCTGAATCATTACTGAAGGCCTTCTTCTGTACATATTTTGTGTTACTTTCCTCCACATTGGTGCCTTTGGCTCCACTTTTCCAGTTCAAGCTCCATTATGCCATTTTCTTTTCCTGGCTCACCACCAACATACACATTATCCATTCTTTTTCACGAATCTTATTCAATTTCTCCTGTCAAGCTCCACCGCAAGTTCATCCTTTTCTCTTTGATGCCTTCCTAGCTACCCAGCTCTACCTTAACCGAATCCCAGGCCCACAGTCCCAGGTTACTTTTTACCACCTTTAACTCATTTCTCAAATCTCCCTCTTTTCTTGCCTTTGTTTTAGTTTCTGCCAGAATTTTGCTTTTCTTCCAAGGAAGCATAGGCAGCATAAGTCATAACCTTCCTTCCTCACCTCGGCATGCGTCTCCATTTTTCTCCTCTTTTTAAAGATCTTGCACTATTTTCTGTTACAGACATTGACATTTCTCCTTTGCTCTCTCCTCCAAATCCCGTTCACGTGCCCCAGTGACCCTGTTCTATTGCAGCTCCTCATGTCCTTTGTTTCTACACGCAGCCTCTGTCTTACTCTTCTCCTTCGCCTCACATTCTACTTTGACTTTCCCCTCATGGTACAACATGCTTTAGATACTTCAGTCTTAGAAAACATCACCTTTGACTTTTCTTATCTCTCCAAGTACAACCTTAACTCCCTTCTCCATTTCATTTTAAATTCATCAAATAGCTTGTTTGCAATAAAATTCAGTAATTCTCCTCCTCCCTTTCCAACCCATACTCTCTCCAACACAGCTTTTTGACTTCTGCCCTCTAGAGAGACACTTCTTGTCAGATACTCCAAAAACCTCTTCCTATCCATCCTTGATCTTGTTCTCTTTGACATGTCCACCATCTTTTATGTAACTACCCAGCCTTTTTTTTTTTTACATAAGATTGACTGCTCCTTTTTCATGATATTGTCTTCTACTAGTCTTCCTTTCTGTTCATGACTTTGCCACATCCTTTATAAATCAATCTCAAATTTCTTCTTCATACAGGAAGGAGTTACAAAATGGCTCTTCTTCCATTATATTATTCATATAAGAAAATGAACTGCAGATGTTCAGACACTTCTCTAATCTAGACCATCTTTTTGACTCCACATGAAAGTCTGATTTGTGGCTTTCGACTTGCTTGTGAATCCATAATTTCTTCACAAGTTAAAAAGGCCAAGCAAGACCCTTAATTATCTTCTAACATATACTGTCCAATAACACCTTTCTTGATCACTGGATCATATTTTCACCTCCTGCAGCTGATGCATATTATAAAACTTCCTTGTTAAATAACATATGTATTGTAGATCCTATCCAGATTGTGCCTAAGTTTTCGAAGACTTTTGGCAAAGCATTTTCAATATGAATTTGTCTGCATCCTCCCACTCAGTTATTCCCTTCATACATACATTTTTTATTGATTATTGGACGCTAATGCACAGCAAGTGTCAGGACTGGTTGTCCTCTTGTTAGATTTTCAAATAAGCTTTTTCCCCCAAGCTGCACTTCATGATTGGCTTAACACCTGCAAATACAACTTCTCCTCTACTAATTCCCCATTCCAGAATTCCTCTCTTTTCTATGATGCCCACAAAAAAGCTTTTGACAACATATTTTACCATTTTATTGCTAGAAATATCATGCTGTTGTTAAAGATAACCAGTAGGCTGGCAGGCATAGCATAATCATCTCTCAGTGTTCCTCCATCATTGTCCATCTACCTGTTAAGTATACACTGTTTCTTGTCTTATGGTAAAATTGTATGCTCTTTAGGGCAGGAACTAGCTCTTCCTTTCTGTGTTTGCACGTTGCTTAATACAATGATGTCCTGGTTCGTGACTCCTGGATAGACAAGTAAATAATAATGATAATATCTCCACTCTTCCTTCTACAGAGCTCACCCACTGAGCTGACGGCCTAAATGAAACCCAGGGTGATTAATAATGCATCCTTTTACTGACTCTTACACATTATTATTCTTGTCACCTGTCAGGATCCACTTTGAGGGAAATCTGTTGTTTTCTGATGAAAAAGGGAGTGAAAAAGAAGCAATTTCTTTTGCCCATTTCTTCAGAAAAAAAAAATTTAAAATGAATGAATCATAGTGACAACCATGAAAGAATTGCCCCCACCCTCACCCCCTATCCTGTACAGTAGTCCCAGAAGATGCCAGAGTTTTGAGGGGTTGTCACAACAATCCCTGAATGTTATGTTAAGAATACAACTTCCAGTCCTATTCCAGTATTAATTAGTGTTTATTACTGTGTGGACATTTGCCCACTGAAAACTAGACTGAAAGACCATCAACCCATTTCACATAGGCCACTGAACCGTAAGTAGATGATAATGAATTTTGGTTCCTACCAACCTGGGCCAGATTTGAAGCAATAACCTAGAGGTGAGAAACTCTACATCTCATTACCATTCCCCTGAGTACACCAGTTCTCAAATCATAGGATGAAAAGAAGGAGGGGAAAACCAAGCCTTCCTGGTGTGAGTTAAAGGTCTGGGTGAACTTTGAATTTCAAAGTGTTTTCTCAATCATTAATTTAATTCAACTTAAGTAGACTTTAAAGTCTTTGATTTATGCAATTGAGAATCTCAATAGTCAAAATAAAGAGATATAAAAACAATTAAAAAAAAAAAAGGGAAGGGTAGTTACTTCCTCTTGCTCCTGTTCACCCATCCCCCATTTTCCTTTGTCACAACAAGCTCAATGAGGGAGATTGGATTAAATATGACTGCCTACTATTTTGTCTAGCTGACAGCTCACCTACAGTGCTTTCAAAAATAAATGTTATGGCTGGTTTTGTACAAGCTTCAAACATGTATTTGACCTTTTAATATTTTATTTGGTTTTATTGATTTTTGCTTTAATACTTTAAAGTTTTTGTAGCTAAGGAAAATTGCCAGCATAGTGAACTACACAAATGGACTGATTTGCATATAGGCGCTTGTAAGATCCTAAACCTGATCTTCTCCAGCAGTGGACTGATAGAAAAGTAATGGATAGATTGTAGTGAACAAATGCACAGTTCGGCTTTTACTAAATGGGTCTTAGGAAAATAAACTGTGGAAAGATTGCAAATTGGTGCCATGGAAATGACAGCTAAAGAATAAACATAATGCAATCAAATTCATTCTCACTAAACTTTAGGCATTTTGCTGTAATTCTCTATATAAAAATCTCCTTTTTTTCTTGACCGTTAATACTGATAATTATATCTGTATTTCTTAAGAATATTATGAGTTGCCATTTCTGCATAGTAGCAGATTGAATTTATTCACCTTACGGATATATTATTATCACAGATAATAACTGCAGCATGATAATTATCATTAATTATTCATTTGGATTAAGAGGCAAATAGGCTTGCATTCAAGGGTCTTCCAGAGCAGTGTTCATTGTTCCAGGGCCCTGTGTGCCAGTGTGACTAATTCATACTCCTTTCAGTGCCACTGTTGACATCTGACCGGTCCCATATGTATTTATTTCAAAATATTATAAAAGGAATAAGTGCATCATTTCAGGACACAGCCACTAAAATAGACATATGGTTCTTTTCTGCCCTCTGAGTGAGAATACTCAATTTTCTATTAGAGGATATGCTCACAGAGTATCATTTCAATAGATCTGTATGTGTACCCTATCTTTGCATTCCTGTGTCATCCTATTTAAGCTTATATAAGCCAATATATTTACATAATAGCTTTTAGCACAAATAATAATGTGTGAAGCTGTACAATTTGTCCTTCACTGAACATAGTATTTAGTCAAACTGATTTTAATCTATTCTGAAGCTAAATCAGGTTTAATGCACAAGGATCTTCTCAGCACAAGGTTAGAAAAATCCAAGTGGAGGGAAAAAAAAGAAGTGGGGTATGGCTGATGAAAAAGGGACAATAAATAATATAAATGCTAATTCCTTTATATGGCTTTCACTCAATACTTATTAGCAAGCCTCTCTCTCTCTCATTCTCTCTCTAATCTTTGCTTCATATCTAAAAAAATGTCTTGAAGGTAGTAACACGACCATCTGAGAACCAACATGACAGCTCCAATATGCACAGAGTGATAAATGTCAGTGTGGCTTTTATAGCTCTGAGGCTGCACTTATATATGCCCTCTGTGACTTACCATCTTTGCTTCCACAGATGATTCCTTTTTATTGTTAATATGTCAGCACGGGTCCAATGCTATTTGATATGAATTGCTCTGTAATAGTCTGGAACCCTCCTCCTCTAACTTCAGTTTTAGCCTGTTCCACTATTTCTATGCTTAATTTTAAGGTCATGTCCCTAGTGTTCTGGAATAAAAGCAGCAGATTCCATGTGGAGCAATACGTGCTTTATCGGATATAAATACAGGACAAGGAAAGAAGAAAAGATGCAGAGACAGCAAAAGGAAATAGTAATATCAACACTGCTAAAATTTGTCAGTTAAAGACTGCACATTTCAACAGGATAAAATGAAATAATTATGCTAGCAATAATTGTAATCCCTTTTTGCACTCACATGCATCACCAGTGTATTGTTGGCAGGAAGATGTATGTGGGGTGGAGAAATACATATGTACTTGGGTCAAAATTGCTGACAGGGAGCAACAGAAAGAACATATTTGCTGATGTACTTTTCAAAATGTGCACCAAGAAATCATCACCCAGAAAGAGAGAAGGCAGAAGAGTTTCACAGCCTGCTTGTTAGGTCATCTGGATAGTGACACATCCACTGTAAAACTGACAGTGGGTGAAGTCATTGACTGGTACTTAAAAAAAACCGAGAAGGTCTACAGGATTTTGGAATGGGAGCAGAGCTAGAGCAGTGAGGGCTGAGATGGGATGGTTGCAGTGAAGGACTTGCCGTTAACAGCAGAGAGGGAAAGAACTGTTTGCTCAGACAGGTAGGGTCAATGGAAGTTGGGGACATAGAGTCAGTGGTCTACTAAGATATAGCATCTACCATTTGTATTGTGGAAACATCTAGAGACTAGGAATCATACTGGAGACATTGTCCAAATGTTTCATGAGTCTTGGCACCGCAGATGAATGTATCTTCTGATTAGCAAGTGAAAGAGGTCAAATAACATTAGTGCATCTGGGCATAACTGGTATGCAGCACTGGCAGGCAAAATTGTATCCATCAAATGCATCTAATCAGGGGAAGTGAAGATCAATGCATTTAGCAAAGTCATGATATTTGTGATTTGTTTCCAGTCACTTGTTCATTCAGAGAGTAGAGAATAAAGGAGAAGAATTTGTTAATTGGTGATAAGTTCTGGGGGAGCCAGGGATAAGACTCCTAGGCTGCACAACAAAAACAATATAAAATTATTTAGAATTAATTCTACAGTGCAATAATATACTTCACAACATTGGCAAAAATTGCGGTGATGATGCCTGCAGGAATCTTTCAGAAGATGTGAGTAGCATCAGGTGCAATTGCAGCTTTTTCCAGTGTAACTTGTGTTACACTGTAACTTTTTCCAGTGTAACTTGGTGTTGAATCCCAGCCAGTGCCAGGAGGAAAGGAATGTTTTTCTTGAAGTCTCCTACTCTGTACAGAACTTTTAAGCCATAATAGTAAGAACTTGGTAGAAGAATGATATTACTTCATTAAGTAACTTCATTCTTATGAATAAAACAACAGCAGCTTTTAATGTCCAGGTTGGTCAAGAGTACACTGATGGGTGTGAAAAACTCCTTCTCATCTTCTCCTGTTATATTTTTTGTTACAGTTCATAGTTTGTTACCAAAAGTTGAGTCCCTGTTGTTCTTCACTGTTCTATAATCACCCAAATTTATGCATATTTCCTTCAGAGGGGTCTATTAAGTCAGAATGGTGATACACTGTTTCTTTTTATGTTGACTTTGGTGGCTCTCCAAGATGAAGGCAAAGAAACAGCCAGCACTGATTGCAGTGGAGGGTGCAAAACTAAATCTCAGTATGAGTTCATGATAAAGAGAGGTCTAGGAAGAGAAAGTTTTCCATTTCTGAATGATCTAATATATGTTAAAAGCAATCTGAAAAATCTTGCAAATATGTCATTATAAGCTTCCAAATGCCCATCACCTAGTCATCATGGAAGGCTGTCTCCACTGGAGAACCTTTTAAACTTTTATCATTATTTACTCATTTTTTAATCTCTTTTGAAAAAAAGAGAAAAGATAATTGTCTCTTTTACACTAACTTCCTCATAAGTAACTTCTAGAAAACAAAATATTTTGTGAATTAAAAAAGAATTTTCATCCCAATGACGAAAAAACAGATCATTTCATTCTTTAAAAGAATGAACAGCTAAACTGGGGTTCTTAATAGAAGCAGTTCATAATCTTAATTAACAAGTTCTAAAATAAGTTTTATATAATCAATTATTTTTTCATCTGTTAGAGTGTCAGAGGATTTTACTCTGGTTTTATGAGAAGCCTGGTAGTATTACTATGTAATCCTCCTCAAAACAAAAGTGATTTTATTTTAAAGGTTGGCATAAATGTCATAATTACATACAGTATTTGTATGAGAAAACAAAGTAGATCAAAGAAAGTGACAGAGAAGAGACAAACAGCCACAGCAACAGAAATTTCATGCTCAGAAAAGGAGCCAAAATAAATTATATTTGATCTCTGTTAACACTGTTATAATTTCACTAGGAATAATCTCTGCATTTTATGTGTTACTTCTAATCCTCCTCAGATACTGAGCTGTCTGTAAAAGTCGCTTCTGTCTGATTCTGTCATACTTCTGTTCTGCTGCTGCAGCACTGAACATGTTTTAGGCAAATGCACTCTTGATCTCTCTGTGGATAATTTTAGTCATATCTAAGTTGGCAGGACGTGAGTGAACTAGAACAGATGAATAAAACTGGGCGTGACTGGACATAATTGAATCTGGAATTTTCCACATCACCAAGCAGAGAACAAAGAAAAGTAGCCAAAAACTGACTATATCCCAAAGTTAGAAATACCGATATTTTAAGAATTAATCTGCGCAGGACTACATTGTTGTGTTATTATATTTCCCTCCCTCTGTATTTTCCAATCAAGCCCATTAGAAGAGGCTGCTTGACTGTTGGGGTTTTCTTTTTCAATTTATTTATGGAAAGATATTTTTACAGACTAACCCAGTTAAGCTTGACAGCTTGTTTACAATAGGACCCAGAAGGCACATTACTCTATGCACAACAATATAAATATACATTTGAGATGCACACTTACGCTCATAACATTTGTTAAACATCTGAAGTGCACAGTGATCAGGTATCCAGAATGATCTAATTCTCTATTTAAATATTATGAAGGTAAAGAGATTGTTTAGCTTGCTAAGATGAGAACAACACATTATCATAATTAGCATGTGTTTTAGGAAAATTATATAGTATAGGTACTTTCTTAAAAGGTAAGAATGATCTGATACAAGAAGTTTAAACTTCATCGGAAAGTCAGAATAGTGTTTTATCTCTGTCTGCATAATATTTTTTATTTTGACATCCAGACTGCCTCACATTGAAATTAAGTTAGGTTATTGGCCTTTTCCTTAACTGAGCCTATATCTAACTATCAATTATTGTGAACAAATAGGAATGGATTTATAGATCAAAACAGTTATTGCTGAGAACCTGAAATCCACTTCATACTTACCCTAGGGGAGGGGGTTGCATTGGACTTGTTCCATCCTGGGATGCGGAAGCCCAAGAGCAATTCAAGAGCTCCTCTGGTTTCTTTTCATCCAGAAGAAATCTCATGTCCGCACCCCATGACTGTTTTGATATATGGACCTAACCACTGGGAGTTCACTCCAAAAGAGCTCCTCTGATCCTGCCAAAACAGCTGACAGAAACAGGTCTCAGAGCAATTAATGCTATCTTTCAGTAAAATTATACTCCCAAATCCAAAAACTAGAGTCAACAAAGACACATAAAGGCTCAGACAGTCTTCATCTGAGAGCTCAGTGGAGGTCTGAGAGTAGGATGTTGCATTTCTTTATACCAAATCAAGTTCTTTAAAAAAAAATCTATAGCTATTGTTAATAACTTGTTTTAAATTACTCCATTTAAAGACTGCACCGTGCTGTTGTTGGCTGTAGTGGGTCTGTCTGAGCTGATTTTCCTCATGCAGCCCTAGGACCCAGAGAGTGTTGATAACACACACNCAAATTATCAATCTGCTGCCAAATTCAAGGTATTAATACTGGGAAGCACTAACAAACACACTCAGTAGCATCTCCAAAATGCATTACTCCTCAGGCTTGTTTGTCACTGCATTAGAATATAGGAGTAGTGGAAATAACTCAAAGTTTGTTCTGTAATTAAAAAGGGACTGTCCATTGCTAGAACAAAGAGCTATGCTGGGAGTTCATTTTTCTCCATCTGTGCAGCATGAAACTTTAATTGTAAAACAGTTTTTAAAAGTCCTGTGGCATAACCTGAAAGGAAATGAGCTAAAGTGTAGGATAGTGAGCATTTACATATAACTTTAGAACCTACCCCTAGCCTTCAAAAATGATGACTGCATTACAGATGATAGGTTAACATAAGCTGCTATGCGGTCCTCCTTATATTTCTTAATGAAACCTCAATTACCACTCCTTTTCAGAAGACATAGTCTTCTCCCCAGACTATTGGATAGTGCTTCAGCTATTCCTATTACTTTTTAGTTCCCTTTTTCCTAAAGAATGACTGATATTCAACACAAATTAATCAGAAAAATTCGAAGGGATTGATGGTTTGTGGGTCATGTGCACAGTGCCCAACTTCTCCAGGTATTTTGTCACAGTTTGCAGTTCTCTCTTCTTTCATGTTCACTTTCCGCCAACATTTATGGAATTAAGCTATCCTGGCAAAAATATGACAAATAATAGACTTGCATGCTATGTACCTGAATATTCATGGAAGAGGAACTTTAGCATAGCACAGCTTTAGAATTCAGAGTTTTACATACTCATCCTGACAGGGAAAAAAATTTCCATGTGCCTTATGCTGAATCACAATGAATTCAGGCTTTGATTAAAAAAAAAAACAAAACAGCACCCAGGTGCATAACCAGCTGGCATAACGTGTATGAGAAATATCTCTAGGTACTCCTGAGCTGCGCAACACTGAGGAGGGGCTCCCCATCTCCACAAGACACTACGCTTGCTAGCATCCTCAAGTAGTAGCTGTAATTCTTGTGCTGTGGTGAGACTTTCCACTCAGGGATGGATAGCAGGGTTAGAGCTCCACATTGCCACAGCTCTCATGCTTTCTGTCCTAAAACTGTGCCTATTCAGAGGGAATATCACAACATTCTTGGAGATCAGTTCATAGTGTTTTAAAAGTTCATTAAAAAATTCATTGAATAATTAAGGAAATAGTGATCTCTTTGTGGCTATTTCATGAGCAGAAAGAAAGGTTAAATTCATGGGATAAATTATTCATTGTGAGTTATTCACTCAGCTTTAATAGTTTGTAATTCTATAAAGAGCTTTGCTTAAGAAATGCACTATATAAATCAATCAATAGCACTAATAATATGCAGGAAGGATTTTCTCCTTTGTGATCTGCTTTTCAATAAATTGTACCCCCTTGATGCTTCAACTACCATCATATGACCATTCTTCTCACCTCCACTGCCCCAGCCTGTCTATCATTGGGCCACAGTTGGTGATATTCAGACACCTGGCCTCCTAACCCCTAACAACAGCTTAACCCATTGCACTTAAGGGTACGTCAGTGCTTGTATGAACTTTTAGCTTCTCCTTTATATTTCTATTTTGTTAAGAATTCAAGCAAACACAGTTATATAGGCACTCACCCATACATGTTTTATTATAATATAATTTAGTTGCATATCAGTGTATTGGAAACTGAACATCATTGCACAGGCTTTGAGCTGTAAAATCTGAACATCAGCTGCTTCTCTGCAGCCATGTGGTGAAGGTGTAAAAACACCCCTCATCTAAAGCCCAGAGCCTCCAAATACTTACATCATGCCTGCAGTGGCTTGGGGAAGGATGCTTGGAGGAGATACAGATACGTTTGAGTAAAGCTGAAGCAACACACGCTTCAGGGGATAGCAGCTGCTTGAGAAAGTGCCCTGGTGTTCTGCAGGCTTGTGCAGCCCATGCTGAAGTATATCCTGTCACAGCCTTAGACACCCTAAGTAGTATCCATTCAATCTAGATTAAAGCTAGTGTGAATATGTATACACACGGCAAATCACAGCTCGATCATACCCTTAGGCACAAACAGCTTTACTCCTGTGGGCAGCCTATTTACTCCTCTCCTGTGCTCCAGCCCTTGTTAATTCACTGGGGCCTGACACTACAGCTCCTGATGAATGTCAAAACTCCCATTAACTTGCGTGGTCAGAAGTCCAGCTCTTTTTACTTTCTATTAGAGTTCAATTTCCTTCAGATACAGAGCTTTAATTTTTTTCACCCTCTCTTTCCTCCCAGTGCAACCCTCCTAGTATATTCCAGATGACTTCTTCTTGGCAGCCAGTTCCTTCTGCCCATGTTTGGCTTTGTCTACAAGAGTCTTGTTCATAAAGTGATATGAGTTATTGTACAGGATTAGGACTTCTGTAGACCTACTCAGATGGTAGTGCTGAATGGGATGAACATCTTGTTCAAGCTGAAAAGCAGTGTTAACAATATTTCTGTGTCCTGTTGCCAGCTTCTCTCACATGTCCTCTTGGTCTACTCAGTGCAACCTGACACTCAATGTGAACCTAAATTTGGCTACATGGAAATGTTTTTTCTTCTGCTTCATATACATATTGCTACATTTTTTTTCTCCTTAATTTGTTCATAGAAAACTTTTTCCTAAGTGAGATCAAACTGCTAACATTCCAATAAAACCCCTCAAAAATGTTGAATACTGACATAATTTAGATTCTTTAAAGTATGATTATAGATTGGATTAGTTGAACTGGAAATCTCACAAGTCTAGATTATCTTGAAATATTTATTTGACTGTTGGTGACCCCCCCAAAATTCCTTTTTGGGCATATTTCAACCCTTGTGTTTCTGATTCTAAACAGCCTCATAAAGTGCAAAGACAAGTGAGAAGTGTGTAGCAAAGCCATTTGCTCTGTGCCACTGTTTCAGTTTGAATTCATTTTTCTTTACTGGGTATAATTTGACCTGTACCAAATAATTCAGATGAGAACATTTAAATGTTTCCTATGGTGCTTCTAACAAATTTCCTGCATAATTAACTATATCTTGCTTTTTCAGGCCTGTTGGCTAATAACCATTGTTTTGTTGACTAACACTCTCAAACTGTATGATTTTCAGTGGAATATGCTTCTGTTTTCTGAACATCAGGTTTGAAGCTCCTCAGTTCAATTTGCAGGAGTACTGAGTAGCATCCCTGCATTCTGCACAATGTTCAAGCTCTGAATGAAATGTAGGTGTCAGCCACTGCTTTTTGGATGCTTAAACAGTGGGATGAGTGATTGAAATAATGCAGAAGAAATAGCAGTTAGATCTACTTGTTGACCTATGGGTATGCAAGAAAATTTAAAGGATCTGCTCAAAGAATGAACACTGTTCAATGCATACAATAAATAAGGAAGGTATCTTGTGGAAAAAGATAGATTCTAGATCACACTACTTAAGACTGTACCATAATGTGTCTCCACCAGAGGGATAGATTTAGATTTCATATGCATAAGTAATCTTAACTGCATTTCTCTTTGAAGTTCTTCGGTCTTAATGCTGTTCTTTGACTGTAAAATTTGCATGTTAATACTAATCCAATTCTTTTTTTTTTTTTTTTTTTTTTTAATCTTAAATATGCTCATTCTGTGCAGACCTCTAGCAAAGAAATAAATAAAGTGCTCCATTTTCACTCTATCTCAGCAACCTATCAAAAAGGCAGGTAGAAAATACACCATATTTTTTTTAAAATATATACAGAAAGGTTAGTCAGGGAGATATATTGTTAGTGAGGGAAAAAAATCTGACCCCAGAGGGCCTGAGTTTAACCTTTTGAGCATTCCTCCTACTGAAATTTGTGAACACTACCATGGAGAGTGGTTCATCATGTATTTGTACTTTTCCTGTATTATATATAGTTTTAATACCCCACAAAATAAAAGTGCTGAACCATGTCTGGCATTTTATTGTGCTCCTAAACTATTATGAGCTAAGTATGACAGATACCCTTCTCTTCTAACTACAGAAGTTTTTTTTCCCAGCTCAATCACAGAGCATTTCCATTAAAAGCTGAAGGCCCCATCTCTAACCCCGGCAATACCTTCTCCACATGATTAATTATTTTACACATTCTGTAGTCCATTAGGGAAGTGTCTGATGGCCTCAGGACACAGATATCTGGCCTTTATATGCATTATTTTGCCAACCTCTTTTTCTTCTCTGTCCTTTTGCAGTGAAATAGAAAACAGCATATTACTTTGGTTTTTCATTGCCATATTTGTTTCATCTATTTCTAATTAAGATTTTTCATAAAATTCATTAACTTGCACTTTCAATAATTTATTTTTGTAGAAGTTCAAATATCTAATCCAAAGATAAATATCTTACCAAATATCAGGTAGTCTCAGAAAAATATGTAAGATCAATGAAGTCTGTAGAAATATGCCTTTCTTATTGGAAGACAGGATCAAATATTAGTTTCAGTAATGATAGTCTAAACTAGGAAAAAAAGATATAGATACTGAGATCAATAGCAGCATAATGGAGAACTGTACTGTGCATCCAGTCTGTGCTGCTGATGTTTTACAGTCTATTGTCTTCTACTTGGGTAGTTCTAGGGGAAAAAAAGGAGGAGAATTTCATCTGTGGTGGTAATAGTTAACTCTGACCTGCAAAATATTTTCTTCCCTTTTTGCATTTCAGATACAAAATAATAGGTTTTCAGTTAAGGGAAGTACAGAGTGAATTCTAAGATATTTCCTATACTGTGCAGGACACTGCCACATACCAGAAGTGGAGAAAACATGTATAATCCTGGCTGCCATGAAAAACCTTGCCAAAACTCCCTACACTTTCAAAACAATCAAAATTGGAATTTGTAAAAACTTCCCTGGAAGTTTTTAAGGCCAGGCTGGCTGGGGCTCTGAGCAACCTGATCTAGTGGGAGGTATCCCTGCCCATGGCAGGGGAAGTGGAACAAGATGATCTTTAAGGTTCCCTCCAACCCTGACAATTCTATGATTCTATGAAATTCTATCCAAGACACTGGCTTGAAGACTGAAATTTCAGAAAATCTTCCTTAATTGTTTTCTTGCATCTGAAGTGTACATACCTTTCTTTCCTCCAAGATTCTGAAAACTGGACCCCTTTTTGAATTAGTTCGTTTTGTTTAAACCAGAGAGTACTGAAATATATCTTAAATATTTATTTATTGGGGGTTTTATTTTAAGATTTTGGTATTCTTTTTTATGTCTGTAAAGCACCTCATCCATCTGAATAATTGCAACAGACAGTGAATATAAAAAATAAAATATAAATATTGTTATTCTCATATTGACTTAACCATATCCCTCAAAAAAATTAAATTTAAACTTAGGAGTTTCAGACAATGTAAGATTTATCTTTTGACCTTTATAGCTAAATTACATTTGTCAGAGGTCATGGTTATCAAACTTCAGAGCTCAGGATATTTTCATTCCCAGGAGTAGATAGCAAGAGCTGAGGCAAATACACTGTGTAAGAGGACTGGATATGAAGATGTTGGTCTTTCTAGATGAAGCTACAGTGACTATACACCTCATTTTGGACTCCCATGTAGATGCCTAAATTTAGGTGGAATGAACACAACTTTCAGCCATATTGTTTAATATTTGTAACATTATTTTCCACAAGCTGATTTGACAAAATCCCTTTTAGGAGAAATGAAAACTTGTCCACTGGAAAAACCTTGTAGGCCAGATTTAAAATTCCCCGCAGAAGTTCTTCTCAGTCTTGCCCATGCTGAATATCTTCAGTGTAAGTTCTTATAAGTCAAAATCATGTCTGAGCTACACCATTATTAAAAAAAATCAACTTCAGTCTCACAACTTCATCTTCTGACATTCTAAATTATTCTCAACAGTCAGATTCCTAATGTTTTGACCAGTTTGTTTACAAAAGGAGATTTATCTAGGTTGAGGTTAAGTACCTATTAAGTAGTCTTCAATATCTGAGTGAGTCACCTTTGATTCTCCTTAAAGTTAGTGCAGAGGTGATGAGAAATACTTTTAGACTGAAATTCATCTGACTTCTTCTAGAGATCTACAACAGGATGAGGTAAATCACAGTCTATGGGTCACAGTGTCTCTTCATTGATAGCTCTGGGAGTTTAGCATCTAATTTAATTGTAGACCCAATAGACATCTACATTTGGTTTGTTAAAACACACAAGAGTAGGCAATTCTATTCTGAATTCTAGACGCATCTATAAAATAACTGTCTTGGGATTTACTTGTATCAAAACTTCAGTTTTCTGGTTTTATAGCTACCAGAGCAAATTGGAAATGAAAAAAATTAGTCCAAAGACAATTTTTGGCATTTATCCCACCAAACTGGAATGAAAAGTAAAACCACTGACTTTCCTTATGGAATTAAAGTTATTTAATAATGATATGTGGCTCACCACACTTCTTTTTCTAAACAATGTAAAATTTTTAAATAATATTTTAAATATAAGATAACATAATATTATAACTTTTGCCTTTAAAATCAAACAAGGAATTTGACATAATTAATTACAGTTTGATTCAGAAATCTCAAGGTAGACATCTAAAACAGGACAGGTGCATCACACGCTAGGTGTGCTGAGTCCTCTCCATGAGGTACAGCTGAGAAGTTCCCATTCAGACATGTGAAACAGAGCCAGCTCCCCATGGTTATATCTACAGCTCGTGTCTCAGAGCATGCTCTGGCGTTTGACCCTGCCAACTCTCTCTGGACCGTTCATGGCCTGGCAGGCAGCATGGGAGCCTTTCCCAGCCTGTGCTTGTGCCTTGACAGTTGGTCAGACAGGGAGTTTGGGCATCAAAGCTGCTCACTGAAAGTATTGGTGACTGATGTTGGTGACTCAGAGCAGGGAGTATTTGAAGCTCTCATGACAGGAATGTGGAGAGAAGAAACAACTACAGGCCAGCCTGCTTACTTTCACAATTGTCCTGTCTAATTTTATTTTAGGTGAACACTCTCTTTGCTTCCTACTCCCTGTCCTTTCTCCTTTACTCTTTTTTCCTGCCCTCTCCATCACATTACATCAATGCCACAGAAAGCTTCTGAATTGCGTGCAAACCAGGACACAGAATTTGCACTTAGATGAGTAAGAGCACTAGATGTGATTCAAGTATCTTTCTTGCTTAGATAAGTTGTTCATCCCCAGATACAGTGTGTTCTGGGAAGACAAACATCACACTAGCTAAATAAATAAATAAAAATTGAAAGGGAAAAAGCATTCTTTTTTCTGAAGGCTATGATTTTACACTGTGTGGCCATCACTGACTGTAGCACGGGCTGTGTACATGACACATCTCTGAAAACTGAGCCAGTATACTTTTACTTTCCATTCTGGAACCAGTCAAGAAGTTAGATATGTTTCTGTCTATCTCCAAGACACTCCTGGCTCTTTATGATAGCATGTTGATATTATATCTGGAACTGTTCATTAATACATTTTAAAGACATATTTAGTCTTAGTTATAGCAGATGTGGCATTGCAAATTATCTGCCATTCCACCCCAGCTTCTGAACGCCTATGTTACATTTTCATTTTAACAAAATTTTCACTTTTATTTTTCAGATATCTGCTAGGTGGGGTTTTTTGTTTGTTTTTTTCTTTTTATCCTTTTTCCATTACAGCCAGGTATATAAAAGATTAGTTTATACAAATTTCAGAGGAATTTTTTTTTTTTTAAAATCATAGACCTATAGGGAATTTAAAATGCTTCACAGATTTACACTGAAAGATACTCCATAAAAGAATGACACTACAAGTTACATCAAACAAGCAAACATTTGTTATGGGGACAGTAAAATTTACTTTTCACAAAAGGAGCCTACAGTAATAATGCATTCAGTTCTATTTCCCAGAATGCTTCTTAAGTATGTTAATAAAGTCTTTATTGTGTCTGCTTATAAAAGTCGCCACCATTTCCCATTAGAAAGTCTCTGTTTATTCATCAAACATTTACTGACAGTGACTGCTGGGAGCAGGCTCAGATTTCCACTCCATTACACGTTTGTGGCATAAAACACATTAATTATAGATATATTACAATATTCAACTCATTGAGGAAAAATTAGATGATCAAGGCTCATTTTCCTTGACAATAAGCAAGTTAATGAAAATACTAATTACCTGATGATGAAGTGGAGCCTTCAGGATTGAACGCTTAGCATCTGTAGTAGAGCTCTGTGAATCTAGCACAGAATATTAAAGCCAGAAGCACTGGAAGTCTAAAGGGTGGTTCACGAGGTCATCATGTGCCCTTTAATCACAGGACAGAGAGTAGTTAGTTCATAATATAAACTTTTATATGGAGCTTTGATGGATGTCATGAAAAGTCACATAAGCATAGTGTTCATTTAAAACTAATTATTTTTGCAAACTGATGTTTTTGAATTAGTAGATACATTGTCTAGCTCAACATTTTTAAAGGAATTATGGAACCTAGCAGTGGTGTATTTTGGTATACAGAGGCATGAGAACATTGGAATGAAGAAGAATAAGGAAGAGTCACAAGATTTTCTTCATTTTCTCTGATTTCAGAAAAAGTCATAATCAAAACTAATAGCATATGAAGTTAAACCATTTCAAATACAGGAAATTCCTCCTCATTTATTTATTTCTATTACAACCACTTTTGCTTTTGTGTTTGTATAATTCTTTTTATCATTTCCAATTCAGACTGTAAATCAGAATCACTAAAGCAATTGTAAATTGGAATCACTAAACCAATTATGTCATCCTTTGGTTTCTTTCCACGATCAGTTTTACTTCTCATCTGCTTTTGACATTTTACCAATACATTTACATAAATGTTAGGGGTAGGAAGTTTCCTTCACTCTGGACTGTTCATCCTGTCTGTTAAAGACAGAAGTATCATTTATGTTCTCTCAGTTTAGTTCATTTTTTCCCCAACTACTATGCTTGATAACAACTTTTTAGCAATTACATATTGTTAAATGCGATAGTAAATAATAACAAAATATTCTCAAAGTATTGTTTCTTTTCTGAAGATAGTAATAATCATGTTTAATTAACAATTTCCCTTCTTAAATTTTCTGTAGGTGCAGTATTGTATCACCTGAAAAAACTGTATGATTATCTTCTAACTGCCCCAGAACACTGTTGTAAGTTGTGGATGAAAATATCTTCAATGCGATTTATTCTACTGCCACCTATTTTTTGAACATATTGTTCTTCTTATGAAAACAAAGAACTATATAAAACTGACAACATCATTCTTAGGAGCAGGATAATGGGGAGTTTGCAGAGCACAAATAACCATATTGGTAAAGATCATTACACTGTATCAGAAATTGTTCATGGAAATACTATGCAGGTCTTGAATTTACTTTTCACCTTCAAGCACCTTAAATTTAGGCTTCCAAGGTGCAGTCTGTGTCCCTGATGTAGATCATTACTACTGCTTTGTAGATAGATATCGTCTGTAGTACCATACTAAAGCAGCCACCCAATATCACTTCCCACATAACAGGAAAATATCTCTGTAACAACGATCCAACACCTTTCTAAAGCTTTTCAAACAGTCAGTTCTGAAATAATATTTAATAGACTAATTTTAAAATGTTCCACCCCTCCTGTTCCTTGTAATATGTTTTCGTATCACCTCCTCAGAAATCACTGGCAATGGACTTACATGAGCTTTTAACTTGGTAAGACACAATAAGACATGCAACTCAGACTTATTGATGTTAAGCATTTCTCTCTATTTGGAATTGTATTGAAGCTTTATTTTATACCCCAGAAATGTTTCCAATGCCTAGGCAGCTGGCAAGATTCAGCAGAAGCTTTCTTCAGAAATGTTATCTAATTTTAATCATGTTTATTTATTTTGCTGACTGGCTAAACACACTTTATACACTAAATATGGCCGAGGAGTGTATTTAGATCAAAAAGATTAAAACTGTACTTCTTACATTAGAATTTTCCACCATATTCTCTTACACAGACAGCAACTATATCCCATAGGTCTTTCATACCAGGGTTGGGGTTTTTTTGACACTTCATGGATTTACAATTCCACAAATCTATAAGGAATATTTAAAATGGCTGCTTTACTTACACTTAATACTCACCTATGTTGTCTCTGACAGTTGCCAGCAGTGACTGCTCTGGAGAAAAGAAGCAAGGATGCACTTCTATGAGCTTCCTCTCTCAGCTTTTTGGAGTGTACAGAGTGAATGCTGTTCACTATCTGACACTGCTCCACACAGTTTACATTTCATTTACTATAACTCAGCCATGCAACAAAAATGGAAACTAAGCCTATCACTTTAACCTATTTTTGCAGTCTCAAATTTATGAACCTCACATTATTCAAAATAGTTTTATAGCAAACTTATAGGCTAAAATCACAAATGGGTTATGAGATCAGCATTACAGTTAAAACATCTAGTGGTCTTACTGCTTATCCAGTGTGCAGGAAGAAGCAGGTATCTAAAACCACGTGCACATGAACAACAGGCCACCTAAGTCATTGAGTGAGAAATGCCATGGAGAAACAGATAACTTTAGGTTTCTATATTAGGCACATATATTCAGAATGGAAGGGAAACACACATTCATACAGCTTTTATAATCCTAAAGCCAGTATAGGTTTCTAGTTAGAGTTAGGTCTTCATTCTGAAGGAAACAGAAGAAGATGTTGACTCTTTTTATAGGGCATAAGGTAATGTTTACTTGGGAAACAGGGTATGAAGATTCCCAGGCCTTTTCCATGGGATTCAAATCCCATAAACATATAGGAAGAGGTATTGCCCAAATAATACAGGCAAAACAGGTAGAGGAATATATGAAACATTGGGGTTTGGGCATGAGATAGATGTGTTGTACAGTATTATCAAGACTTGTGTGGTTTTCCCCACCTCCTCTGCAAGCATGTAGACAACATATGGCACACATACATTGCTCACTGTAGCCACTCCTGAGAATCATGCTGTCCCTTCTGCAGTACAGAATGGCTTGCGTCAGTTCTGCTAAGGAATAACCCCCTTAAGGCCAACCAGCCATCTTCACAGTGTGTGACATTTGATCCTGCAGCTGTTTGGGCTCCATGTGCTGCCCTTGCAACTCTGGAGAGTAATAATTACACTTCAGGGGTTTTTTCAGCTCAGACTGTCCGAAAGAGTATGTCTCAGTCCAGCAAGGTGATGTTTTCATACCATCATGTGGAAGTATCTGTCACATACTTCAGATAGTCCTTGAGTTGCCTGAGGATGTAAAGCTAATTGCTCTAGTGTGGAAGACTGTGCAGAACAGAGGGAACCAAATTTGTGTATAGTCTTATCTCTATTGTCTGTCAAAGTGAACTACTTCCAGAATGACTTTTGGTGTTTGTTTTGACAAGGCCTAACTGGTCACTCTAAAACAGATGTCAGGAGCAACCTGAAATGAAATTCAGCTATTCAACTGCATAGAAAATATTTTAAAACCACTGAGATCACTCCTGCCATATTCTCTTTCTGCTTTGACCCATTCTAACTTTGTTTTCACATCCTTCTGCCACAGATCAAAGAGCACATCTTCAACATCTCTGCTCTGACAACAGCACAGATTGGAATTGCAAGTAGCCAGGCATCTAGTCCCTTATCTCTTTTACTCAGGGCCATGCTTACATATGTTATTGCTTTTTTTATATATTCTTTCACATTTTATTCATTTTCCAATGCTTGTAATTCTCTGCAAACATTGCTGTAGCTTTACTCTTGTCTTACTGTTTCACAGAGGAACACATCCTGATAAAAATCATATATTGAGAAAAAGCCTCTTTGTGCAGAGAAGAAATATCAAATTGCATTATATGCAATACCAAGTTTTGATATAGAGAATGCGGACATATTTTACACACACACATGCACTGGGTTTATGATGGAAAAAGCCCTCATACCAGTCCTATAATCTATGTCTTGGAACTGGTGTTCCCACAGACAGTAGTGTGGTGGTAATTGTGGGGACAATATCTAGAGTTTCATCTCTGTAAAAGATACATCCTTGGTGTGCTAATGTGGATCTACCTGAGCAACAAAAAAGCTTCAGCAGAATTTAACAGTGTGTGAAATTGCTTTAAATATTTTCAAGAGAAGTTTTGCAAAGCTGTTGCCACTAGTTTCATATACTCTGTAAAATTTGCTATATTTTACTTGGTTTGAAAGTCAGAATTCTCATTTACAGCAACAGGAATTTTAGTAATTCCCCATCACGGGGTTGAGTGTGTGTGAGGTGATATCTCTTCCTCCACTTCAGGAGCAAAAAATTTTGTCACAATGGAAAAACTTCATTCAATAGATGGGTCAAGTAGAAAACAGAGACATCTATTTTTTGTGTGTGTACATTAAAAATAGTAGCATAGATTTTAGAAACATTTTGTCACAGGGATGCCACAGGATATCATGACATTTAACTACATTTCTGAAAATAAAATAAGCAAAAAAGGCAATTTCAAACAACATGAAAAGGGAACCAGAAACCACACATTGTCAATATGGAATACCATTTTCTGCGCAAGCAGAACAAACTCTCCTAAACTTTGTTTTAGTTATGGTTCAGCATCAGCCACTATTACAGTTTGTTGTTTCATAACCACCAAATCAAAGCAGAATTAAACTTTTGTAATTTAAATGTGAAACCCAGTCTACTTTTCCAAGGCTTATTTGCTTCTCCTGTTTCTCACATTTTACCAATCTCAGCTGACTGTCTCAGGTCCTGCCAGTGAAGAGATCTAGGCGAGTGTCCTGGACTATGTTAAGACTTACCTGTGGTAGTCCTCCACAGTTCCTGCTCAACCAATGGTCATCGGTTTCCTTGTCAAACCTTGGCAATGAGGAAGACGTCACACCACATGAGAAACACTCTCTGATCTAGAAACTTGAGCAGAGCCAAACACATTAAGTTATGCTATATACCTCAGCATGAAAGTCAGTTGCCTAAACATACACATCTGGTCCCATTTGAAATAACCCAGACTCTCCCATCTACTCTTGACTTGCAGTTCCAGGAGGGCATAAGTTTTCTTCTGTTCTATATCATATCTGGCAATCTTATGGAGTTGTCCCGCATATCCTGTAACATCTCTGATGTCAGACTTCTGTCTAAAAAACTCTCCTAAATTTACTCCATAAAATTAGACAGAAAGGATCCCAGCCGTGATGTATGGTCCCTCCCCAGATCACTGTGCATTTTTAGCCAGCCTTTCAGGTTATTTAGGTGTTTATATGGGAGGATGGAATACTTGAATGATTTTTCTAAACAGCTAAGCGGCTTAGGTGCCTATTTTCCATTGAGATCAAGAGAACTTGGGCACCTAACACATTAAGTAGTTTTAAATATTTTATCTGAATCTCTCAATAATTTATATTTTTAGAAATCCTACCTCTTGCAGTAAAAATGTGCTGGTATTAACATCTTAAGCCTATTCACATTTTCAAGCAAAAGAAAAACTAATAGCAGAAATCATTCATGTTTCTCCTTTTACACATCAGCTCCAGCTCCTTTCATATTTTACTCCATCCCCCAAAAGCCTGAATAAAAACCCATTTAGTTTTGTAGGGTTCAACAACAACCTGTATGAATTTCAACAAAAAGTAGGAACAAATTCTAGTTGTGCGAGTTCTTTGAAAGACCACCTAGCTGGGTGAGAACTCAATGCTCTCATTCCTGGAGGTTGTTATATCATCCTGGATATGATTCTTTTTCCTGTGAACATTAATTACTACAGCAGTGATTACCCTTCTTTCATACTTTTAGGAAAGGTGTCTGATTCCTTAGAAGGCATTTTTATATTGCTTTTATTTTCTTCATATATTTTTCAGATTTTGATCACACTTCTTAATCCCATGTAAATAAAAATTTACTATTAAGAAGACAGTGGAATAATACTGGAAAAAAGTTTTATTCTATGAAGGGAAGGAGAAAGTAATCAGATCCCAGTATAGATTTCCAAGTGAGTGCTAGAAATGTTCAGCTTGACGATGCTGCCCATTGTCACAAGAGTGTTGAGTTGTGTTCTCGTGATTGCTTCAAACTACAGGCATAGAACATCTTTCTGCAGTGCTTGCTGAGAAATTTACCACATTCATAACAGATTTGAAATCAGAGCATGTTCTAATGTTGCCAAATCCTGAATCTCACCAATGAAAAACCAGGAATGCTACCTGACACCCACTACATCACCATTCTTCATGCAATTTGTCTTGAACCAGAAACTCAGAATAAAAACCTTGGTTATACTGCCCCCAAAAACCAAGCCATCCCTCCTTCGTAGATTTTTAAAAATCATATCTGTGATTCATATAGGAGACATTTTCCCACTTCTAACATATTAGATATTTCTGAGAGAGGCACATTTTTCTTCACTAGTTTAATCTCTAACACTTTCAAAGTCTTCAGAGGCTTAGTGCCTAGCTCTAGATATTTGTTAATGTGATTTTTCTGACCTGAACATTTTTCTATAATTTTATCCCTCCAGCACGGCATGTTACATTTAACTTAAAAAGACTGTGGGGATACAAAGAAGGAATTATTGTGCTAGAGTCTGAAGTTAAATTTCAACGTTTACAAAGAACAAGTTGAAAAGAAACCTTTAATGTCCTAATTCATAAAGATGTTAATTTTGACAGCTAAAATATAATACTCACAAAAGAATGAAAACAAAGAAGGAAAATAGTCTTCTTTACCTCTAAAATGCTTTCTTCTTTGTATGTATCAGGTGCCCCAAGACATGTTATACTGCCTGCTTTAATATCAGATGTGCCTTATTGATTTCTTCTGTGTATGTTTTCGTTCTGAATAATTCAGAGGCACAATTTTTTTCCATTATGGTCAATAGCCAGAGAAAATTCTGAAGATAATCAATTGAGCTCTGCCTGACGATTACTAGTGTTGATATCCCCTGAAGTGAGGGAGTCAGAAAGGCCAGGGATAATATGACACAACAGGCAATCAGTGCAATCAGTGGAAGTATCAACACTGGCTGTACGATGAGAGGCAGATCTATACAAGGATCCATAACAGCTCCTAAAAGTTCAGATGCTTGACTTCTTGTCATATGCTACAACAGATGGACTATGTAAGACTAGATTCAAAAAGCTTTCCTGTCTTCTCTCTCTCCCCTCTCTCAAACTGATAGCATCATAAAACAGCTGTGTGGTGTGATTTACATAACACTCAATTTCTTCTTTTTTTATTTTCTGTTCTTCAACTTCCCTAATAACAAATACCTTCAAAGAAATGAGCAGAATAAGCACTCGGCCAAAAAAAACACACAAAAACACATAGAAAAATGTTTCTGATTTAGACCTAATGCTGATGGATAATGTCTTTAGCTAGAGACCTCATATGACCACCTTAGTAATCCCCATCACATCTTTCCATGTAATCAGGACACCTCACATTCGATTTATAGTGAAAAAAAAAAGTATTCTTTTTAGTGTAGAAATCTAATGAAGTTGCTGGTAGTAGCAGAAAAAAGGTAGACCTAAGCAGCATGTAGCTACTGACTTGAGGTTTGACGCAACTTCAGCTGAAAACAAGGCAAGAATCTGGATGACAGTAAGTGCACAGAGATACACACACATATATAATATATATATCTATATCTATCTGCTCAGGTGGATAGCTCCAGTGAGTCTCCTAAGTAAAGCTATTGCCATGTAGGCCAGTGAGCAGTAGCTATGCAGCTCACCACATCTATTACCCAAATTCATAAAATGGCAATATATGGAATTAAACACTAAACAGCTTATAACTAAATAGTTTAATGACAATCCAATGTGTACAAAGTAAAGGAGTAAATTGGCAGCACTAGCTCACTTTCCCATGGATAACTTATTTATAAATCTCTCTGTGATTTATTATTAATCTCCTTATGCAATAATCACTCATGCATACAAACATAGCTAAGCTTAAAAATTATATTCTGATTTATGTTTCTTTACAAAAGAAATGTTTTGACTATGGAACTCAAATCATCACTATTTTTAAGATTTTGAAGACATTAAAGTGAAAAATTACAGAAAATATAATTTTTGATAGTTTCAGGTTTCTCTAATATTTTGTTTTTCATCAAGATATTATGAAAGAAATTTGATGTGATTCATACTCTCAGTTAAACATATTGCAGTTCAATTGAAGCAATTTTCTAAACTAGAATTAGTTTAATTAGAATTGACACAGTTCACTTTTAAATCGGAGATCTAGTCCAGGAAAAAAAAATAATAATCTTTTTTTTTAATTTATCTCAAAAGTAAAGGTACTTTGCCATAAATATTAATATGCTTTCTATGTTACAAACATATGTGATATGCTCCAATTATTTTCATAAAAGTAGGTCACTATACATTTTACTCCTGTTTTCCGTATTCCCATGATCACAAAACATGTTATGATTCTTGTTCCATAGTCCTGGAAAACACAACCATAAAAGAAGTTGATGTCTAGAACCAAAACAGCAGACACAGTTGGGTTGAAGTTGTTATATGGTAAATGATCCACTCCACTGCAGCAGTATATGAAGCAATAACCATATGCTGCAATTGATTAACACAAGAATGAAGCTGAGGTACTTAATCAATTGCAAAAGCCACTTATTATGAGTTTATTATAAAGTAACAGGGATTTTTGCTATTATTCAATGAGCTAAAACATGAAACAGGAGGAAATTAAAAAAGATAATGTTATTCTCTTCTGCAGAAAAATAAGTGCCTTTTAGCTCCCTTTCCAGTGAGGGGGAAGCAAATGTGCTTCAGAAACTGTATATGTAAAACAAACTAAAACCAAGGCAGACCCACTCTCCAGCCTTGGGAAGGCACAGTGCATCCAGACATTCACCCAGGGTGCCATCCTGATTTCTGGGCAGAGGTCCTGCCCATGGCCCCAGACCATGTCCAGGTCATGTTAGAGAAGGGCAGGTCAGCACAAGCCAAGTCCATGACTGTGATTGATAGGGACTAACAGGTAGTGCTCCTCAAGGTCCTGTTGGGTTTACAAGAATACGCTTAGTCAGTGAGAATATAAATGTACCTCTGTCAGATTCAGGAAATGGAGAGCAAAGAAACAAAATTCAAAGAAGCTGAACATTAAATGGTTTTAAGGTGTATTTCTTGCGAGGACAAAACACATGTTTTCAGACTCCAAGGCCAGGATTTCTTGCTTCTTATTAAAAGTTAGACATTTTGTTTAAGCTGTCTCCTCATTGAATGAAGGACAAAGGGCAGTTGCAGACTCCAATTCATCTCATCTACCTAGACATCTTAGACTGGGAGAAGAAAATGCCTGTTTGTCTTCTATTATGGCACAGTTTCTGTGTACTTTTGTACTGATATCGCTAAAAGCAGGCAAATGCATAGTTCTCATTTCTTCTTTTCTACTGAAATCTTTTATTGCATTCAGCAATGTTTATCTCTCTCCCTGAAATATTGGCTGGACAGTATACTTCAAGGCTTTCTGGAAGACCATAAAGTACACCCTTTTCAAATCTCTCCTCCCTTTTATCTCCACAGTATTTCTGTTCAGCTGCTGGTCCAGATTTGCAGTATGCAGAGAGCCAAACTTTCCCTCTCCTGCCCCACACAAATGCTAGAACAAGGGCAAGATAATTGTGTTGTAGTAACAGGTATTAAAAAGTGATAGTTCCAGCCCTTGTAAAGCAAAAGCAAAAGCAAAAGCAGTCCTAACTACTGTAAGATCTTCTGAACCACAAGTTGTGGAAGCCATTGGAACACTGGTGTGCAGCTGTCAAGCCTTTCACATGTGCAATGTAATACACCAAGAAACATCAGTGTTTGGCTTTAAAACTTTCCTTACAGCATCCTTTAGGATGATTAATTCTTCCTCTGACCCTGATCACTTCTAGATGTTTTATGAGTCATTTGGCAGATGTATCAACAGCCTTTGGAGTCCTTTTTTTACTCTGAAACAGATCTTTGTCAATACAAAGTGGAGTGTTTGTTTCAGGGATTAGTTTAATTTTGTCAGTTCTCATTTATTCCAAACCCAGATGTTATAAAAAGAACACAACACTTGATTTTTTACATAGCAATGTTTCTTTATTTCAGAGGGGATGAAAACAACCAGAACTTTTTGGCTCTGAGCCTTTGTCAGAAAAGAGGAACCCAAGGGAATCGTTAACTGTGGGGTAATCTTTTTGCTCATGGATGTAATATTAATGTCGTTTCTATAGCCTACCTATTAAATGAATTGGAATGAAGGATTTTATCAGATCAAGCTACTGTGAATAAAATAAATCTTATATAAAATTCACTAATTAAGTATATTACCACCAATAATGTTGCAGTGAGCACATTAGTGGAAGCTGACTTTCAGGATTGATATAGTCCATTGAGGAAACGATACTACGAGGTTTGAATTTGGAGAGCTAGATTTTTTTTGTCCTTCATGTGAAGCTGATTTCTTGGTAAAACCATACATAAAATATGTAGAAGTACAATAAGGTAAGCAACACTAGACTTTTAATTATCAATATAATTTACTGAAAAGTAGATACATTACCAAACTTCTGTTACTACTCTGAGAACTCTCACATTTTTCTTATGTTAATATTCTTTTTTATTAATATTGAAGAAGACTAAGTGAAAACAGTAATTTCACAATTATACTCATCCAAAATCATTTTTAAATGGCATTTATGAATAAAGTCTTACAATTGGTTTAGTAATATGCTTGATAATCAGATCCAATACGTCTCATTACTTCCTCCTGCATACTGTTTTTAAAAAATAATAATGCACTTTCATAGAATGTTCATTTAGCTTTGTACAAGGGTTTAAAATAATCTATAAAGCTGTCTACAAAAGGAAAGCATACATATACACCATGCTGAAATACTTGTATTTCTTAGATCAAGAGGTTACAGTAGGCATGAGTTCAAGTTTTATTAGAAGGCAACTTTGACATTACATGTAAACTCCATTCTCCTTAAGGTCTCATAGGGTATGTAACCTTCACACATATTGTCTGTTTTCTTATTTTCTTCAGTACATACAAATACCTGTGCACAATTGTTTCCCATCAATTTGGTCATGAAGCTCCCTTTTAAACGCCTCTACTGTTTTATCCATTTGTTAGTGTATGACATATAGGGATATATACCATATTTACGCTCAGCAAACTTCATGTTGCTTGCTTCATCAACATTTCTTTCACATGCTCTCACATTAAAACTTGCCTTTTTGGAGCGCTCTGGGCCAAATGCCTTGTGCCCATAAAAATGTGCCCACAGTGAACCAAGTGGATTGTACCTAAGATTGTAACAGTTACCTTTTTTTCCTTACTTCTACTTGTATTGAGATTGTGTTTGAAAGAGATTTTGCACATAGGGCTCACAAATGGATAAGTATCTCAGGTAGCAGTGTTGGATAGAGCTGTAGGTGTAGTAGTACCTCTTGAGGCTTGGAAACAGTTTGGTGCAGTGGTTATAAGTAACTCCACAGTAAGATCTCTCAGCTGTTGGGAATTTATCTCTTAATGGGACCAGACTGAAAATAGAAATAACCAAAGCAGTCTACTCCCTTCACTTTGATGTTCAGAGAGAGAGCAATGAAGCAATTGTCTCTCCATTTCTGACCACCACTATCTAGGTCCTTACATCTCCTGCCTGTATGAGGTAATGGGGAAGACAAATGTACTGGTAGGGCTCAGTGAAAGGTATGAGCTGCTCATAGTGGGGGGAATTCACTGCTGTCAACAACAATAAGCTCCAGAGGGGCAAACCATACAGCAAAGTGCAACCCAGGCAGGTGAATCAGTTGGCACACCAGATCCAAGCCAAACCAGCAAGGAAACAAAGGGAAACTGAAAGTCGGAAAAAGCAGTAGGATGAGAGCCCTGTTCAAGAGATCTATTGAAAATTAGGTATGCTCTCCAAATATACAAAGAAAAGGACATGAACACCACATGCTCTCAATATACATAGCATGACAAAAGATGTTATTAAGTAATAAAATTTAGCATGGAGGACATTGGTAGTACATCCTACTGATCACTTGAGGGAAATAATCTGAACCGGACACATTCCAAATCCAAGGTGAATTAGGTGGTTTGTGTGCACAATTGCATCAAAGTTACCTATTGCTTTTGTTCTTCTTCCTTACATCTATTTGAACTGTAAATGCTTTGGAGCATAGATTTTCCTTCTAAGGTGTTTGGAGCAGATATTGCACAGTAGCTGGAACAAACAAGTAATACACTAAATAATAGTGGCCAAATGTAAACTTCCTGCTCTATTGGCCTGTTTGAGATGTTTTTCATTCCATGACCAGAATCACTATTCTTACCCAGGTTTGATAATAATTTAATCAGTTTGTCATAACACTTAAAATAAGAGCAAATCCATAGACTCTAATGTCTCAGTTCAGGTGCCCAACATAGATGCTGGCTAGTGCTAAGTGAGATTCCCAAGAGTATTCCAAGACATACACGTAGGGCTGGCAAGTAATTCTAACTTTGTACTTTTGTAACCTTTTATCTTGCTAAAATAAACATTTAGTTTGCTTAGCAAAAAACCTTTAGCTTGATTCAAACTGCAACTACTGGTTTGGTAGCATCAAGTATCTGATAAAAGTGAGACATTCCCATTTATTCCCACTGTCCTGTGTTTTTTTCTGGTTACACCACAGTGAAGAGGCAACTTAAACTTGGGAAATGTCCTTGTTTTCATGTGCTTCTTTTATCTTCTCTTTCTCTTTCACCTAAACATTATTGATTTATTCAGCCTTTCTTTAGTTCTTAAGTATCCTAAATGTCATATGGTTCTTGTGCTCAGCCGGAGTCTTGCATTTTGTCAACATCTTTGTTTAAGTGTTGAAGCCAAAACTAAAGACAGGCTTCCCCTGAGGCCTCACCTGCAATGCAAAATAGTTATCTCCCTATCTTATATATGACACTTCTGTTAAAACATCTGAGAATGACATTTGCCTCTTTTTCACTGGAGTTGATTATCATCCCTGTTCTATTTCTGCAGTGCCTGCTGCCTGACTAGATATTCCCTGTACTGTTTGTGTGCTCTTCAGCTCTTTTTTGTTGGAGATTCTTACTCAATTCCATCATGATGATTTGGGGCCAACTATATTTTTAATATAGCAAGAACATTTTTAATTCTGATCTAATACAATTAGATCCCATCTCCCTTCTCACTTACAGAAGTCCTCGGCTAAGTGTCATGAACAAAATGTACAAACCTAGTTTCACTTCCATCATCCAAGTCATTAATTCAAGTCCTGCTCAGTACAGACTTCTGCAGGATCCACTCAGAAATGTTCTTTTCACAATGCAGTTCATAATTATTTTGGGCAAAGTTTTCCACCTTAGACACAAGTATAACAGTGATTTCATTCAACTATTTCTCCAATTTGTTCATGAAATCCTACATGAGAATGTTCAGGCTGATCTGAAGTTAAATTATGACACATAATTATAACCTACCATTACATCAAACATTGATTTTTTTTCTCTTTTTTTGATAAAAAATGAAGCTAGAATGGCTTACTATTGAAGATAGGCAGACTTATCCATATTTTCCTCATTTATTTCCTCCCAGTTTAGTTCTAAATGAGTATGCCTACATTATCATTTCAGTTCAAATCAAAGGTATGCTTCTGAAGCAAATCTCCTGGTGGTCCTCATGCTTTCATTCACATTGAGTTTCCTGAGTTCCTTCTGGATTAAACTAAACTGGGAAACATCCATCAAAAGCCCACCATATGTGTTGCATGGGACCAAACAAAAGTCAGTATGAAGAAAGGCATTGTGTGGACTTCGGGTCTTCCACATTAACCCTATCTCTATGTAGTCACTCCTACTGTGCTGCATTACTTGCTGATTTAGACATAGTCTAAGTGCCCTTCTTCCAATCTCACTTAGCTTTGATTAATTCCCAGAAGTGATAGCTTAGCCGCTGCTTCAGCTAACATCCTATGAATTTGAGGGAGTATTTCATCAGGCTCTGCTGACATGTTATACCAACTCCTTTTAATTTAGTTTTGTTAATTCGAAAGAGAGGGAAAAAAGTGTAATGTACTTTCTCTGAATCTTCTGTTATTTGCTTTTCTTCCCTCTTCAGTACTGAACTGACACTTTTTCTTGTTTTCCCTGTCTTCCCTCCGTAATGTATTTCTAGAACCTTGTCTGGTTGCCTTTCATGTCCCTTGCTAGTTGTAAGTCATTTTGCATTTTAGCCTTCCTGAGTTCATCCCTACATGCTTATGCTATTATCCTCCACACACATCCTTATTCAGCTGTCCTTGTTTCCACTTTAATATATCTCCCTTTTTTTTTCATTCTTTAGTCCTTAAAGAGTTCATGATTCAGCCACATTGTCTCTTGCTATGCTTCCAAGCTCTCCTTTGCATCAGAATGCTTTGCTTTGTGCTTTTAATACAGTCTCTTTCAATAACTGCCAGGTCTCCTGAGTTCCTTTATCCTTTATATTATCTTCCCAAGTGACCCTACTTACCAGTTCCCTCAGCCGTTGAAGAGTGCTTTTTTGAAGTCCATTATGCCTACTCTGCTGTTCTCTCTCCTCCCTGTTCTCAGCATGATGAACTTGTGGTCCCTTTCACCCAAAGTTGTATTCCACTATCAGATTTTCAATGAGCTTTCTCCTGTTACTCAGGCTTCTACCTAAAAGAGCCATTCTATCTACAGCCTAATCTACAACATCAAATCATGGACAAGGTGACATAATGACTAGAATAATAAAGAGAAGTGTGATAATAGACTATGCACAGCCCAAATCAATGCACTGTATTCAGCACTGGTAGCTCTTCAGCTGTGTTATGGTGGTCAGTGCACCTCAGTGGAAAAGCATAACATCTGGAAGGAGTTCAAAGCACAAAGATGATCAGAGTGTGAGAAAATGGGGACTACAAGAAAAGGTTGACATAATTAGGTTGTTCAGTCTAGAGAAGTCCTGAGAGGTAGTGGGATGATATTTTCTGTGTTATTAAAAATAGTAAAATGATCTCAAAAAAGAACAGACAACGTCTTATCCACATCCATAGTGGTTACTGGAAAAAGAAATGGGCTTAGGTTGTTACCATAGGGTTCAAGTTAGTCATTAATCACTTTCTAATAATGATGATAATAAACAGTGGAATAGAGAGCCTAGGGGAGAATGGATTTAAGAACTAGCTATGCAATTACCTGGCAGGATGGTATAACCACAGTAATCCACTGAAGTATCCCACCAACGACCAGATCACCCTCACAGCCACACAAAATAGCAGCAGCATCAAACCTCATGCATATATGAAGAGCTCAAAGAACAAGGACTAAAAGGAAGTACACTATGAAGAGACAAAAACAGGGAGTGTCTGACATCCTTGGCACATTTTAAATAGCAAGCAAATAGTGAGTTCCAATTTTATCCATCAAACATATGTGTTATTACATGCCAATGTCCTACTGTACTACACAAATGGGGATCTCTCTCGTGTACAAACATTTATTCCCTTAAAAAAACCCAACATTTAGTTTATAAACATTGTAGGCTATTTTCAGGGACTTATGTTGAGACTGTATGTTCAGGCCAGCAGAATAGAAGAGCATGCACCTCTCTGCTCACCACTTTCCAGGTGAGGAGCAGACTTCATTACAGTCCTTGTACTCTTCTTGGTGGGTGATATTTCCATCAGCCTCTATACTGCACCTGAGCTGAGGTCCTGGGACACCATGCAGACCAGGGCAATTTTAATACACATCATCAAAATGTTCTCTTTTGGGCTGCCTGCAAAGAAACACCTGTCCTTCTGACAGGCAGGATAGTAGTTGCATGAGGTACAGAGCGGTGAACCTATCCCAATAGTATGCAAATGTGCACTTGAGACACCCTAAAATATGGGGAAAAGTGAGAGTTTCCCACTACAGTCTGCTGGCTGGATTGCTAAAGAGTTGCCACAAATGGCACTCCTGTAAGCCAAGTACAGAGGAGGGGCAACCATTGGAGTTCATGGTGGTTCTTTCAAAATGCTGATACAGTTTCACAGAAAATGAGGCAGGCTTACAAGGCTGAAGAGTCTCAGGCTGCAGGTGGGTCTTCCGAGGCCAGGAGAGCTGCCTGCATTTGGAGTGGAGTACATGCTGCACCCCATGTAAGTGGAGTACATTAGCTGCATTCCTCAGGAGCTCCAAGGAGGCAGAGTGCACGCCTGAGGCACAACCTCTCCTGGAGCTCCTGCAGAGGTGATGTACTTCTGCATTATGCCCAATGTGGCGCCATGCCTTCAAGGCACAATTGAGTCCTTAGTGTTTTGCCCAAGCTATTGCTTCAGAGCTTGAATTTATGATATGAACAGAGATAGCATAGCTCTTAACCAAAGTTAATCATCAAATATTTATGTACATTAAATACTACAGTTATTCATAGTCAGAGATAAAAATACAGCTTTTTAGACAAGGCCACCATTTACTGTATGGGTTTTAGTCTTCAGTAAATTCCCCAAATCTTCAGTTCTTATCACAAAAATACCCTCTATGGTTCTTCTTATATTAGAAAAATTATCCATAGTTGCATTTCCAGACTTGGCCTGCTGACTTTCTGCTCAGTCCTTCTCATTCCTTTCCTCTCCATGGTGGAGAACATTTCTCTCACAGTTAATACTTTTCAGTTGCTTATACGGTATGGAAAATTTTGTCCATTTATTTAAAAATGCTGGGGGAAGGGGCTGACTTTTAGATGCATTTTCTTTTAAAGGATCATCTGAAGATCTGATCTAATGCACTCATAACTCAGGAGCTACAATTTACAGGAGGACTGATTGTATTGCTAAAATGAATTTGCCTATTCCCAGCACAAAGGACAGGGAATAGTAGCATGAAACCATGGCTTCTGCACATGTAGCCTTTGCACAATTGTGGAGGTTTTTAGCCTGGGATTCACTTAATTTACCTGCTTAGGTCATGGCTTCTCAAGCAATTGGTCTCATCTAGCAGCTTCCTCCAAAAAGAGAGAAATGTTCCCACTCACACCTTCCTGTTCCTACCTTTCTTTTCCCCTGATAACAACCATATATCCCTTCTCTCTCTCCTTTTCACTAAACCTAGCATTTGTCAGACTGATTCAATTTGGTGACCTACCAGAAGCTAACTTCCTCTTGATGTCATTGTTGTGTTATGATGGGATAGTTTTCAGGAAGTTGATGACATTAGTCAGCTCACTGAAGACCCAGTGAACATCTGCGGTGGTATAAGGTGGGCAGCAGTATTATCATAGATTCATAGAATGGTTTGAGTTGGAAGGGACCTTAAAGACCATCTAGTTCCAACCTCCTGCCATGGACAGGGACACATTCCACTAGACCAGGTTGTGCAAGGCCCCATCCAACCTGGTCTTGAACCCATCTAGTGATGGAGCATCCACAGCTTCCCTGGACAACATGTTCCAGTGTCTCACTACCCTCGTAGTGAAGAACTTCTTCCTCACATCTAGTCTAAATATGCCGTCTTCCAGTTTGAACCCATTACGCTTCTTCCTATAACTACAAGCCCTTGTAAAAAGTCCACACAGGAGCAGAAGAAAGAACAGGACTTACCAGTAGCAGGGAGCTTAGCCCACAACATACTCCAACACCCCACTACAACACAGTCTAAGTAGCAAAAACTGAAGTGAAAGGTTCTTCCAACAACAGATAACCCAAAAAGAGAACTGAACCTGTCAGGAAATCTCCTTGGATTTAATACTCTGTACCTTGTTAATAAGTAATAGCCTAGTTATTGACTGCTTATGTTTACAGTATAGAGACCAATACGTAAGAAAAGACTTGATAGCTGTGTGACATGAAACACTCTGATCACAGGAACACAATGCTGAACTAAACTAATTAGCCCTGCAGAGAAGGAAGACTTCTTGTTTAAAGTGCCACAGTGCTCTAATATAGGTACATTGTTTCCAGGACCAAAGCTTGTATTTGTTCTGCTTGGTATTGCATCACTCCACAGTAACAGCTGCGATTAGTGGTAGTCAGGTAAATCTGATTGCCTAATACAGGTATGCCTCAAGAAATGTCAAGGTTTGTTTGCGGCTTTCTGATTTTAGACAGCATCAAGACCTATTTGCATAACACTGTTTCAAGAAATATTAGTCAGTCAGTTTTCTAACAATGTAAAATTTGTCATAATCTGCCTAACATTCAAACTGAATATGATGCGAATAGAGAAAAGTCAATTTTTCAAGTATGCTTTTATTTAATATTGTCTATACTTCATGGTCATAAATTGTGCTGAGTATAACCCTAAATGTACACATCTATCAGAGGAAACATTCAGGTCAACAAACACTCTAAAATACATTTGGGGTGGGAGAATATCTACAATTATCACACCCTCACTATTTTGAGTAATAAAATACCTAAAGTAAGAGCTTACATTTTACAAGAAACCAGCTACAAAATTGTAAGGTATTTTGTACTCACATTAACATACATTTCCCCTTATACGTTTGAAGCAGCTGTGGAGTCAAATTACCACCCCCCAGTTTCAAACATTGTTATACTCTCTTCAGAATTTGGTGCACAGTAAATGCAGGCTGTGCTTTTACATACAGTTCAAGTTTAAGGTAAAAAGCTGAATTTAGAAAAGTAAATTCTCCAGAACAATTAAAAGCAAGTGATGAAAAAGTAAAAAAGAAGAAAAAAAAAAGAAAAATACTTGAAGCTAAGCTGCCTTTTCCTGAGCAAACTCTTAAGTGCAAACTCCACAGCCTATGGATCTTTTCTGCCTTTTCACCACTGGAGTATCATAAAAAGAGTAAAGTGGAACAGAGCTAAAACCTCCTTTTCTTCTTAGAGTAAAGCCTATTTTACAACAAATGGATAGCTTTTAGAGCACCAGTGGGACAGAGTAAGGCCAAAGAATAAGTGTCAGTACATCACATCAAGAGCAATAAGTAGAAAGCTGAAGAACAAACATAATGAATATACACTTTTTAAAGGATATGGGAAGAGAGGTGTGAAACAGGGCTTCTGTAGCACAAGTAGAGCATCTGGATCTGAGAACTAACATCACACTGGAAGTATTATGTCATCTTAACTAGCACAGCCATCCCAAGAGAGCTGGTCAATGTCCCTACTCTTATTCCGGGAGCATCAGTTCTGTTTGGTAGAATCACCTTAAATAGAAAGATTCATGATAGTAGTTGTTTAACATTTTTTGTCTGCAGGCACTCTTTTCAAATGCCTATTTGGGGGATTCTCTCTGCATCTGAATTATTTCATAGCTCAGTGCAGAGACTTCTAAATGGCACTGACATTAACAAGTTGTACAAAAATGATAATCTCAGTTGGGCACCACAGTCTCAGAACGTGCCAACTTGTATGAGTTGCACTGAGTGTCAGGGATAAGAAATGGAAAGTGCATAAAGCCAAATGTCATTTTCATAAGAACTCTCGTGTTTGAGGAAAAATCTATCAGAAAGGGGTGTCAAGACAGATCCTACAAAATGCATTTCATTCTACAAATGACTGGTTTGAAAATAACAGTGAAACAAAATAGAACTGGAAAGCTTTAGGGGGCAAGATAATCTTTTCAGACAAAGCACCATTAACAAAATTCATATTAAAAATTGTAGGGTTGAGTCAAGAGCAAAAATGGGCAGAGTAGCTGACATAGAAAACGTTATTTACTTTGAGGCTGTCTAAGAGATCTTATGTTTCCAGGCACTGGAGAAATTTTCTATAGATACTAGAAAAGGAAACTGGAAGTGGTATTCTTAAAAAGGACCACTCTGAGCAGTGACCTGAAGCATATTCAGATTAAACACATTCAGATTGTACCCATTGAGGATTAGCTTTACTCAAATCTGACTATGAAGATTTTCAGTTATTTTTATGAAATAAAACACAAGGTCACAAACTCTTGCTAACAATTCCAAGCAGGAATAACTTTATATTCCAATTTTATCACTGGCATTCAGAAAAGGATGAGCACACCTATGAATTCCAGTAAGACATTTTCCTTTACCTTTTCCTTTTCTTTTTAACCTTTTTATCCTTTCTTTTTTTTTTAATCTTTTTCTTTCCAATGGTCAATTTATTCAGAAAAGCATGGCAGAGTCAGTGTTAAAGAGAGTGAAACTGAAAGCGGTATTGACGGTCAATGTAGAGCACTTCATGACTGCCTGGCCTGGGAGCGTGGCATAGGTACAGGAATGGATCTTGCAATCTGTGGTCCATATTACAGTTTCACAATTGAGAAAATCAAACTGTGACTGAGCAGCACATACATTATGGACAAAAGACAGGTGAGCCTCCTCAAATGTGAGGCATACTGTGATCCCATTTATAAAAAGAATAATGATACTTACATCTAGCCACAAAGGACACATGGAAACATAAAAGAATGGTAGAGGGAATAAAGGAGAGATTCACAAAGGGATTTAGAAAACACTTAAGTGTCTAACTACTATTTTAGGCATTTAAATCCAAAACTTATTTCTTTAGGATCTGTTTAAAATCTGGTTGATCCTGAGAGCCCTTCCCACCCATCAAGCTCCCAATTTCTGGTATTCAAGGTTGCCCAAGAACATTAACTTCCTCCTCTTTCCTGTTCCAGAAGTGCCCCGCTGCTATGCAGTATCCATCTCATGCCTCAAATATATTAAAAAGGTTAGGGTCCTGACAAAATACAGATGGAAGAATGAGTAATAGTGACTCACTATTGGTAAAGTGGTCACCTGTATTGTGCAAGTCTGAGATTCAGTCCCTCTCTTGCTTAAAGGAATTTGAATCCACAGCTTCAGGGAGGATACCACAATCCTCTGACTGTTGGGTATCACGACCTCTCTTTTCTGAAGCTGTGTCACCTTGTATGCAAAGGTTTCAGCTAGAAACTCACTGTCACTTGCTATTTCAACCTGGAAGGGGAAGTGTAGAGGCCATTTG
>VYZX01023967.1:114010-139808 GCA_013401335.1 Brachypteracias leptosomus
GTTAGGAAAATTAAGAACATTAATTAGGCAGTCATGGACTGACTAAATTGGGTGCTTAGGCTTCCTAATTGATTAGTGGAGAGAGCTAGGCACCAAAGAGCAGTCCAGAGAGTTTACCTGCTGGGAGCAGACTCGCTTAAAGATAGCTGTTCTGAAACATTAGCCACAGAAAATACCTATATCACTGCCTCCCTCTGAAGTTTAGGCATTGACATTAGGAGCTTTCTCCAGATGCCTATACATAGGAATGTAAAGCTGTATGAGATAGTGCAGGGTAGCCCTCCAGCTGCCCTTTAGCTGACACTCTGGAGGAACAAACGTCTCACTTAGATCCTGTGTCATGGCCACAAGTTCCACAGACAGATAAACCTAGGGTATCTGAAATAGCACTAGGGGCTTATGCATGCACAACTGAATCAAACCTTGGGTAAAAGATTCAACACCAGACTGTACCAATGTAAGCTTAGGTGTCTGTATATATGTGTACACTAGTAAGGTAGTTGTCTAAGTGAATGGAGATCATGGGTATAATCTTTACATGAGATATGGATGTCCCTTTGCATCCATATCATATTCAAGAGCCCCTATCTTGAATAACTAGAGTATCTGAGATAGTATTTGAAGCCAACAAGTGGAGAATTGAATCTTGTCTTCAGCTAATATAAACAGCAGAGTCCACAAAAATATTCAGGTGACCAAATGCAGTAAGAATCCGGTGTACTTAGCTGAGGATAACCTCTTGAAAGAGCAGATTTCATGTGACAGTGACGGCTGCAATCAGTTACAATGGAATAATGTCTCGCAACAAATATTTGTGGGACATGAGAGAAGGCAGACTTAAGGAAATATGTATAGCTCAAGCCTGCGGGCTAGATTTCTCTACTGGAAGGAAGGAAACTAAGAAAGTGAACTGACCAATATTTTTATGAAAATGTGTGTCTGTTTTACTTTATATAATTATTGAGTACAATTCATAAAAAATACCTAAAGAAGAGACTGAACCCTGAAGAATTCCTGAAAAGCAGCTCACATACACTAACATTTCTTTGCACTCCCAGTGACCAGTGACTAATGAGTGTTACACAGTTGTCCATCTCTAACAGGAGAGAACACAAGACCTTTAATCCCTGATGACCTGATTGTGTAATAAACAGGATATTCCTTGGGATGTAGTAGATGAGGTTCAAGTCATCTCAAGCTGCAGCAGGTCCTGAACCCAAATCTTGAACAAATATCCTAATGATAAGGCTTTTTTAGGTAAATCAGTAGGATCAATTCCAATTGTGTTTTAGTAGGAATACTTGACACCTCTAAACCAATAAGGCCCCATGTTTAGAAGGTATGGCGTCAATGCACTGTTGGCTTTGGAGCTGGAGATCTATCAATTTATGTGCTAAATACTAATTTAGTTACTCAACTTCTCAGTGGAGTTCCACGAATGAATAATAGTTAGCAACTTAAATATTTTGTGGGTCTCCCAGGATGTGCTAGCAGCTGAGCGGAAGGTTAGGGTATTAGGTTTGAGACTTGTGTCTCAAAGGTAGAATTCAGCTCACCTAACTTTAATTATACATCTTAAATGCCCATGACTAGGCCAGTCACTCTAGATTTCTTTTATCATTGACAAAGACAACTTCAAGGGTACAAGTCATGTCTCCATAAAATCAATGTTTAAAGTAGGTCAGCAAGGGACTCCTTTTCCTAAATATAGTGCCTAGTACCATTCCAGATACCACAAGATACCATGCCTAGCCTCAGCTGTAATTTGGTACGTATATAGGTCCTGTTTTGTACCTGCCAGTCTAACACACAATACAGATATCTTGATTACCTTAGCACCTCTCCAATGACACTTGGCACCTCTGTAAGAAAAATAACCAAGCCCTCTGAGTCTCCTGATCCAATGAACAGACTCACCTGTCGCTATTCTGTCTGAGACTTCCACATCGCTGCTTGTGAAAGGAATTTGAAAGTCTGGAATAGCAGCATTTTTAGCACTACCACTTAGTATGACTGAGGAAGGACCATTCCTACAAAAAATGAAGCCATCTATATTTCATCACAAACCATTTCACTGTTAAACATTTAAAATCTAGTTCTTAAGTTATTTTGAAATGTAACTATCATAGAAATCTCTTTTAAAAGGGAAACAAAATCATCTGTATACTCATTAAGTATTAATACTGAAATGTAAACCATAAAAACACATAGTTTTACCTTAAGCCAACAATGTTGTACTTTTTTCATCTTTGTGTTAAATATACAACATTATTATGGATAAACAACTACTATAAATATTTTACCACAAACTGGTTATAAAATAATATCTTTTAAGGCATGTTATTTTCTCATACCTTTAAAAATAGGTAGAAATAAAAATACACATTTTACATAAACATGATAAATTAATGAACTTTAACAATAAATAGTTCAAAGTTAAGCTTTATATGTTGTACCTTTCTTGTTTAATATGAATGTTTATTATGTGAGCAAAGTAAGATAAAATATATCCCTTTTTACTCCTTTCCTTGTTTTTAAAAGCATGATGTTTATAAATACTGTGATGAGTAGGAACATGTTCTTGTTTTGAAACTTCAGTTCCTTTTCTAAAGTGTTTGTTTCTGAACATATTTTCATTGGTTTTGGTGTTAAAACCCTTAATGTCCTTTCTATTCATATATATTAAATATTTTTTCAGATAGTATGATTCAACCAACAGTCATTATAATTCTTGTTTTCAATAGCAGTCTGTCAGGCATTAATAAATGTTCACCTATAACTTCCACCCTCTCCAATCTGTCTGTTTCTCAAGAGTCTGAAAGAGACTGCCCAGCTTATAACACGGCTACTGAACTGGAAAACTTCTCTAACAAAATAAGCAAATTGTGCCTTTTCTCCACTGAAGCTGTTTTGGTATTTTTCCTCTCCCAAACAAACCTATTCTACTGCTTTTGCCTCCTGGATCCATGTGAATGCACATGTATGTATATTGGTGTATGCATAGAGTATGGTATGTGTTGTACAGTATATTCCTGCCTGCATTTTTTATGGCCAGATGACTATTGAAATCGCATACATATTTTACAGGAGGGAAAGGGTTAATTTTCCCTACCTGTAACCCTCTAAAAATGAAGATGAATAGGTACTTCCAAGGAGCAATTCATTCATCCTGCATGAGACACTCACTCAGGGGTGGACTGAATTCCCATGAGATGTTTATCCTTTTACACTGACTCCAAAGAGACCTTGAATAACCAGTTCAGGTTCAGTGCCTACTTTTTGACTGTCTAAAGCCAGCTGAAGGGAATCCTACCCTGCTTAATTGTTCTAGCCCAAAGGAAGATATCAGTATAACTGTATCCACACAAAAGGAATTGATGATATCTGTGTAGCTAGTGTAATACTGCCCTCACACCCACTGTCTGTTGTTAATTCCTCACGACATCTCTGAGAGCTACCTATGATGACTAACTATCTCAGATGTTTTTACTCTCCTAAATGCATTCATGCCAGGAAATCTCCTCTAACTTCCAGCATCATCCTGACCAGGACCAGTGTCCTCACATAGGCTGCGTGCGCACTATGTAGCACTTGGCCCTTGATCTTACCTAGGCCACCTGCTATGTTCATGTGGCCTTAAGTCAAGTTCTGCAGTGAGAAGGAGGAGAGGAAGGGAAGGCAAACTGTATTTAAAATATTTGAAATAACATGAGGGATACCCACTGGAGCAATTTTTAAAAGCAGATGTAAGCAGCAAAATTTAAAGAGAGTTAAAGATATAATATTTCAAAATATATTTTGCTATTGACTTCAGGAGGAACAGGACACTTTCTCTATTTTATCCATCTTTTCTCTCCTCTCCTCTTTCTCCTCCTCCTCAAGGCAAAGAAACCAAGCTGGTCTCTGACAAGGCAATGAAAACTTATAGCACCTCCAGCCCAACCTACCAATTTGCTGTGACTATAAAATCATTTCCATGTTCACACATCTACAGCCAAAACAAATTCCTGAATTAACAGACTTTCTATATTCCTAAGCTCTTTTGAGATATACCTGAAAGCCACATAGACCTGGGCCACAAAGGATGGGGTGAGGATGTATAGCTCTCCAAGGCTCATCAACTAGCTGAGGCTTTCCATCTATGCTAAAGCCAATGGAAAGGATATGAACCTCCAGAGAGCTGTTCAGCTCAGCTACCACAGTCAGACGTCTCCAGATGAAAGATGTCTCCATTCAGAAATGCCTCCCTCTGTATTCGTGAACAATAGCAGAAGTCTAACTGTTAGCCTAGACTAGGCAGCTTGTCCTTTTTACAGTTAAAGGTAGATGACATGAGTGTACAGTTCATTGACCAATTTCTTTGGTCACAAGTTTCACTCTGTTCTGAGTCATAAATATAGAGCTCTCCCCCAGCATGTAGATGTGCCTATGAAAGCAGTCAACACATGAATTCCATCATATTCACATTTGGGCCATAAATAACAGCATGTACCTTGGGGTCTCCCACCTTCAGATGCCTCAGTAGTGGTGGCAATCACATTTATTCTGATAGTAAGAAGCACTTACTGAGTCATATACAAAGCACTGTGCAGAGTAATGCCCAACCTAAGGGACACAGCACAGGATAAAAAAGAACTGTAAAAAATCTAGACAAAAGGATACATGGGATGACAGCAAATACAATGTTTTCTCTATAAAGAGGTGAGAGGTAGGATAGGAAGAATGAGCTGAGGTAAATGGAGTAAGCTACGTGGAAAGACAAAGTTGGATGAAGGTAGTGAAGGTCAGACAGGATAAAGGTTTTCTTTATGTTGTATCTAGACAGTATCACAGAAATCTTTTCCTTGGGATCAGTGGGCATTCCAAGTCCATGTGATGCTTTTAAACTGAATATAGAGGAAAACTTCAGCTTGGTGGTGTTGGTTATTGCCCATTAGAGATTGTGGGGAGACCACCAACCTCATTTCACTTCAGATTATGGAACGAACTAAAATTGAGATCCTCAAGGTGAAAAGCTAGGTTTTTATCCACCACGCTAAAGAATTAATTTCTTCTTTTCTATTAAGCAACTGTGAAAGGAAAGATTGTGTGATGACTAGAAAAACACTGTAAATATCAGGGTTACCAAAAGTCACAGAGAAACCTTTCAAATAAACTGAAGTGGTGATAGAAAGAGTAATACAGTGAATTTGTATTGGTGCATCAGTCATTAACCCTGCAACTTCACTTTCATTTGCGTTAGAGAAGCAAATAACTGTGTTTTTGTGATATTTGTTGGTTTTACGCTATCAAAACTGTTTGGCAGGTTGGCAAGTTTATGATCTATGAGTTTACATGAGCATATGTGTGCTTATATATGTGTTTAAGCATGTGTGTTAGGAAACATATTTAATACTTCAAGCTTCTTATGTTACAAAATAGCGCACATATGTCATTCAAATATTCTAAATATGTGCTATTAAAGACCACTTAGGGTTGTTCAATTATGTGAATCCAGATTCTGCTGCTTTAGCAGCTGAGAAGGACTATTACTATGGGCAGTCCTACCAAAATCTGTAAGACTCACAGGAAATGAGTTAAACGTACAGAATCTGACCCACACTTATTTCCACAGATCACTGTGAACTACTATTTGTGTTCTCTGTCTTATGCAGAGACTGTTGTCACTCCCATCTTTCATATATTCTATGGCTTGTCCTGTCCTTTATAGATGAGCCTTTGTAAAGACAGAGATCATTGGAATGTCTGATTCCATTATCCACATAAACGAGCAACTATTCATATAATTTTTCAGTGACATGTTTGAAATCCCTTACTGGGCAGGCAATTTTAACTGGAAAACTGTAAAGGGCTACTTAATACTGAAATAAGTAATCAGGAAACAAGGAACTGTGAATCATTAGGATAAGTAAGAAAAAATAAACAGGAAACAAGAAACTGAAAAAGCAAGGCTAAAATTAAACAGTAATGATGATTTATAGTAAGATACTCTGAGACATGACAGAAGTCTCAGTACACCAAAAGGAAAATCTTGTTTGCTCAAATTATTTGTTTCTTCTGTCTAATGAATGTAATTCTAATATACAAGTGATAACACTGGCATTTCTTTGAAATGTTGATTCAGTTTAATTATGAAAATCACCAAGGTATTTTCTGGCTGCTGCATCACTCCCCGTACTAAGATTAATCACATCAACATCATTCATTTAATCTTCAAAGAGGAAGCAGTTGTCCACAAAAGCCTTCAAATAGCTTCATTAGTGCAATTTTTCAGACTCAAACACTTAGCTGGCAGCATTTGATTGAGAGTAAGGAAGGTTATTATATTCATCTGTTTCCTAATCCAATTTATTTTTTTAATGTTTCTACATTTTTTTTGTGGATGAGTATAAGCTCCATATTCTTGTCTTTTGTTTTGGACAACAAAACCATATTCAGTTCAAATACAGACAGAATAGTTGGTGGCTGTCATGATTTACTCAGTTTGAGAAGGGATGAATTTGAACCAGAATATGCTTCTCTCCTGAGCCGGGCACTGATTTAACATACAGATTGTTTTTGTCACCAATCACGACCACAAAAGACCTTAAGATGTGTTTACTTAAACACGCAAATAGGGTTAAATAGGTGAGACACAGTGCAATGAGCCTAATGTTTTCAATGCCAGACTGAGATCTATTAACAGTGTTTTAGAGAATAAAAATAAATTCAACCTCTCCCCATTATTAATATTTAATTACATGCTAAGAGCATCATCCTCTTCAGTCTCCCATCGATGCTGAAAAGACCTTTCTTTGCTTCATATTACTTAAAAACTTCTCTAGCACAACCCTGCACATTTTTTAAAAATCATGATATTCGATGTTCAATTAACTGATATTGTGGCACGGTCTTTGAACAGTTTAATTTTAAAAAAGAAATACAGCATTGCAACCCAACATACTCACACCAAGTGTGGCAGCTCACTACCAAGATTACGATGACAACTTGGTCAGACAAAATTATCCTACCTGCATAGCACTAAAATAGCCACTGATCAAAATGTGCTTGGTTCTATTACTTAAACCAAAGCTTCCAGGTTTAGTTTTGAAGCCTTAAAAAGCCAAGACTCTATTAAAGTTTCTGGTAACATATTTTCCTGAAGCTGTCAGTGGATTGTGCAAAAATTGTTCAATCAGAAAAGGGAAAGCCTTGAGATTTCAGGAAGCAAATGTAATTAAAAAAAAAACAAACCCCAAACAACTATTTAAATGAATTAAATTTTTCCTTTTGCTTACTTTTAGGTGAGGACAAAAATGATTTTTATATTCAACAAAAAAGCTCAGGCTAAAATTTACAAAAATGGATCATAAGGCTCTGATGAATTGCCACAATTGCAGATGTGCCAATCATTCAGAGGCCCCCCAAAAGGATGGAGAGACATGTTTGAACCACAAAGGTGTTGGTTTTATCAGTGACTGGATTTAGTTTAGAGAGAGGAGTATGGAATAGTTCCATAGCTACAAAGCTACGTGCTTCAGTTCTCACTGTATCTCATGTAACTATTTTCATTCCTTTCCCTGGTATATGAACAGTGCTCATGCTCCATCCTTGGTTCACAGAGCTGTCTAAAATCAATTGCTATGTGAAAGAACAGCACAAACAGACTCCATGTGGTTCTCAATCTAACCACTTAAACAGTGTACAGGTGAGGCTTTTATAACCAAGGGTCCCCTGCACAGGCAAGGATCTTCTTTGTGCTTGTACTTAAAAAAAAAGGAAAATCAATATTCTCAAAAGTGGTTGTATTAGCTAATACAGCTAATACCCCACTTGGAACTTTTTGTAATGTAAGACTTCCCCAGCTTCGTTGCAGGATGAAAAACATAGACTGGTGCAATGCTTATTCATAGCAGAGAAAATTCAGGTGTATCACAAGATGAGTTTACATACAGGCTTTAGTCCTTGAGCCGATCTATGAGATCCAGTGAACTGTTTTTCTCCTTGTGAGCTCTTTGGCTATGGAAGAGTCATGCTGGGGGACTCCTCGCTTCTGACAAGAGACTGAACAATAGTCGTGGAAAGCATTTTGTTTAGGGCAGAGGTCAGGGTGTGATAATGGGCCAACATAGCGGGAAAGTCACAGCAGCTGAAATAGCTACCATAGCTCAAGTGACGTGGGAGACACAAGAGTTTGTCTCTACTGGAATTTATAAGGTGTTTGTCACCTGAGTTGTCAGCTGTGTTGATATCCCATCCTAACTTTAAGGTGTTAGATTCCATATATACTTACTGCTATATATTAGAACTTCCCTTGCAGGAGATGAGGGCTTCTGTGGAGGATTTTTCTTAAGAAAAACAGAAAGTTTGAGGTTGGAATACCTGCACATTTTAAAACCTTTCCATGAATTGCTTTCAGATCTTGTCACTGGATCTTGGCAGTATGAGGCCACACCATTTCAAGCTGTGAACAACAGAGAGAGTGACCAGGCTGATCCTGCAATTTATCCCACTTCACTGGAATACTTAGAAATTCTTATGCAAAGTAAGCTTATTTCTGCTTCTACCTTCTCTCTGCAGGACAGAGACAGGAAAGTAACTATTCTACTGTGCACTTTTAACTGGGAGTCTTTTAAAGAAGAACAAATTCATATCCCTGGAATGATTTCATCCATAGAGTCATCCATCCTCATAGCTCAGTACTAAAATCAGTATGTTTCTAATAACTTAAAGAGCTGTGTCACTTTTAGGCTCCATCCTTCATTCCTCCTTTTTATTCAGATAGTGTTATCCTCAGGAGTCCTAGAGCTTTTTGGTCTCAATCAGGCCTTAATAGAAGGAGAATTCTTCAAACAGGTCTTGCTCTGACAAATGTGAGTATTATATGCTACTGTTCTTTATTGTTCTGCTCAAATCTCAGTTTCCCTGATTACACACTACTGGTCTGAAAACTATGAATTATATAATAAGTCTAACCAAGATATATGCTGCAAGTACTGCTTCAGTTATTAGGCAAAGATATGAAAATAAAGCTAATCACATAGAAAGCATTTTCAATTACTTTGCCTCACAACGTCCATTAACAATGCATTCATTGACATCGGTTGCTTCTAATTTTAACAATAAATGAACTTTCATTATTAAAGTAGGAATAGATTCTTGAGTAAGTAATAATATGCACCAGGAATGAAGAATCAAGTAAGGATGCATTTACACCAGAAAAGTAAGAGAGAAATAATCTGTAACCCGTAAGGGTGACAATGAATACAAATATATTTAGATTGCTGCTGAAAACAAATTGGGAGTCACCCCTCCAAGGGTCATGCTCTGCCTTTTTTTCTATTAACAATACACAAGTTTTCAATCAAAATTGGTACCAAGTGAAAAACCTTCTTCACAGAGCATGAAGAAGTAGAGATTCACCTTTTTGACCACCTTCTTTCCTGTCTTCTATATATCCTCATAAAATATTTACTCTGCTTCTGAATGACCACTCTGATTATCCTTAGACTCCTTTTCAGATTCCCTGATGATGTCATGGAAATGTTAAACCCATTATGCTAAGCTAGGACCTCCATCTACTGTGACCTCTTGGCACTAGCTTCTAAGGACAGCATGATACTTTTACATAAAAGTTAGTCTTCCCTCGGGTCATCAATAGATGGACTGATAATACATCAGTACTTCAGTCAACACCAATAAAATTTAAGCAAGGCCACCTAAAAAGTCCAAATCTGCTTTGTGTTTACAATAAAGTGATTAAAACATCTATTGAAAGGTACAATTATTTTCTATTGGAAAACAAACATTTATATTATTTCATGGGTCCACCCCATAGGTAATACACGGCATTCCTTTTCATTAAGCTGTTAGGGAAGTGATTAGTGACTAGCACCCTGCTCTAATTATCTTTAATGTAGTGTTTCAAATTGATCATGCATAATGCAATTAGAAATCATAATTAAATTAATTTATATTGATTTAAGTCTTTATAAGTTGTTAATAACTATAGCCCATTACATTAATTCCTACAAGCCAACATTAATATTTTCAATATGCTGAAATGTTTCACTTTTTTCCCCGGCTTTCTTGCGTCGGGCCCTTCTCTGAAGCGTTCACCGGGGATGGCTCCCGGGGGGGGCGGGGAGGGAGACCCTGCTTGACCAGTGCTCCCGGAGCCCTTCTTGTTCTGAGCACGAGTGGATGCCGGGGGAACGCACCGAAAGGTGGCTTTAATTCGGGAATAATGACCGCTGCCCGGGCTGGCAGCGGCCGGCTGGATTTCCATGGGGGCGGAAAGACCCCGGCAGCAGCCCGGAGGGAAACCCGGGGGAGCCCGGGCGGGAGGGCGCGGGGAAACCCGGCGGGGCTGAGGGGAGCCTCGGCTCCCAGGGGTCTGTGCTGGCGGAGGAAGCCTGTCTCCAGCCCGACGGAAGGCTCACAAACCTCACCCTTCTTGACACTGGGTTTACTCTTTCCCAACCCACTCCCCACACCTCCCCGCTCCTCCCAACCAAAAAGCTCTCGAGAAAGTTATTACCCTTCCCTCCAATGAAACTTGTGCAGCGTGGCCCCCTTTTCCAGGGAATTATGCATAAAAATAGAGGCAGTAATCCCCTAGCACGGATTTAAACAAACGGGTGCACTTCCATCCCACCCTTGTCTGACACCTTTCAATCAGAAACGAGTGGTCCAGGGTCAAAGTAAGTTTTCCAGTGAGAAAGATGCTCGACTATAATAAAATCTTGCAGCTGGGGGGGTGGGGGTGTAACAAATCATTTAATAATAAAAAAATATGCTTAAATAATATTTCTTTTAAAATAAAATCGGGGTTTGCAAATTAGGATTTGATCTGAGAGACATGAATTCTATTATATGTACAATTTAATCACTGGGTATTTAAAATAGACATTTCCATCTAAAATCCAATCAGAAATCAACACAGTACCTCGAGGCATTAAGATGATCATCTCCATTTTGCATTTGTAAACTGGTAGAAATAAATGTGGCTTGTGGATACCAAGAGGTCAAGTACGGCTGCTCAAATATTTTTCTTACAAAATGACGGATTTATTAGACAAATAAGTAGCCCGGCTGATGCAAAACCCCCAGTGATTGAATTTTGACGTTGAGTCAACAACAACTCGAACTACATCAGTGCTCCAAGATTTAGTTATGATGGTAGAGATTACTGAACAAATAGGAGGCAGAAATGAATACAGATTTCCTAGGATCTGCCCCTGGCACCCTCTTCTTGACATTCCCCTCCATATGCTATCCCTATTCACAGTGTATTCTAATTAAAGGACTGGGTTATGTCTTCTAATTTTACAAGAACTTTTAAATAATTAGTCTGGTGTGTGTTAAAAGGGAAAGCTTCAGACATAAGGGGATTTCAGTCCCTTTAGGATCTCTCCCCGGCTTTGCTGTTATCACAGTCCCTTCCGTGAAGAAGGTTGGAAAATGCCTCTGATTTGGTTGCAGAAAGACATGAACCCTGATCAAACTGCCGTGTGCAAGCAAACACAGGCGTCCTCGGTTCGTTTCCAGCCCATTCAGAGAGGGTGGTTTGGGGTTTTTTTGTTTGGGGTTTTGGTGCGAGATTTTTTTTTTTCCCCAGTGGAAGAGATATTGAGGGTCCAGCATTCCTGGGAAAATCTGTCCACGGATCCCAATTGCCTGTGAAACAAGATTGGGCTGCAGTTCTGCACAGCCTCGACAGCAGCTTTTTTTCAGTCTGAACCTGCCCCCTCCCTCCTCCTCCCCTCCCTCTCGCCTTTCCCCCCTCCCCACCCTACAGGTGTATGTATCTAAGAGAGTTCCCCGGTCTGAGCGCTGGTAGCCGGCGGGGAGCTAGGCTGGTGCTGGAAAAGCCTACGTGAGCTCTGGGAAAGCGATGTTATTCTTGCTTCATTTCTTCAGCGCTCTGGAGCGTTACTTTTACTTGCTAATCACGAAGGGGCGCTTAAATAATTGAGAGTACGTTTAAGCATAAAGCAGTCAGTTTCTAATCTTTTCAGGGAAAAAGGGACTAATCTGCACCTGCTGTGAGAGCCCTTTTTTTATTTATTCTGTATATTACTTCCACTCCAAGCTGGACCTGATGGCTCCAATTACAGTTGAGCCTTGTGGAATTCATACCCTCTCTTTCTCAGCCCCTTTCTCTGCTCCCCTCTTCTCCGCAGGTATAAACTTTTCCTTGGTAGAGGAGAGGGAGCGGGGACATCTTACCAGACGCCATTTAGCTGAGATTATATTTTTTTTTAGAGAAGCTTTTCAGAATTCTCAAGATCTCCAAATCTGCCTTCTTTCGGTTGTCTCCATTGTATCACACGCATATATGTAGAAAAGAGAAGCATACACTGGCTGCCACCGTTATCTGGATTTTTTTTTTTAATAGGTGATAGCTAGAGAGCAGGATTTTAATATAAATATTCTCCTATTTAGCATTTGGGAAAAATGGTTTAATAAGCCCTTTTCCTACTACCTATTTTCACTGCCGAGTTTTTACATTGGGTAGAGGATTCTCAGAGTATTGCCAAAGTTAATTCCAGAATTATATTTCTGTAACCTACTTAGGATGCAAAAAGAAAAAAAAATCCTGTCAAATTAAAGTGAGTCCTCCTGTCTTGCCTGCTCCCAGCAAATAACTTGCAGCACCTAATAAATCCAGATGGAGTTCTTCATATAGCCCGGTGCAGAAATAATTATTGTCCTGGCTTGTTTCATGTCAGAGGCCTCTTCGGCTCATCTGTCATGAAACCAATTTCACTTTATTTACATCCATTTGCTAGTTTAATTACTGTGCTGATGAATAGCCTGAAGGAATTAAGTTACGAGTCTTTGGAAACCTAAAACGACAGATATATGGGTTACCTTTTAAATAGAGAAAGAAAATGATGGGTGATGTGTGCACCAAAATTTAAAGGTAATAAGAGCCTTTCCCTAGCTAGGTGGAAATGCAGAATCAACTGACACTCAGCCCGTGCATTTACCTCTGTCTTCATGTAAAGTATTGCTCAGAAAGGCTTTCATATTTTTTGCAGGTTAAATGCAATCTGTATTAAAGCAAAGGTTCCAGAAGATGGGTGCCAACCTTAGATCTAAGAACAGATGCACTCATTATTTTTCCAGCCACTGAAAGGGGAAGAAAGGTCAGAAAATAAGNGTCAAAGTAAGTTTTCCAGTGAGAAAGATGCTCGACTATAATAAAATCTTGCAGCTGGGGGGGTGGGGGTGTAACAAATCATTTAATAATAAAAAAATATGCTTAAATAATATTTCTTTTAAAATAAAATCGGGGTTTGCAAATTAGGATTTGATCTGAGAGACATGAATTCTATTATATGTACAATTTAATCACTGGGTATTTAAAATAGACATTTCCATCTAAAATCCAATCAGAAATCAACACAGTACCTCGAGGCATTAAGATGATCATCTCCATTTTGCATTTGTAAACTGGTAGAAATAAATGTGGCTTGTGGATACCAAGAGGTCAAGTACGGCTGCTCAAATATTTTTCTTACAAAATGACGGATTTATTAGACAAATAAGTAGCCCGGCTGATGCAAAACCCCCAGTGATTGAATTTTGACGTTGAGTCAACAACAACTCGAACTACATCAGTGCTCCAAGATTTAGTTATGATGGTAGAGATTACTGAACAAATAGGAGGCAGAAATGAATACAGATTTCCTAGGATCTGCCCCTGGCACCCTCTTCTTGACATTCCCCTCCATATGCTATCCCTATTCACAGTGTATTCTAATTAAAGGACTGGGTTATGTCTTCTAATTTTACAAGAACTTTTAAATAATTAGTCTGGTGTGTGTTAAAAGGGAAAGCTTCAGACATAAGGGGATTTCAGTCCCTTTAGGATCTCTCCCCGGCTTTGCTGTTATCACAGTCCCTTCCGTGAAGAAGGTTGGAAAATGCCTCTGATTTGGTTGCAGAAAGACATGAACCCTGATCAAACTGCCGTGTGCAAGCAAACACAGGCGTCCTCGGTTCGTTTCCAGCCCATTCAGAGAGGGTGGTTTGGGGTTTTTTTGTTTGGGGTTTTGGTGCGAGATTTTTTTTTTTCCCCAGTGGAAGAGATATTGAGGGTCCAGCATTCCTGGGAAAATCTGTCCACGGATCCCAATTGCCTGTGAAACAAGATTGGGCTGCAGTTCTGCACAGCCTCGACAGCAGCTTTTTTTCAGTCTGAACCTGCCCCCTCCCTCCTCCTCCCCTCCCTCTCGCCTTTCCCCCCTCCCCACCCTACAGGTGTATGTATCTAAGAGAGTTCCCCGGTCTGAGCGCTGGTAGCCGGCGGGGAGCTAGGCTGGTGCTGGAAAAGCCTACGTGAGCTCTGGGAAAGCGATGTTATTCTTGCTTCATTTCTTCAGCGCTCTGGAGCGTTACTTTTACTTGCTAATCACGAAGGGGCGCTTAAATAATTGAGAGTACGTTTAAGCATAAAGCAGTCAGTTTCTAATCTTTTCAGGGGAAAAGGGACTAATCTGCACCTGCTGTGAGAGCCCTTTTTTTATTTATTCTGTATATTACTTCCACTCCAAGCTGGACCTGATGGCTCCAATTACAGTTGAGCCTTGTGGAATTCATACCCTCTCTTTCTCAGCCCCTTTCTCTGCTCCCCTCTTCTCCGCAGGTATAAACTTTTCCTTGGTAGAGGAGAGGGAGCGGGGACATCTTACCAGACGCCATTTAGCTGAGATTATATTTTTTTTTAGAGAAGCTTTTCAGAATTCTCAAGATCTCCAAATCTGCCTTCTTTCGGTTGTCTCCATTGTATCACACGCATATATGTAGAAAAGAGAAGCATACACTGGCTGCCACCGTTATCTGGATTTTTTTTTTTAATAGGTGATAGCTAGAGAGCAGGATTTTAATATAAATATTCTCCTATTTAGCATTTGGGAAAAATGGTTTAATAAGCCCTTTTCCTACTACCTATTTTCACTGCCGAGTTTTTACATTGGGTAGAGGATTCTCAGAGTATTGCCAAAGTTAATTCCAGAATTATATTTCTGTAACCTACTTAGGATGCAAAAAGAAAAAAAAATCCTGTCAAATTAAAGTGAGTCCTCCTGTCTTGCCTGCTCCCAGCAAATAACTTGCAGCACCTAATAAATCCAGATGGAGTTCTTCATATAGCCCGGTGCAGAAATAATTATTGTCCTGGCTTGTTTCATGTCAGAGGCCTCTTCGGCTCATCTGTCATGAAACCAATTTCACTTTATTTACATCCATTTGCTAGTTTAATTACTGTGCTGATGAATAGCCTGAAGGAATTAAGTTACGAGTCTTTGGAAACCTAAAACGACAGATATATGGGTTACCTTTTAAATAGAGAAAGAAAATGATGGGTGATGTGTGCACCAAAATTTAAAGGTAATAAGAGCCTTTCCCTAGCTAGGTGGAAATGCAGAATCAACTGACACTCAGCCCGTGCATTTACCTCTGTCTTCATGTAAAGTATTGCTCAGAAAGGCTTTCATATTTTTTGCAGGTTAAATGCAATCTGTATTAAAGCAAAGGTTCCAGAAGATGGGTGCCAACCTTAGATCTAAGAACAGATGCACTCATTATTTTTCCAGCCACTGAAAGGGGAAGAAAGGTCAGAAAATAAGACTGACTTCAACATAACCTATGCAATGTGCTATATACATCGCAGAGATTGTCTCAAGCGCTTCCTCCCTCTAACTTGCCTCTCTGTGGTGCACTGTACCAACAGAGGGAATTTTAAACAGCTGGAGGATCTTATACTTTTTATGTAGACCTATAAAAAGTTTATCCTTGTGTTCCGTGTGCCTGGTCTAAGCCCACGTCCTTTCCCTTTCTCTGTGTGTTTTGAACCATTTCCAGTACTTATGTGTGTGCTTGGAGATCAGGGGTGGGGAATGTGCCCAATTCACCCCCACGTTCCCCATGAGGGGACCCTGCTGCAGGGTCCTCTCATACCGAAGCAGTCCAGTCCTCCCCTTCCTCCCCCTCCTCCACTCAATAACTTTCCTGAGCCGCTGGAGCTCTTTGTAATAATCTAGAATTTCAAAACTTTATTCAGCATGTGCTTGAGAGAAAGGTCAGTCTCTTTAATGCTCTCCCTCATTCATCATGTAAAAAAAGAAAGAAAGAAAGAAAGAAAGAAAGAAAGAAAGAAAGAAAGAAAGAAAGAAAGAAAGGAAAGGAAAGGAAAGGAAAGGAAAGGAAAGGAAAGGAAAGGAAAGGAAAGGAAAGGAAAGGAAAGGAAAGGAAAGGAAAGGAAAGGAAAGGAAAGGAAAGGAAAGAAAAGAAAAGAAAAGAAAAGAAAAGAAAAGAAAAGAAAAGAAAAGAAAAGAAAAGAAAAGAAAAGAAAAGAAAAGAAAAGAAAAGAAAAGAAAAGAAAGAGAAGTCCAGCAGTCTCAAATTAGTCTGGGAGTGTTGATTGCCCGGGCTGTACCCCGGCGTGTCACCTACGGACTGGCTAACAGGATCCAGGAGGAGCCCGTATGAGCATGTTCATTCTGATCCTGAACAGAATGTCCTCCCAAACACTCCATTTTCCAAGCAAAGAGCAGAAGCCAGCCCCGAGAGCCCGTGCATCTTCTCGGGCTCTAAGCCTTGGCGTTAGGTACATCAGGACGTCTTTATTTGCCTGAACTGCAGAAGTTCGAGTGGGCCCCCCTGGTCCCGTTGGTCCCGTTTTGAGGGTTCCCTGAAAAATTCACGTACCCAAGGGCTTTTACATCGTTCTCCTACACAAACTACTTCCCCTGCTCCCGGTAATTTTGTGGATCTCACGGGCTTCGTCACCGTGGGACAAACGTTCCGTGAAGAAACAACGTGCGTGTGATATGTAATAGGGTACATGTAAAAGTGGTAAGGACGGTCAGAGGTTCGGCTGCGCGTAGGGGAGGTGATCCTTGGCTCGCTAGAAAAAGCCTTCCCTTTAGATGAACCCTCCGAAAGGAGGAGGCTGAAGAGGGGGGCAGAGATCTCCTTTGTCACAGAAGTTGAGCAGCACTTTAAAACCAAACTCTTTGCTGGAGGAAACGTGACACATTTCCTCCCCTCCTCCCTCAAATCTCGCTATCGGCTGACCTGAGCTGGTATAAAAGACTGGATCAAAAGAGAATTACAGCTGTGTGTTCGAGGTACTCCGGGTCTTTATAGCTGAGAGAAATGAAAGGAGAAAGTATACAGCAAAATAGGGTGGGGTATTAAAAGCTCCCTTCCCCCCCGCCCCCTCCCCCCCCTTCCCTCTCTCCCCCTTTGATTAATAGATCCATGTGGCTAACGGCCTGACATATGGTGTGCGAAGCAGCTTGAGATGGTACCTCAGGCATACCCTGCGGCCATTAACATATTACAGGCTTCTGTGCAGACAGCCAGCCAGCCCTCTCCCTGTGCCCCGCCGGAGCTCTCCGCGGTGCTGAATCGCCGCCTCGCCCGCCCGTCCGCTTCGCCTGCGCGTATCCCCCCGCTCCGCCTCCGCGCAGCACCCCACTCTGTTTCCACGCAAGCTCGCTCGCCGCTCCTCCTGTGCGCAGCCCTTGATCCGCCTGCGCGCAAGCTCGCCAGCCTGCGCCGCAGCATCTCCGTTGTGCTAAGAGCTCAAAAAGCAGGGGCGCACAGACACGCATTTGAAAGTCCTGCGCCACTTTCAAGCGACATCAGCATCACTCCTAGGCCCTAAAATAGGGATTTCTCTAGCTCTTTTTTTTTTTAAATCTAAAAAAAAAAAAAAGATGTTGCTATATATAAAAACTTTACTTCAGAGAATAGAAAATTTCCTTGTGTGGAAACCGGTCGCATTTAAAATGCAAGAAAGATTTCTGCAAATAACCCAAATATTAGGAAACTCGCACCATAGCACCTGGTAGCAGGGGAGAGAGGGTAGAACACAATACAGTGGCTGAGCAAGACCTAAGGTTTATTTAATCCATTTCAAGGGTTCTGAGAGACACATAAATCACTTCCTGCACTTTGCCTTTTAGTCTCCTCTAGACAACTGCCCTAACGCTTTTGAACTTTGTTCTGACTGTTTTGTTGGGAAATAAATGCTAACACTAGATTAAACGTTTCAGGTAGCTTCATCTTCTGATTTCAGGAAAATAGTGTTAATAAGGAGCTTTGATGTTGTTTTACTTTCAGACTGTATGCCTTAAGGCAGAAAAACGCATGGTAGCTGGGAAAGTAAATTGCCAGAAGCGAAGAGCACCCTCCCTTTCAAAATCCTGTAAGTACTCCTCTCTCCTACATCAAACCTACCCTATGCAGAGCAGCACTACTCGATTTGAGATTTCCTGGCTTTTGCAAACATCTCTCATCTCAGTGCACACACGACGATTTGTGCTCATGTGTTTACGTGTGTGCGCTCTGGTATCATCAGTTGATAATGAAACTGAAGATTATAGGGGGAAATACTAAAGGCTCATTGCAATAGCTGCTTTATTATTATCATTTTCTTTCCCTAATAAGAACATAAAATCCAGTGGGGAAAAGAATCCTAGGGATTTGCGGTGAGGAGGAAAGCTGATGCAATGTGAGCAGGGAACTGTAGACCTTCACCACGCTGATGCAGCCCGCAACAAAAGTTTCATGCACTGTACATTTGGGGTGTTTCTAGCTATTCGGACAGTAGCCTCCTCTGCTCTTTCGGGAGCGCAGCACATCAGCATCGCAGATTCCTCTCACACAATCAATACATTTTGCATAGCACGAGTCTCTCTCGCACGCTCTCCCCTCTCTCGCTATTTTTGTTTGCCTCTCGTAGGTGAACGGGGCTTTTCTACGCGGGGCTTTTCTTTTAAGAATTTAATGCCGACAATACAGCATCTCAAAAGCAAGCCGTGCGCAGTAGCTGGTGCTAGTCACTGCTTCCTCAGGTCAGGAATTTCGCTGGAGCCCACCACAGCAACCTTTCAAGCATGCGGTTCAGTTTCAGACACAGCTTGCCTCTCTCCAGTCTCTCCTCTTTCACCCCCAGCCCCCTTTCTATTCCTCTTACGGCAGTGCTTTAATAAAGTCACATAAGTGATTGAAATTAACATAAATCATTATTAGTTATTAGGATTTGCTCTAAATTACTCTGTGAATATAACACCAAACCCCATCTGCCACTCCTGCTCTAGCAGCAATAGATTGCAGATAAAATAAATGTCCTTACCCCATTAGAATGTTCCTGTCTCTGTAGCCAAAAGCCAAACAAAAGCAATAAATACAGAGCTTTTTTCTCTCCACTATTCAGCTGTGACTGTTTTCATCAGCTCTTCCTCTAGAAAAGCTCGATAGCTGCCTGAAAATATTGCATTTTATATCACCAAAGGGCGATTAATATTGCATTAACTGTATTTAACATTTTTTAAGCGCGAGTAATCTGAAATGAGTAAGTTTCTGTTACTAAATACAGGGGATGTCAGAGCTGGTGAAAACAGCTTAAAATATCTGTATAAACAGATTATTTGTTTCATACTTTGTATTTTTATAATGTTATGGTATAGTGTGCTCTGTTTGAAGTAGAAGAAGCCATGCTAATGGTCTGTTTAAAGTATTCTGACACTGTCTGGAGACATCCAAGTCTCTGCCTTCATTAAATGTTTATTGTCAACACTTCAGTGAAAAAAAGTCTTGTGTAAGTGAATTTCCACTGCTGGATGCTGTCAACACTTTGTTTTATTCTGATCCGCGTGTACAAAAGTTTGTATACATTATGCTGAAGTGAAGAGAGGCAGAGATTTAGCGAGCTATAATTAGTTACCAAACAAACTTTGGTTAGTAATTCGGTTTACAGCATGACCATAATCAAGGGCTAAGTTATGTATATAGGTGCCTTGTCTTCTTTTCACACAGCCGGTGAAAAGACGTGTTAGTGTTGACAAGCTATTCTCTTGTCAAGGACCATCTTTTTAAAAATAAATTTATATCTGTATACACATACCTGGGCCCACAGCTTTTACATATTTTAGCTCAGGCTTCCACTTTTATCCGGGCGAGGGATGCACACAAGCCTCTCTCCCTCTCCACACCCCGGTGTCCGCAGCAGGAGCTGTGTGCCCGCAGCTCCCGCTGCCGAGCCCCGGCCGGGAGCGGTTTCTCTCCGCACCGGGAGCCCCTTACTGCTTCAGCCCCTGCTAGTAGGAGGGTGACTGTGCGTCCTCATTGAAGAAGGCTATTTTGAGAGTTTTATGACTCCCTTGCGAGAATCAAGGCGAAGTTACAATTTATCTTCAACACATCAGTGCAGTATGTCCTTTTTCAATTATTTATTTAATTTTGATATAAAGCCTTTTAAATACTTCACCCCTTAAAGTGATTAACGTCGTATGACATCAGATTATCAGATTATTTTTTTTTTAAGTAATTCATTTCCCCGCCCCCCCCCTTCCGCTTCTCGATATGTTTGTTTCTTTTCTTTTTTAAGACGTATTTAACAACTTTTCCCTCAGAGTTAGAGATGCTTTGGCATACTTAGGTGAGCAGGCTGAAGGAGTTAAAATGTAGTTCAAAGGAGGACTCCCGCTTTCCCAGAGGGGCTGTGACTTCGTGGAAATCCAGAGACCAATTTGGGAAGCAGGTTTTGCATGCGCAGCTGCCCCTTGACAATCAGCCACGGAAAGCTCCCGGGCAGGGTTTGGCTGGTGACATGCCCATAAATCCGCACCGTTGCAGCACACCGGGATACCCAGGCCCGTCTGTCCGCGGAAACAACGCGCTGAGTCCGCCCTTAAGTTGTATCTTAAAGCAGCAGGGGGAAAGCCACCCCGCGGGGTGTGTGTGTGTGTGGGGAGCATCCCGCAGCCCCCTCCGCCACCCGCAGAGGCAGCCTCCGCAGGAGAGGCGATGGGGGCCTTGCACCGTCTGCTGCTGCTCTCCGAGGAGCCAAAGGCGGAAAATGCGCGTTTCTGCCCGCAGGCCCCTGCGCGCCCCCAGCAGCTCCCCGTCCGCCCGGCTGCGGGTCTGGGGCCCTCCGGTGCAGGAGCGACTTTCTGCTGCTGCTTCGAAGATTTATATGTGACATCTTATTTTAAATTAACTTTTGAGCCGTCGATTTCATTCATCCGTCCCTGCAGCCAGCCAGCCACCCACCCGCCCAGCGCCTGCCTGTCTGTCTTGCCGTGATGCAAAGAGACTTGTTCGCAGTTTTCCCACCACGGGCCCATCTCTGGGACCTATGTATTCAGCTGACCTATATATTCATCCACTGCTTTTCTCCCAAACTGAGCCTCCTTTAGGTGTGAAGGGGTTGCAAAGGAGGGGAAAAAAGCTTTCCAAAAGCGGAAGGGGAAGAGGGAAAGGGGGGGTTGAGGAGGGGGGGGCAGTGCCGCACACCTCCCATCAAGCTGTCTTGACAACAATTACTAAAGTTTTTAATTAGCCTCTTGTTATAATTCATTTTATTAATTTTCTAAATCTCAGCCCATGAATTATTAACGGCGGCTCCGTAATTGTGTTTGCCGGGGCGGACGTGTCGGCAGCGGCCCCTCCGCGCCGCGGCTCTCCCCGCGTGGGTCCCCTACGCGCCCCGGCTGGGGCAGAGGCCTGGGCGGCGGCGGAGCCACCGCGCTCCATCCGCTCTTAAATAACGTAATTACTGGTAATCAGCCACTCGTCTGGCAGGTGGAAACAGGTTCCCAAGCGGCTTGGAATTCTGCTTGCTGATCTTTTAAAATCAATTAGGCTTCCTCTCGCTTTGGAATCAGCAGGTAAATATAATAAAGCTTAAAAAAAAAAAAAANAAAAAAAAAAAAAAAAAAAAAGGGGGGGGGGGGGGAATATACCGGCGGCTGAAAAACGAGACATAAATAACTGGAGGGATTTAAAATCGTTTGGGAAATGCCAGAATAACACAGGGCAGCAGCGGCGGTATCAAGCTGTATGCACTCGAGTCCATCAGAGTTAAAATAATTATCTTTCGACAAATCTATCTCTCTTTGGAGGAAAGGGGGGACACGGGGAGGCGGAGAGGGAGGCACATAAATCATAAAATCTGTGCTGTAGGACACTTCATTCTGCTTCTGGGGAGCCTTTTTACTTGTTGAACCAGGACCGAATTAGTCTTAATATCACAAGAGAGTAAAAATCAATACGATCGTGGCAGTGGGTGTCTGTTATTCACTTATGATGGCCTAATCTAAGTTGAAAGCAATCAGAGAGCGAGCGTTAAGCAGAAATTCCAGGAGCCAGCCCGGGTCTTGAGGATTTCGGACTGGAAAATCACACTAGGAAAGCGGCAAGATATCTCAGATGTGGAGAAAAGAGGCCATTCCAGGGATGGCAGTACCGAAGTGTCCTCGGCCAGGGTCACAGATGCTAAACTGGCTGAAGTTCAGGAGCCGACAGAGGTGGCAGCCGCCTCCCGGCAGTGGCTTCGGCCCCTATCTCAAGGTGTGGGGGGAGGAAATCTATATTTTTTTGGCCACAAATTGGAATTCTGTATGCAGGAGGTCGCATGCCACTGGGGAATAAATGAGAATGTATGTTCTGGCTCTTCGTCTTTTCTCTCTGATTTTTTCTCTCGGATACAAAAGTTTTAACAGTCTTTATAAACACAAATATAAACACTTTTATTTCTCCCTTTTCTTTTTTTCTTTCTCTTTTTCTTTCTTTCTTTTTCTTTCTTTCTCTCTCTCACTTTCTTTCTCTCTTTCTATATTTTTAGCGAGGCATTTATTAAAAAGGCCTCACGAGTATTTCGTGGGTTTGTTCAGATTCATCCGACGGAAAGCAGGACATTCCGGTTTTGCACAGTTTCCTACCATGAGAAATAGGAAACTCTGCAAAGCTTTTATTTTCACCATCTGTTTTATTAACATATTAATTTTTTTTCTTTGTACTCGATAAGGATTGTACTTATTACAAAACAAACTCCTTAACTTTTCAATACATACATCGGTCATTACTGTATAATACAAATGTGGCATCGCTTGTAACATTTCAAACGTTTGGGGCAGATGAAAAAAAACCCAACATTTGTAATTATTTTTATTTGTTCATTCCTGACTCTCCAAAAATGATATCCGGTAATACTTTTCTATAAAATAATATTTTTACAAATGCATTTATTAAAAATTCTGATGACATTTCAAGTTAATAACAACAGAAACAAGTCAATTTCCGGTGGACGAGATCTGTTTTTTTAAAAATACCTTTAGTGCTTTTTTTTTTTTTTTTTTAAACATCAATAGTTGTTTAAAATCACAGCTTTTTGAACGTATTATTCTTTTCTGAACATCACGTGTCTTGATTCACAGATTTACCGGCGAAATTAAAAAGATTTGGCTAAAATATGTCTACAGAAGAAATAATCCCAGCTATTAAGTAACTTTTTACATTTGGCATCTGATCTAGTCACAGGCCATCAGAAAATAGAAAGAGGTTCTTTGATCACTTGAAGCAGTAGGTGGCATCCTATACGTTCCTAATGAACAATTGCATTTACAACATAAGGAGAGATCAGTTTAGGATTTTCATATTTATTAACCCAAAATAAAAATAAAGTATTTTGTTACATAATTAAGTGCAATTAGGCCAGTCAGAACAACATATAAACCTGAAACCACCCAAGCTTTTCTTCTTTATACATATTCCGTAGGTGCATAATACTTTCCAGCAAACTGAAAAGAAATACTTCAAAAGTCCTTCTTAAAATTTTACTTTGATTTATATTCTGCAGTTATAGAATAAACTTCAAGAAACACACGCAGCTAATATATAGTTAATTTTATTCAGAGCACCGATTTTCACATAAGAGCTATCTCAAAGTAATGATTTCTGGATTTAGCAGAAAAATACATCTCTCACTATTTTCTTTTGGTAGAATTAGTCTTATCGTCTAACGGCCATACCTTGAATTTACCAGCCGTGTCTTGGAAATATTTTTTTTTCTATTTAAAATGCACCCAATAATAATAACTATGCTGTTTTCACGTTTGTTTTATTTGTAAGTATGCTGGGACAAATCTCCCTGTTGTATTTTGGCGTACAGAAATATTTCTGATAGAAATAAAAGTAATAGAGTAAAGACACAACCAAGGAGAAAGCTCAGCAAACATACATGGACAGGTAGATTATTCAGTGAGACATTTCAGGATCCACACGTGGTTGCAGTTTGTAGCCTTTTTTTTTTTGTGCATTAAAGAAAATATTTACAATCGTCTTTTTTCTTTTTTTTTCCTCTTTTTTTCCCTCTTTTAAATCTAAATACAAGAACGTGACAAGAATGTTTGTGTTTTCAGTGAAAACAGGCAGTTAAACTGTGAAATTACACCATCCACAAAAGATTCTACCAGAAGCTAGTCTATTTAGTGCTCAGTTTCAAAATGCATAGAATGTTTGCGCTGCAAACAATGATACACAAAATAATAATAATAGCAATAATAATAAAATAAATAAATAAATAGATAGATAAATAAATAATGTTGAGACTTTATCACAGATCTTTCTATGCCTTTTTAATTATTATTTTCTTTCTTTCTTTCTCTTTTTTTTTTTTTTTTTCCCCCCCAGGTCATGCATAATTTCAGTCTATTGTTTATCTTGATTTAAACGGAATAGTATTTTCTTTTCAGAAATTCCTTGTTACCTGAAAGCCTTAGGAGGCTTTTGATAACAACCAGAGCCAGCAATGGCTTCTGCACTCTAGCCGGCATTTTTACCTAACGAGCTCTGATTTTTATTTATTTATTTTTTTAATCAGTGAGACATACAATGCACCTTGATGATTATTACTAGTACCAGCATCCTTATTACAGAATAACATCATCGCTTCCAATCCGGGAGACCGTGCTAGTGCAAATTGAACCCCCCCTCCCAACACACACTCTCCCAAAGCCATCCTCTACCTAACGTTTATTATTTACAATAAACGACTTTGAAGCCCAAATGGGCTTTTTTGCGTGTTTGTTCCCAACATGCAGACCCCTCAGAAACAAATGTCATTTCAAACCCCGCACTAGTGGTTTCGTTCGCCTACTGAGTGCAATCATCCCCAGACCTCGGAGGAAACCAAGGCGGGACTCTTTTCCCACCGCTGCTAACCGAAATCCAGCAGATTTGGTAGGGATGCCGGGGGGCATNGAACGTATTCTTTCGGAGAGCATCCCTGCATCGGCAGGTTTGGCATCTGCCTCCAGACACATCTCTGCAGAAACAAGGACTGTCTGTAGACGGAGATGGAAATGCAAACCGCGCAGGCGAGGGAAGAGAAACAAAGGGGCTGTGGAGTAACTTTTTGTTTGTTTTCCTTGAGCTAGCTAGGATTATTGAGGCAAGAACGGAGAGGAAAGGGCCCGCTCCCGAACCTCGGGAGGTCCGGCTGCCCCGCCGGGCTGCAGCCGCCTGCCCCGGCCCCGGCCCCGCTTGCTCCTCTCCCCCGGCACAGATAAGACCCATCGCCAAAGCCTCGCGAAAAAACATATTTGAGGGGAAAAAAAAAAAAGAAGTAAAACAATAATTATTTATATATATAAAAAAACCCAGCACGAAGCACAAACAAACAAAAAAACCCAACTCAAAGTAACGAAAGAAAAAAGACCCTCCACACCAAACCACCGCTGTCCTCATTCATTACCAAGCCAGGCAAAAGAAAGAAAACCATAAAGTAATGAAAAAGAGACCCAAACCAAACGTAGCATCATCACCGACAGTTTCGCCTTCCGGGTTTGTTGGTCGGTTTTGTTTTCCTTCGGAAAGTTGCGACTTAGTAGGTATCTCGGTTTGTGGTTGTTGCTGTCACGGCATTTATTGGTGTGTGTCTGTGTGTGTTTACGCTTTAAAGTTGCTCTTTCTCCCGCTTTCTGTTGGGGGGCGGGGGGGAAGCAGAGGGGGGATG
>VYZX01023967.1:142331-156864 GCA_013401335.1 Brachypteracias leptosomus
TGGCGGCCACACGTGCGCGCTGCGCGGCCTGGGGCGCCCCGACGGGGCGGGGATGGGCGGCGGGGTGCGGAGGTGGTGGGTGCCTCCGGGGCGGGGCTGGCCGGGGTGCGGGTGGGCGACCCGTCCCTGCCCTCGGAGCGGCAGTGGGCACCGGCCCAGTCCTCGGAACTGGAACACAAAGGTGTCCGCGTCCAGGGCCCTCACCGCGGAAAGGGGGTGTCTTCCAGCCGCATCCCGTAACTTTCGGGAATTAAACACCGGCTTCTAGAGAAGAACCGCGGTGGTAGGCATTTGTTGGAAGCACTCAGAGGCTACTGATTTCCGTATAATTTCATTTCCCCCCCAACCCGGGTAGTTTTGTTACAAATATCACTGTGTCAGGCACCCCCAGTGACAGCGCTTCGCTCCCGAGGAGCGTCTGTGCTTTCTGAGCAGGTGAAACTGTGCCAGTCCTCCCGGCTTCCCGGCCAGCCTCTGCTCCTGCGCCTTGGGAAAACCCAACTTTCACTGGCATGGTCTGAAGCAGAAAACAACCACAAACAGAACACCTCTCGTTATCTTTTCTTTTCTTTTCTTTTCTTTTCTTTTCTTTTCTTTTCTTTTCTTTTCTTTTCTTTTCTTTTCTTTTCTTTTCTTTTCTTTTCTTTTCTTTTCTTTTCTTTTCTTTTCTTTTCTTTTCTTTTCTTTTCTTTTCTTTTCTTTTCTTTTCTTTTCTTTTCTTTTCTTTTCTTTTCTTTTCTTTTCTTTTCTTTTCTTTTCTTTTCTTTTCTTTTCTTTTCTTTTCTTTTCTTTTCTTTTCTTTTCTTTTCTTTTCTTTTCTTTTCTTTTCTTTTCTTTTCNTTTCCTTTCCTTTCCTTTCCTTTCCTTTCCTTTCCTTTCCTTTCCTTTCCTTTCCTTTCCTTTCCTTTCCTTTCCTTTCTCTCTACTCCTCTCCCTCGCACTCTCTCTTGCTCTTTTTTCTCTCTGTTTCTGTCTTTCTTTCTTTCTCTTTCTTTTTCTTTCTGACCTGTCTCTTCTTTCCCCTCTTCCTCTTGCTACTCAGGTACTTTTTATGCAAGAAACGAGCATATTCCATCTCATACAGCACGAAAAAAAGAAGAAAAGTAGTCTGGATAAATGTTTTTTTCTTTCATCTCTCTTTTCTTCTTTCTTTCTTTCTTTCTTTCTTTCTTTCTTTCTTTCTTTCTTTCTTTCTTTCTTTCTTTCTTTCTCTCTCTCTCTCTCTCTCTATCTCTCTCTCTTTCTCTCTTTCTCTCTTTCTTTCTTTCTTTCTTTCTTTCTCTCTTTCTCTCTCTCTCTCTCTCTCTCTCTCTCTCTTTCTCTCTTTCTCTCTTTCTCTCTTTCTCTCTTTCTTTCTCTCTTCCTGTCCTTCTTTCTTTCTGTCTCTCTTTTCTGGGCTTTGTTTTTTGAATACTCTTTCATTTGAACGAAATGGTTAAGGGGTGGCCCCAGGGTTAATAACCCACGGTTGTTTTTGTGAGTGATTCGGGGTTATTGTCCCGGTTTACAGCAGCTTGTTTTATTGTGGTGGTTTTGTTTTGGTTTTTTCTTTTAGCTGCTTATAAAGTTGGAGGCAAAACTGTCGAAGGAGTGAACCTGCTGCTGTGCCTGTGGGATTAGTGTGAATCCCTACGGAACGACCCCCGGTGAATCCTGTCCCCTGGGGCACGCTGCAGCCGTCCCTCGGTGACCGACCAGCTGCTGCTGTGTTTGTTTCAGCAGGGCTGCAGGCAGGCAGGCAGTGGGGAGAGGCAGCGGGGTGTTTGGATCAGGAATGTGACAGCCTCGGAGTGCATCGGAATTGCTGTTTCTCCTGAACGCCTCTTATTTATGCGCATAAACACAGCCGAAAGGGCAGGCAGGCATGCACACACACAGCACACACCACCACCACCCCAGGTAAAGTCCACATTTGTCTTCATAAGCCTTTCCCCAGCTCCCCATCCAGTCCGGGAGGAAGGAGGGAACGACTGCCAATTACTTGTGCTGAAGGGGAGCCAGGTCTCCGTCCATTACCGCGTCCCCTGGGGTGACGGAATGCAACTTCATCTCTGAGGGGGTGAACTTGAAACTGAAAGACACCGGTCTGAACCGGGGTTGGGCTCTCCTTATTTATCGAAATCATTGCATCAGAATAGCCAAATCATACTTTATGTGGATTTCTTTCTTTTTCTTTTTAAGGCCATATAACTTATTCTAGCTATTTCTTTTCTACCATGTCTTGCAAACAGAAAGACTCCTGGGGAAGGGATGGAGAGGAGGGAGGAGGAAGGTGGGAGACACCACTGCTTTTTGCCAAGTTGCTGAGGAGAGAGCAGCTCCAGGAGCCAGGCCCGAGCAGCCTGCTTTTCCCCACCAACAGCGAAAAGCCAGCCAGCAGCAGGCACCGCGGGGCTCCCTGCCTGATCCCGGCGGGGAAGGGAGGCGGGAAGCAGGGCTCACTTCCTCGCTCGGTGGGGGAAAGCGTGGGATGCTGCTCCGCATGGGATGCGTGGGTGTTTGTCCGCGCATCTCTACGCGGTCCTCGCTCGCCAGGACGCTGTCAGGCCAAGTTCATCAAGTTTCCCTAAGGGAAACTCTGAGGACAAGGGAAAGCCGTGCGAGCAGCGACAAAGGCGGCCGGGAAGGATGGATTTCTAGGCTGTGGTGACCCGCCTTCCTCTCCGTGTGACACCAGGCTTGGTCTGACTCTACGGCTGGGGCCTCCAGCCTCTGGGCGGGCAGGGGCTGGGGCGCATCTACAAGAGTGAGGGGAGCCCGGGCCCCGGTCCTGCCCGCGGCAGCACCACGGGCAGCGAGGCAGCCCCGGCCCCGCCACACCAGCGAGAGAGGAGATGGGGGCCTCGGGCAGGTGCTGATAGACGAGACCTTCCGCTGGTCCGGAGGAACATCAAACCCCTCCAGTACTTTTCAAACGACTCCTTCTGTTCACGTGCTCATTTTTTCAGCCAGAAAGGCAGAAAATTCAATCACCCTCCCACCTCCGCCCCAAGCACCAGGTGTAAGCTAAGCAGGTGAGGACCTCTAGGTGTTCTAAGAGTCTCCTTGTCACACTTCTTCGCCGTCTCCTGGAGGCAGGAATGGGGGTGAGCACGTTGTGTGTGCAGCTTGCAATGTACATCCTGATGAATTCTCCTCGGTTTGGCAAGTAGGGGGTGAAGGAGTCCCTCCTGGCTGGAGAGACAGCACTTGCCAGGTGCTCCACACTCCCTCATTAAAATCGCCAGGGACGCGATCACCGGGGCAGCCCGAGGGTGACTGTGTACTGGGGGGAACACGACAACAGCGTCCGGACCCCGAGAAAGCGCCGGGTTTCTGGTGGCTCCTAGGGCGGCGGCTGTCCTCTTCCACCTGGTCCCTCCTGCTGCCCCCGGGAGGCAGAAGCTGCGGTGGGGAGTCGCAGCCAACTTTTCCCTCTGTCTGATCTTTTTCAGAGGTGCAAAGAGGAGAGGGGAGGAGAAGGAGAGGGGAGGAGAAGGAGAGGATTGTTTTCAGGCACCGTTTGTCTGTCGCTTAACAAGCTCGAGAGGAAAAACTTTCCTTTCGCAGTCCTTGGGATATTTTGGGTTTGGGGTTTTTTTTTGGAAGAGGGAAAGAGCTAACTTGAAAGCAAGACTTAACATTACAGCCCCTCCTGATGCTGCCCCGACCGNTATAAAGCGTTTATTTGTCTCCCGTAGTTTTCTCCAGCTTCAAATGCAAGAAATAGGCAGATTTCCTTAATTGACTAAGCTGCCTATCTCGAGAAAGTAATAAACTAACCCCTTATTCCCACAGTGAAACGATTTATAAATTAATTACTGTAACCCATTGTATTTGATTTCTCTTTTTAGGATTCCCCAAAGGTGAATATACTAAAGCTTGGGATATTAAGTATTAACGTCTGATCACAGTTTACTATGTATCCCGACTTAAAAAAAAGGTAAGAAGTTAATGTTGGTTTTACAGAACTGCTCACTCTAAACCTTCTGGATATTTTTGTTTCACCAAGCGTTAGCTTTATGTTTTTGAGCCGCGGTATTTGTCCTACCCTGAGTGTCAGTGAGAGCACTGAGAGAAAACCTACAGTACACGTGCTATTTGATGAAGTTCACAGGAAGTCAATATCCCATTTAGTGTAAAAGCCGTTTTTCCTTTAGATGGTAAAAATCAACTTTCAGAAGAAAAAAAAAAAAGCCAAAACAAAACAGAAAACAACAACCAACCCTTTGGGTGAATGCACAAAAAGTATTTCCATGTCCTAATGAGGACTTTCCTTACATCAGCAAAGACCTGCTAATTACTGATGTACAAGCCGCAATAATTGCTTTTGCAGCCAAAGTGTAGAATGCTGTCATATTAAAAATTGAAACGCTTGATGGTGATTTAAGTCCCAAGGTAGTTCACAAAGTCCNGTTTCTGGTGGCTCCTAGGGCGGCGGCTGTCCTCTTCCACCTGGTCCCTCCTGCTGCCCCCGGGAGGCAGAAGCTGCGGTGGGGAGTCGCAGCCAACTTTTCCCTCTGTCTGATCTTTTTCAGAGGTGCAAAGAGGAGAGGGGAGGAGAAGGAGAGGGGAGGAGAAGGAGAGGATTGTTTTCAGGCACCGTTTGTCTGTCGCTTAACAAGCTCGAGAGGAAAAACTTTCCTTTCGCAGTCCTTGGGATATTTTGGGTTTGGGGTTTTTTTTTGGAAGAGGGAAAGAGCTAACTTGAAAGCAAGACTTAACATTACAGCCCCTCCTGATGCTGCCCCGACCGTAACGCCCGCTGTGGTGCTGCAGCCGGTCTCCGCAGCCCCCTCTGCTCCCCCCGCCCCAGCAAACGCGGGGGCTGCTGCCCGGGGAGGTTCCCAGGGCTCTCCGGGGATCAACCTCCCCTTGTCGCCAGCCCTCGGCAGCCCCGGCAGCCTTCCCTCTCCCCGCCACGCGCAGCCGGCTCCCCAGGAAGACGGCTTGAGCCAGGCTTAGCCTCACATGGGCCTGGTAATAGATTTTATCTTAATGTTCGCTGTTATTTCTATTCCTCGTGGGTACGTCCAGCCTCATGAATACTGATGGTAATAAACTCACAGGCTTTGAGGAGTGAGTTCACTGGCGATACGGCCATGCTGTAGCCCTACTTTTATGGCCCAAGATGCTCAATAAAGGGAAGGAGGCATATATATATATANAAACAAAACAGAAAACAACAACCAACCCTTTGGGTGAATGCACAAAAAGTATTTCCATGTCCTAATGAGGACTTTCCTTACATCAGCAAAGACCTGCTAATTACTGATGTACAAGCCGCAATAATTGCTTTTGCAGCCAAAGTGTAGAATGCTGTCATATTAAAAATTGAAACGCTTGATGGTGATTTAAGTCCCAAGGTAGTTCACAAAGTCCCCTTTCGGGAAAGCAAGGAGACCGGAGGAGCCAGGCAGAGGTCCGGTGGAAAGCACTGCAGGTCCTCTTGCCAGTAAAGTTTCTCTCTCTTTCTTTTAAGTGATTCGGGGGAATTAAAAAGCACACCGAGAAGCACCCCCAGCAAAACTCCTCCCAGACCACGCTCCCTTTCGAGACTGGCTCCTTAGGCAAGCCGGTTGCTGGCTTCCACCCGCGCCCAACACGATAGCTTCCGCTCCCTGGACGCCACATTTCGATGGGGTAGCCGAAAAGAAACCCTGCCTTCCTCCTCTCAGAAAGACCTGGAGAGGTGTTCGGAGGGGGCAATGGGTCGTCAGCTGAGTCTCACTGCTCTCCGGGGTGCGCTCGGCTGCCAAAACCGGGAGCGTAGCGCTCGGCTTCCCCCGCCCCTCCCGCGCGAATCAAAACACCTTCCGAGGGGCTGGGAAGTAGTTGCCTTGTCATGTAACACATTGCCCTGATTTATTATAAAATTTTAACGAAATCATGCATATTTTAACAGCCTTTAATCACTGCATGAAAATTTAATTCATGAACTGTAGCGCGTTTAAATAAATGAAGTGTTAATTCATTAGGATTAATTAATTTGTTAAAGGATTGTGTGCAAGGTTAAGGTGGAAGAAAAACTCTTTGTTAGTTTCGCGTCTTAATCACCAGGTTTTGTTAACGTTGGGGGGGGGGGGGGGAACCGCGACGAGGGGCGAAGGGTCCCGGGAAAGGGCAGCGCCGGCGGGAGGAAAAAGCCAGGGCCGGAGGAGGAGGTGGGCAAACCTCTGCCTCTCCCGGTCTTTTTGTCGTAGCTGGAGTCGGGCGGGCCGGCGGTGGTGCCCGGGCCGGTTAATTAACTTAATCCTAGCCGAGCAGGTGGAGGTGGGCGCTGAGGAGCCCCGGAGGAAGGTGATAGTGGCAGAAGCATTCCCTTGCCACCCTGCGGGCAGGGGATGGGGACTTCGCGCCGCCGTCCTGTCCGCAGCTGGGAAGCAGCGCCAACATTATTCCCTCAAAATCTGGAGCCAACTTTAAACCATTCGCGGGAAAGAAAACTATCCCTGACATCGTTTTGGGTGAGGTCCAGATGGCCGCGGAGCTGCCCAGCCCTGCGGCCGGTCCCCGCTGCTCCAGCCGCAGCCCCGACCCTCAGCCATGCTTCAAGGCGGGGGTGACCCGGGAACGACACAGGGAACTCTCTCGTCTGTACCCGGTCCTCGGGATTCCCTGGCACATTTCGCCGGCTTGAAACCAGCACCTGATGACCTGGCTGATGAGCATCAAGTGTGACTAGTAGCCACCGGATGGATTTTGACAGTGTCCATCTGGCTTCTGTGAAAATCAGCAGGCAGCACCCGCACCGCCTGTAAGAGCATTAGAGAGGAAACAATACTTTCTATTGAGATAAGCTGAAAAAAATCAGGAATACTCAACTTCATTTGTTTTTCAACCCAGTTTCATTCTCCCCTGCTATCTCCTGCTTCATTCATGTCTGAAAACACATACAGGCTTTCCCCCATGCCAGCTGTGGTTTTACCTCCATCCTTTGGCTAATGAAGATGGCTTTCCCAGTCAGAGCTAAGAGACACTGAGGTCATAGCTCAATGTTGGGCCACGAAGGCAGGACAGACAGGACACCTCTTTGGGCCAGGCCTGACAGGCTGGTGGAACGTCAAAGAGGTACAGAACTGCTGCAAGGGACCAAGGCACAGGAAGGGTCAGACCTGGGTTAGCGGCCAGAGGGGATTGCTTATCACCTCTGACTGTGGGGCAGTCTTTCGGATAGCCATGAACCCCTTCATCAAGCCACCTTGGAGCTGCTTTTCCTCTCTTCCAAACCTGGGAGGGGAGAAGGGAGAAGCCTTGGTAAAGCAGCAAGAAAGGAGCATCAGTCTTCACAGTTTGTGACATATTTACCACAATCAGGCTACAGAAAAGGCATATAAAGACATGTGTGTTTCAAACCAATGGCTGCAGGGAGTTAGAGGCAGGGCTTTGAAGCTGTGCAAGATTTAGAATTGAACTTTGTTGGTTAAACTGCCTTTAAATGGCATTATTTGGTGAGGGAAATAATTGCAAAACGAAGAAGAGGGAAGGAAGGGAGATGCAAGTTAGTGGACCTTGTATTGCATATATGAGCTATGCATTGTCCCCTTTGCCCCCTTTTCAAAGGTATTTTAAAAAGAGACAACAAATCACATTCAAAACCAAACACAGCCCAAGTCAGTATCAGATGCTGGTAGATAGAACTGTTCCAGCAGCCTTTCATCTGAGAAAGCAATAGCAAGCAGAACTAGGCCTTCACAAGGCCTTCAGGGAATCTTGGAGAAGCAGGTCACTTGCCAGACCACGTGCAGGTAAAACTGCTGGTAACAAGGTGAAAACCTGACCTTGGTGTTCCTGCTCTTAGGTATAACCCAACAGATTTCACTGGCAAGGAACTGAGGCCAATGGAAATCTCATTCTGTTGTGTTATCAACACTCCTCTAGAGCGTTCTTCTGTGTCAAAACCTGCAAGTCACCTGGTACTTAGTACAGCAACTATTATTAGATGAAGTAAAAATTCTATGAGCTATTAAATGTTATTAGACATGATAGATCACATCTCTTCATCACTCTGAAACAGCTATTGTCTTAATCAAAACCATAACAGTTAAGTTTTAGATCTTGTGTATCCCAGCTCTACGTTACTACATAACTAGGTAACTATCATAAAAATTTAACTACTAAACTCTCGTTTAGGACCTTTTATTCAGAGAGCTTGGGAAGAGCAGCAGGAGATTAAGTAAGCTCATCACTGTCAGAGTGCATCCTGAAACCCCATGTACACCCATCATGTTTGCAACTGAGGAAACCCTACTTATCACATACTGCTTCAATTATTGAGTAGATATTGCACCAACTATGCTGTCAAACTTTAAGCCAAAAGGAATACAACCTACATTAGCCAAGTAAGATGAGGAATTTAGTGAAGAGTTGTTTTAAAGGCATTCAGTTTAAAAAAAAAAAAAAAAAAAGACAAGACAAAAATCAAAACAACCTCCCCAAAAACAAATAAAAAACCCAAATGAAGATACAAGAATTCAGATGTTCCAGCTTTACAAGTTATGAAACATAAAATGCTCCTATTTACAGCACTAGATGCAATCACAGTCAGCTTGCTGTATCTGCCACTGAGATCTGAGGGTACAAGAGAGCTTGGAAATCATGTAGTTACGGATAACTATGGTAACTCTCTTGCCACAAGGTAGGAAGTTACCAGCCTGGAGCTAGGAGCCTGTAGGTGACAATGTGTGTTCTCCCACAACTGTTCCAATTGAAAGGTCAGTACTTGGCCTGAAATGCCTCACTCTGTCCCTGCTTGAGAATAAGACAGGAAGTTTATGAGCTTGATCTTCAGCATTTTTATCCTTAGGCTTGTCTCTTGTATCCATTCAAGTTGGATGATATGTAAAGTCATATCCATACATAAAAATATCCATATTGAAGAGCAAGCCCATAAGCAATGTTCCTCTCCAAAGAACTAGAAAGTAGCATAGAAAAAAAAACATTTTCCTTTTTTCTATTTTGATTTCAGATACAATACCAGTTGCATTCATGTTCCCATCACTGAAAATTACTCGTGTATCAGAAGCATACTGGAGTATACAACACACTCCAGAAACTCATCCCCTCCCCCACAACCAAAATGAAACAATGACCTTAACACTTACTTCATATTTACAAATGTTTTGCAATACAAGGATATTTTAAGAAATTATTAGAGACCTATTTGAAACACCCTTGCCTCTTCTTGATAGACTGAGAGAGTTGGAGTTGCTCAGTCTGGAGAAGAGAAGGCTCCAAGGGGATCTTACTGTGGCCTTAAAGTATCTTAAAGGGGCCTACAAGAAAGCTGGGGAGGGATTTTTTAGGATGTCGGGTCGTGGTCGGACTAGGGAGAAATCGATCAAAACTAGAGGTGGGTAGATTCGAATTAGACATTAGGAAGTTATTCCCCATGAGGGTGGTGAGACACTGGAAGAGGTTTCCCAGGGAGGTGGTGGAAGCCCCATCCCTGGAAATTTTTAAGGCCAGCCTGGATGTGGCTCTGAGCAACCTGATTTAGTGGGAGGCATCCCTGCACATGGCAGGGGGGTTAGAACTAGACGATCTTTAAGGTCCCTTCCAACCCTGACAATTCTATGATTTTCCCGAGGAGTTAAATCAAGACAGCAATTTTGGACTTATTAATAAAACTAGCTGAATCAAATAGCAACTCCTGTCCAGATGGTTTTGCCAGCTCCCTAATTTCTGAAAAACAGAAGTTAAAACTGAATAATGAGCCTGTTCTGTGAAGATCAAAGTTGAGGTGATATACTGAAAGCAGTAGGTGAAACCACAATGGTGTCCTGCCTGTCACCAGGAAAGGGTTCTTGCATGTACGGCTTGAACAATTATTTTTCAGTAAAGCTGTTTCTCTAAAAAAGTCCCACTTCAGACTGAACACGCCAATTGCATGAATGCATGCACACATCGCAACATGAAATGTAGTTCTTGCTCGAACTGCTTACAGGAGTTAACTTTACAAAAGATGAGCCAGCCTATTGAAATTTTCCAGGCGGCTATCACGTTTTGCACAGGGACAAAAGGCAGGGTATGGATTTTTCATATCATAGGCATCGATGAATTGAGGACGTCTGTTTGTAAGAAATGCCATCAAAGGCCTATGTAGAAAGAAAAACTTGCATCTTGCGATTAAGTATGCCCTTAAAAAAACTTAAACACAATAATGCAAAGAAACCAATTTTGCTCTGCTGCTTAATTAGGTCTCCTGCCTGTAGTAGGCCATCACATTATGTTGACCTATGCAATACTTTATGGAAGAGTCACCTCCAGAGAGGCTGAAAGCCATTTCCATCAACTGTATCGATGCTGACACTAGAATGGTAATATGTCTAACAAGAGGGAGGAAGGGAGATTTGATTTGTCTTGTGAATAAGCTCACTTTTATGTCTGACAAAACTTAGATATTTTCCAAAATATGACCAAAAAACCCCGCAAAGTTTCCCCATTCTTTTTGCTAATTCAATATTTGAGGCAACATCAAAGACTAGAGCGCTTATAACATGTTTTATTCAATTCACATAGAAAAGCATGCAGTATTAATGTAAAATGGTACAGTATTAATGTAAAATGTTCAGTGCACATTAGGTAAACAAGCCATTAGCATACAAACCCATTTTTATGGTCTATACAGGCATACTGAACACATTTAGAGTAACAATGCTTTTGGAGAACTAAATTAAAAATTGTGCTTAAACTCAAAAAATACAAGCCATGTTTGCAGCGTTAGAGAAGTTTTCTAACTGAAGTGCTGTAACCCTGAAAAGAAAGAAGCCACTACCTTACACCCACTTAAAACAAGAGTTTCAGTACAGTACAGCGCTATGAAAAAGTCTGAGCAGCAATATTTCCTCTGGGAGGCAAGTTTTATGGCAAAAATGATATGGTTTTATAGCAATTTCACAAATCCATAGGATATATAGTCAGTAGCTGCCTTACATGCACAAAGTGTAATCTTTCGGAATGGGAAACACAGTCTTTAAAACAAATTCTTACATAAGTGACTTAAGTGACTTGACCACTTAAAATCGTCCTTTTCAAGGGAGTCATTCACTGTGCTCACAACTGGAAGATCATGTAACACAAAAACTTAGAAAAAAGACCCCAAACCCCCAAGTAAACAAAATGCCCAGCCAAAGAAAATCTGGAATGGTTCTTCCCTAGGAAAGAGCTTGTCATGGGTGAAGGAACATTCAGTTTTCATAGTCAAAAAAAGACAGGATCAGACTGCATGGAAGTTATCATAAATCAACGATCACCTGTAAATATTAAACATTTGCAGGCTGACATCTTTGAGGCACGTTCGATTTCCAAGCACAGTCAGTTTTTGGTGGTTTTTGATGGACTAGCACTGGAAAGGCTGCTTTGAATTTTCCTCTTGGTCGACTGACTGACATTTTTATTTTTCCTTTCAGCTATAAAGGAAGACACCCAAGGAGGATTAAGCTGATTGTGCAGGTCAGACGACATCTTTAAAAAGGAGGACCCAAACTTCTGTTCCTCAAACAACCTTTGTGAGTTACTGAATAGTAAACTCTGGGAAAAGTCCCTTTGAAATAAACAGTTTGGAGGTTTGATATCATTAGCCGCTATGTTTTGGCCCGTAAACAGTGGAAAGTGGTCATTCATATCTGACTCAGATGGGGAGAGGATGGAAAACATAGCAGGCTTCCAGCCAGTTTTGTCACCTGCTAGATTGCTTGTCTCTGGACCCTTCATACTCTGTTCCTCATTCATCTCGTCCAGTTTCTTCTCAGTTCCATTCAGAAGCTTAGAGCACTCTGTTGACTTTGAAGAATTATCAAGATCAGACGACTTGAAATTATAGCATGGACTCTTGCTGTTATCTGACTCGGACATCATTGAGTCCAACTCGGAAATTTTATCGAGGTAGGCAGCATCCATAGATGCCTCACTGGAGGTTCTTGTGCGATTCATTTCCGAGGAGCAGAGAGTATGTAACCTTTTAGGTATGCAAGCACTTGTTTTATCACTGGACTTTGCTGATGTCTCATCTGACTGACCAGCTACTGAATTTTGCTCCGATTCATCAAAATCTAAGTTCTCAGCAAAATTTGTTGTGCAGGTCCCCCAAAAACCTGATTTTCCTGTAGTAAAACAGTTTAGCTTCTTTTCACTGTTACAGCTGCTTGTGCTGTGTTCTGGAGAATCTTTGCTGCAATCATCTGAAGTGTCACAAAACTCTTCAAATTTCAGTTTTCTCAGGAATGTTGACGGCTTCCTTGCACTTTCTTTTCCGTCAGGAGTGTTCAACCGAAGGCGACTGAGAGACAGAAAAGGAGTGCATGGTGGTGGAAGATCATAAAGTTCTTCATCCTTATATGGGGTACATTCCTCAATTTTATTCCACTGTTCTTCTAAGCAGGTATCCATATTTGTAGCATTTTCATCCAGGAGAACCCCATGACATCCTGGAAACAGTTCTTTCTTTGGGGCAAGCTGGGTATTTGAGCCATTTGAACCATCTTGACTAGAAGAGCTCAAGCAAGTTCCATCACTCGTCAGCTGTTCAAGACTGTCAGGAGTTTGACTGGTCGTCAAAGCTTTTTTCTCCTCAACTTGGGTTTTCAAACATGTTGGATCTTCACTGATCTCAGCTCCTTTGGCATCTGTGGAAAGCGCTCTCTCGCTACCAGCACTCACTGTCTGGGCTCCTTTGCCTGCATTTTTCAGCTGTAAAAGCTGACACTCCATTTCTTCTATGTATTTATCACTTCTTTCCAGTGCCTTTTTCAGACGGTTCATTTCACGCTCGCTTTGTTCTACTTTGGACTGAAGTGCAGCTACTGTAAATCTACCAAACCTGCAAGAAGTAAAAAAGAAATAAAACGTTAAGCTGGAAAAAGACATTCTCGTGGTGCTTTGCTAGCTCATTTTAAGAAAGAACAAAGCTATTAAACATGTTAATTTGAAAACAAAAGTCAGAACTTTTCTCTGCTACTTATGAAAAAAAAAAAAAATCATCATATATAATGTACTGGTGGAGGTGAATACCCAAAAAGCGAAAATTAAACTATTAGTGGTAGTAAGGCAATAACGAGCAGATTACCCTTCCAGGGGCTGGTTCTATCAGTTCAACTCAAATATGCATGAAGAATTATCCCCTAAAACAATGGCAAAGATTTATGATAACATTTGAACAGTGGTCCACATCTTGAAATATTTACATTCAATCATTTTCCCCACAGTACAGCAGTGTTTTACAATACATTTCTTACACAATGTCACCTTGTCAAATATAAAACGCCAATAGGAAATTCAGAGATTGCAGTAGTCCTTTGAGGTGGTTTAAATACTTATACAGACCATTTCAATTATGTTCCTGTTAGATATACAGCTTTTCCTCTGCCATCGTGCGGATGGTACTTCCACTAACTTCAGAACTACTTGTTTTTTTGAGCTTTACAACTGGAACAATCTAATTTCTTCCTTGACTCCAATATAAAAAAACTGCCACTTGTGGTTTGTGAAAGTTACATGTTTGTGGGGTTTCCAGCTTGAGCACATTTTCAACTGCTATGATAGGGGCTTGCCTTTCCCCCATCCTCCACCAGCTTTCAAGACTGACCTTCCCCAGAGGGCAGGTGAAGATTTCAGCTACATGCCCTGACTAATTCTAACCTATCACTGACAGGTGGGCACCAGGGAATTCCCTGCTCCATTCCATGCTTTCAATTTACAGAAAGAAAAACAATTAAAGTACTGGTGTTATTAGGAAGCAGAGAAAGACCTGCAGCCACCCTACAACTCTGACACACAAGGTTTTCTATCACAAAGAAATGACAATTCTGTATGTGGGTTTACACTAACCTCCACTTTCCATCTTGTAGCTTCACGTTGCAACTTTATATTCACTCTTCCAGCGCAAATGCTGCATGGAATTTCCACCCTGTTTCTTTGTCTGTCAGTCTCTCCTTCAGCATCTTTTAGAGTCACAGGGAATTCCCATTCCTTCACAAAATGTTCCCACTGCAACCCTTAGACCAGTGAGGTCTGAGGGTGGTCTCTCTGTGGCCTGTGACTATGCTGGCAAAATATCCATGTACCCATGCAGGCATTTCAGCAAAGAATCAAACTGTGTTTTGTTTCTTCAACTCCTGATCCCAAAGTAGTAGCAAACTGCTCTATGCCAAAAACTCCAATACATTTACGTGGGCAGTTGAGGAAAGGAATAAGGGGTATCACAAGCCCCAGACAAATCTGCCATGAGTGACCACATCTACTGCCACATTTCACTGTTCAACTGCTCCTGAATATTTAAAGGACTTTGTGAAGATTTTGGTGTAGATGGTTCAATGAGGGGAAGATTCACATCACAGTCTAAGTTAGATCTTTCACAGAACTGCTACTTGACCACTTTCTCCATCAAATCAACTTAAGCTCCACACAGTTGTGGTATGTGCCACTCACAGTTTTGTAGACATGAAATGGCGAAGTAGTAGCTTTATGTTAAATAAAGCAGTGAGTGTTCGCTTCGGAAGATTCCCCCCTCCCAAAGAAACTAGCTGGATTAGAACACTGTTGAGGCAAGGACACC
>VYZX01023967.1:175956-197389 GCA_013401335.1 Brachypteracias leptosomus
AAAGAAAACCTTCTCATACCACCTGGGGGGTGGAATTCCCACCAAACTATAGAATTGGCTGTACTTGGCCAACTGTAGCGTGGAAAGAATATCACCATGACTTCAGCAGGACCACTTCAAGCACCAGCAAATGCTGTCTTGAAACCTTAGTCAGAAGATGGGCTTTTAAGTCAGCTGAGTTTCCTGTAGATCCAGTATAAACCTTTACTCAAATTAAAAACAATGGGACTCAGAGCAAAAAGAACAAGTTGCACAAAGTAATTTAACACTTGCAGTTCATCTGGAAAGTCACAACACTCCTCATGTCCTTACCTCATATTCTTTGTGGAGCAATTCAAGTCTTGTTTTACGGAGGTGTTTTCTGACTGTTGGACTAAATATAGGATCACTTTCACTTGTTCCTCCTAAAGCAGCACAGGATGAAAGAAACACAAATATTGTTTCTTTTTCAGTCAGTTCAATACTAGCAATCCATCTTATAGTGGTTTTCATTTTATCAACTACACATACAGCTAACACTGGACCAATCTACTACCATGGAAGATTTAAAGTCCTTTCATTTTCAGAACAGGTTAAACAGGAGTATCTGTTAGTGATATCTGGAAGTCAAAAATCCTGCCTCACAGTAAGAAGATAACTTTTGAATTTTTCAACCTCGTATTTTCCTTCTTATTTAAGACAACACTATTAAAACAGAGCTAAGGGTGGGGAGGGAGTATCAACCATATGTTTAATTAGTACAAGATAGTGTAAGTTTCTAAGTGAGGTTGTTCTCATTTATTTTTCTCTCAAAATGAAAGAGCATAGTTGACATTTTATGTCAAATAAAGACTGCAGTGTTTTCTAGCTCTGGGGAAGTTCAGATCCTTATTCAGGTGTTGTAGCTTTGTCTTGTTCCTGTGCTAAGAGACATTTTATTAAAATAAAGCAACAGGGAGGAAATGGTGAACAAAACAAACCCAGAATCCTGAATGAGTATCAAGTACATTATTTGTCAGATAAATATTGACCTATTCTCTTAGGTCAACAGGTTGCAATGCACAGGTAGAGTACTTCAAGTACTCATTTAAAGCCACCTTACAACCAAGATTTTAAAAACAATCATTAGAGCTGCTGGGTACTTGCTGTCTTTGAATAATCTATCCATTAATATACACATCATCTGTGGAATTTTTACCTTGTAGCTGTTATGTATGCTTCTGGAGAGATTTCAAGTCAGATCTCCCTTAGACACTGGTAAAAAACCAAAACCACCAAGGAAAAAATGGCCAGATGTCTTTGGACTCAAAAGAATCTCCTCCAGCAGTAAATACCAGAAAGTTATTTCAAAGCCTGAAGTCGTCCTTACCTATAATTTCCTTGCAAGGATTTTCAGGCGTGATGGGAATCCTGCAAGCTGGGCACTGATTATTGTTCTTCAGCCACACTTCAATACAAATGGAACAGAAGACATGGTTGTTGACACAGATGACTGGGTGACGGACCTTTTAGTATTAAGGGGCAGTGAGGGGGGAGAAGGAAAGAAAACAAACAGAAAGGCACTAAGAATACTTTCAAACTCTTCCAGGTAACAATATGAAAATACAGTACTCTGTCTCTCAGTGCAAGTCTGGTCTTGCAGGAAAGAGCCACTGCTATTTCACAGGGCTAGCTAGGAGTGACCTCTGACTTACAACACCAAGCTCCCCTACTACTGAAGGCACCAAAGATATGACCATTTTTGCAAAACTAAGGTCCTTGATTCCAAGAGCTCATTAATACACAATGTGGCAGGCACCCTTCCTTCACCCCACAACCTCCAGGAACTGAAGACAACCACTCCAATGGAATGCATTTGCCTCCCTAGGTAGGAGGAGGCAAAAAGATATGCATTAACTGATTTCCAAAGGTGCGGGAATGAGGGATTGCTCCTGGCAACAACCAACACTGCCTTGGAAGAGGTGTCACTGAAAGGGATAGTGTTACAGATTAACTCTAGCCTGGACATAATCAGCTTCATGGAAATCAGCTTTCAAAAGGATAAGGGATAAAACCACAGAGCAGAAACATGAACCAGCAATCACTAATTCAAGCCTCCTGCTAGATATGCATTGCTACTAAATAAGTCATTAGCCAAGAATGGGGCAGCTAACTGAAGGATTAAATATTCGAATCAGATACAGATCCTGTCAAGAAGCTTCCCCCCCCACCCCCCCCTTCCAAAACAGCAGGGTAAACAGACTTTTAGAAAATATTAATGAAAATGCATTATTCTCTCTTGTCATTTAACTATAAACCCTGTTTGAAAGTAAGTGTGCACAGACAGATCAAATATGATATGGAAGAACAAGACTTTCCCCTATACTTACACCTTATTGCAGCTTCTGTTACAGCTTACTGTGATACACTTCTAAGACTTAACATTACTATTTGTGTTAGGGGTCTTAGAAATAATAATTTGTTTTTCCTCCACCCCATCTTTGCCCAAGAAATGTGTTTTGAGACACAGAAATATCAGTGTCTATTACTTTAGATCCTACTGTGTTGGACTTAAAACCCAAGTTCAGGAGAATCCTTCCAGCTTAAAAGAAGTTCTCATCATCCCCAAGATCTTTTTTAATTCTATTAGTAAAGCAAGCCAAACTAAAAAGGAAAAATGAAATGCTGACAGGGAGAAGGAAGCAACTGGAAAGGACAGCCAATAACCACCTGGGAAAAGAGATTAGATGCATCCTGTAGCAATCATATCCATACAAATAGTACTGCACAGGCTAAAACCCGTGCTTTCTACCACTGAAACACACATGGCTCTGAATTAAAGCCCAAACCTTCTTCTCCAATTTACTATATGTGCCTCTGTCATGATATTTTTCAAACTTCCGATATAAACAGTCCTGAGAGCCAAAGGATTTACACAAACAGAAACTCAAGTTATTGAAGGTGTGAACAGAGAGAGACTATGCGATTTCTCCAAGTGTCTGCACACTTTCACCTCTAATTAAGGCAGCTTTTTTGTGATTAATGCAAGCATTAGCACAGCAACGCTTTTTAAACATTTAAATATTAAAATCTCACTTATTTTTAAAAAATATTGTTATTTACTTCTTTGCTTTACTAGAAGAGCTTTCTCCATCTTTCCCAAGAGCAGCTAGAAGAACAAAAAAGTCACAACTTTTTCTCAAGCCATACTTCTTTCTTACTCAGGAGCAGCCTGAGAATAGTTATATGGATGGTGATGACAGGATACAGAGCAGAATAGCATAAAATTATCCAAACAGGAAAAGACATTTCAGGAGTGCAGGTCTCTTCCCTGGGGAGCAAGAGACCCTCAGTTACCCCAAACCTGACAGGGAAACACACTTCTTGCAAGTGAAAGATTACTCCATATCTCTAGCAAAATGGTAAGTCACATTTATTACTCTCCAGGGTACAATGCTTCTGATTTACACACCTTTACAAGTTTCATTTCAGGGCTGAGGTTTACACTTGTGCTGGCTCAGGACGCACACAAAGCAACCCATGCAACAACAGCAGAAGCCGCTACTGGAATGTCACACAATGGCTGGGGGTGCCACTGCCCTTCACCAAGTCCCCGAGCCACCGACTATCACAAACCTGGTGGGTGGGGGATCATGACAGATTCGTTACTAAAAAAACGTTTTACTTGAAACACCACAGTTTCAGTTCCTTAACTGACCATAATGTCTAGAAAGACTACAGCTTATTTGAGAAGGCTTGATCAGTGAGGTGATTTTGAACAATTTCCCAATTTTTCCCCCCCATACATAACGTGATTCCTACGCAGATCAAAATCAAATCCTGTGCACATCTATGTCACCTTGAAGGCACCTCTGGACCTTCAAGCAGCATTAAGGGAGGAGCGGGTACCTGGAAAAAGCAGGCACACCGACACCAGTGAACGAATCCCCAGATATCCTAGAGGCTTTCAACACACAGAGAATTGTGTGCCTGAGCCCAAACAATCTGTCAACACCAGAACCAACAGCAGAGACCTTCAGTCATTCTAGGATGAGTAAACCTCACAGTCTGATGCAGATGGCTTCTGGTCTGCTCACTAATTACAAATACAGATATGTTAGAAGATAGCCCAGGCTGTGTTAAAATAACATTCAAGTTACAAACATGAAATTTATCCAAGCAATTCTTATTATAATTGCCAATACACTTTACGACACTGTTCACACTAACAAATCAGGCTAACATTTCCACCCCCTCCTCCAGATTTCTGCTTCATTAAAAACAATAAGTAGTTGACATTATTGAATGAGTTTCTCTTCAATATCTTTTTATCCCCCTACCTTTATGCAGAGCAAATAGTTTCTATTTTGCAGTTGGTCCTTTGCAAATTTTGCAGAGGTAGCAAGAGGTACATTCCAATTGTAGGGTGGGCCTGCTACTCAGTTTGAAGCCTATGCTACAAATCACGGAAGTATCAGAATATGTCAAATCCCCATGACAGTGTCTGCTCCCCTCTACAAGACAGGACAACACCAGCAAGATTTTTCCATTAGTTTATACTTTTTCTTCCTCTAGCCTTCCTCTTGAGAAGAGCCTTTTTCTGATGAAGTTTTTCAATGAAGTTCCAAGCTAGATACAAAGATCTGTATTAAAAGTAACAGGACAGTCAGAGCTGTCAACTTTGGAAAAATTTAAACAGCCTCACATATCTAAAAAGGAAAGCACTCAAATCTATTTACTACCAATATCACCAGCAGATTCACTTGTATGGTGGTATCTTGCACTGAGGTAATATATTAACAAGTAAGAAGAGTGTGGAAATCTTTTCCAGTACAAACTCAGGTACATCAACTCCAGAAAAGAAGTGGAAATATGAAAGAGTGGCTTGAAATAACCCAGTGGCTCTATAGCAAAATATGAGTGAATACCTAACAAACCTATCAAGCGTTTTAGATTAGAACATCACTAGGATCAGACTCAAACAACAAATCCATTTTCAGTTCAATCTCACTCTCCTCTTTTTCAAAAGTATGCATTCTGCATTACAAATGCAGTTAATTTGTGCTCTCGTCCGTTTTCATTAAACAGATACATAGAAAAGGGGAGGTAAGAGGACCAGTCAGGAAGTCTTGCTCACCTTCCACAGAAACGCCAAGAAACATGTAAACATGGTTGCTAGAAGCATCACTCTCTGTCACACAGAGTTAAGAGAGCTGAGAAAAGGGAGATGTCTGACCACTTGCACTACCAAAGCTTCATCTACTTTATACCTCAAACGTGCCTATTCTTTTGTTATCACTTCAGCAGAAAAGGTCTTGGAGTAAAGGTCATGTGAGATAGAAAGAAACTGGACAGTAAATGCCAATGTATAAACATAAAAGGCTATTCTTCCCTTGTGATTACTGTCATGATTTAAGAGGTTTGTTTTGTTTTGGAGAGCAAGGAAACAGAAAAAAAAACAAACAAACGGCTAGTGGGGAATGAGCAAAGAACTTAAGAAGCAATTAGTGACAGCTATGAAATTAGCTCTGGGGCTTTTAGAGAAGAACTGACTGGCAAGAGCCCTCCGCTTCCCGGGGGAAAAGAGGCAGCAACTGAGAAAGGGTCAGAAAGAGGAAACGGAAACTTTTTATCCAACTTGCTTCAGTGTTTTCAATAGTTATAAAATCCACTCGGCTATACAGCCCCGTTTTGTTTCACTTGCCCTCTACAATACAGCACCACGCTCAAACACAAACTCACCAAGTATTTTAAAAGGCATTATCCTACTGCTACCGGAAGAAAACTCAACCCTCAACACCTTCATCCGGGGAGTCCTGCACCCACGTTTCGGCGCAGGGGCGGCGCCGGGGTCCCCAACCCCCTCTAACAACCTCCGGTAGGCTCCCGCCGAGGGCACGCACGGTGCCCACCATCCAAAAAGTCTCACCTGCAGCTGGGAGTGGCACCCTGAGGGACAGTATCCCCTCCTCCGCGAGGCAGGACCCCTCACCACCCGAGATCAGGCCTCCTCTCCTTAGGGAAGGGACCCCACACCCCAACTTTCTTCCCAGCGCGGAGCCGCAGCCCCTTAAAAGAGACAAGACCGGTAGGGTCAGGGCTGCGGGCCACGGCGGGTCCCCCCCCACACACCCTGAGCAGCCACCGGCTGGAGCGAGCCGGGCCGGACCTCATCTCATTCCCCGCCCTCCCCGTACCCACCACCGGGCCGGCCCTGGGCGGGCGCCGAGGGGGAAGGGCAGCGGCCGCGCCGTTACCTTCCCCAGGCAGATGTGGCAGGTGATGGGCAGCGTGAGGGACAGCGTGACGCTCGGCCCGTTCTGCGCCATCGCAGCGGCCCGGCCCGGCTCCGCCAGCACGGAAGTCCCGCAGGCTGGCGGGCGGTAGCGGCGGCGGCCCCCCACCAGCCCCGCTACGGCAAGCCGGCGAGGCCAAGCCGCCGCCCGACGGAGGGGAGACGATGCGCGTTTTTGCAGCGCTCCCCTGGAGGGCGGGCGGGAGCCGCGGCGTCCTCCCGGCTCTGCCCGCGGCCCGCTGGCGGTTGTCCTGCTCTGCGCCGGCCCTCGTCGCAAAAGGCCCGGCCGCGGGGCAAGCGCGGCCTCGCCGGGGCAAGGCCGGGCCAGGCCTCGGCCGCCCGCGGTCCCGAGGAGGTGGCCTGAGGGGCCCGCGGAGTTGTTTGGCCGAGGCGCGGCCTTGAGAGGCCGTGGGGAAAGGGCCCTTGCAGGAGGTGGCCGACGCAGTTCCAAGGGCTCTCCTTGCCCCTTATAAACCTAGTTGTGGTTGGACTCGATGGTCTTAAAGGTGTTTTCCAACCTAAAGCATTCTATGATTCTATTCCCCGCTCAGGTTTCATTGTGCTGAAATAAATAAACTGGCTGGTTCAATCCTGGTAATTCCACCATGTGTTCCTCTGAGTTTTTACCCGTGTCTCTTTTTTTTTCCTCGTAGAACAAAACGATACAGTAAATGGGAACATGCTCTGGGGGAACTCCCCAGGGCACCAGGCCCCCTTCCCCACCACCTCACACCTAGCTGCAGCAGCCCATACCCAGCAGTGGTCTCATGCCTGGCATCACCCCGTGGCTCCTGTGTCACACTCCTGCTGTGCAGGCAGCTCTGCCAAACCCCATGGCTTTTTGGCCCAAAGTATTGCCTTTTGGCTCAGGTGGGATTTTGACAGCCCATGCACCTACAGCTTCAAGGGTGACAAGGAAATGAAGACAGCGATAATCCCCCAAGCCCTGTGAGTGCTGTGCGTGGTGGTGATTGCCCAGTGATACCTGATGGAAAATCCTGTCCCAATCCATGGAAAGCGAAGGGCCAAATCCAACAACTCTCCAAATCACGGAACCTTGGTGTTGCGCTTTCCAAGCTGCTGAGCAGCTGGGAAGTGGTGCTGGTGGGACAGGAGCCTCCAAGGAGCCTGCTCACTTGACCTCAGTCCCAGGATTCCTGTAGTTTCTTGTAAACGTGCCACAGCATGATGAAAATTACAGACCTGAGTGATTTAACATTGCGCCGCATGATAAATGCTTAGAATGCTGAGCAGCTAATTCAAACAAGTGTAAAGTTGTGGATGCAATGATTAACAAGGAAAGTATCTTAGGCCGACAGAGCAGAGTTGTGCGGATGCATTTCAATCAGATATAGGTTAGTTGCTGCAAATAAAGTGAGCAAACTAATCTGTGGTGACATTCCAGCATAGACAAGGCCTAGCAGCTTTGATGGTATCGTATCCTTAGGTGGTAAAGGACATGTTTGAATAAGATATGCTTGATAAAGATTGAATATTCACGTGTTAAAACATTACATCTTTTAGTAAATTTCAGAAAAAATGATTTAATGCCCAGTAAAAAAAATAAATTGATGACATAATGAACATACTGTTAATTATCATAAGCTGGAGTGAGCGAACATCCACTATGAGGAGATCCTTTTAGTCCCGGCATGATTGACCTGCTGTTCATGTAGGAGGATACTCAGAGAACTTTCACAAGAGAAACGTAAAATTACTGGGTTTTGAGCTTTAAAGAGAACCACCGGAGCCTGAAATTCATTGAATGAGTTTATTGTGCAGCCAGTGAACTGCACAGGAATGCAGTGAATCCCTGTTATTTATCTTTCTTAGCGTTATATTGATTTTTATTGAAAAAATGTGAATAGACAATACAAAGAGCAGAAAGGGTAAATGCATGAAAGAGAAATCAAAAGCAAGGAAATGCATCTTACAGTTGACATGTGAAACTCTTTTAAATGAATCTGGGATAAAGCAGGAGCCCTTTCAAAGGCATGACTTCCACTGCTTCAAAAAGGTGTGTGTAACTGGAAAGTGACCTGTTAGAGAACAAGCTCTGTTGGGATGAATATATTTTCTCTCAACCAAAAATAGCTTGCAAAGGAGCTTATTTTTCTGAATCAGCTGCTAAAAGGAATATGTTTTCTGTGTAAGGAGGTTAACTTATTTGTTTAGCAGATTTCCGCTGAAGTTGGATGCCTAGTCAGTGAATGAATACTTCAAAAATTATTTGTGATCTAGTAGTGCCTGAGGTTTAGTTGCAATTTATGGGATGATGTTACCAACTCTTCAGGGGCATGGAAAATACTTAATTCTGTAGTGCTTGAGAGAGAGAGACCACAGAGAGCTAGGAGAAGGGAGCTGGAGGGGTAACAATCTCCTTCAGCTAAGGGGAACTGAGAAGTATAATGTGACTGCAGGAGGTAACAGATGTTTAAAAGGTCCAGGCTACCTAACACCCATTGTCTGTGTAGCATGGAGGGTGCTTCTGCAGTGGAGTGGAGCCAGGATGAAACAGATAAAAAACTTCCTGGAATGCCTGGCATGCCTCTGTGGAGGCACTGGGGTGGAAGGATTAAACCAGCAGGCAGGAGATGGGTGTCTGGTCACTGCTGTTAGTAAATTTACAGAGAAAGTGTGGTTAAAAGGACAGGTTAAAAGTCGAGAACCTAACCATGAGTGATCTCCCATGATTAGGCCTTTATTTATGAAGTTCTTCAGTCAATTCACTACCTGCTTTTGAAATCTCAGTGATTAATAGTGAAAATATGAAATGTTATCACAAAAATTAAAAGCTCTGTGGTAAGCTTGAAAGGAACTGATTTAGGACAAGATAAACTGGTCAGAGTACTAAACTCTGAGCCAATTAAGTCTTTTCAACTTGAGACTTACATTGATTCATAAAGTCGAATAAAGTTACTGTATTTCTGGCTTAGGGTGCATAAGTTGTCTGTATTTTGGATATGGGCAGCAGCTTGTTGTTCAGAGAGCGAGGAGCAGGTGAGGGTGTGTGAACAGTGAAATTTGTGTCTTCTTGGCTGATTAGCCTAGCTGACAAGTGATAAGTAACTAATGCAGTTGTGTTGTTTCTAATAATTTGGTTGTGTTTGGATGTGTGGCTTTGCACCATGAAAGCCTATCTTGAAGGTCATTATTCACAACTGCACAAATAGATATAAAACAGTGACTTAATTTTTTTTATTATTATTATTTTGCTGAGGTGGAAATGACTGGAAGCTGCCAGGCAGTGCCAAGCCAGGCTGTACATTCAGGGTCCACCTCTGCACTTGAAGTCTGTTCAAGTTTGCCTTGAAGTGTCTCCTCTTCAAGAAACAAGACTAGATCTTTAGCCTTTAAGAAGAGTCTCCCAGGTGGTTTTACATGATTTAGGGAATATAGAGTGAAATTTGCCTAAACCCAAGAGTAAAGTAGTGTGGGATTCTGGGTGCCTGAATTCAAACCTCTGGTCCTTAAAACAAGCTACTTTCAGAAAGGGTGAAAACAGGTCCTCCGTGCTCAGGATTTTACTGTTGACTAGTCCTGCAGAGCGACAGCCTCGCTTACTCCTGTTGTGAAGCAGTTGCTCAGGGATTCACTGGCTGCCTAATCCCTTCTTGATGTCATTCAGAGGCAATTCAGCAGAAATGTGTAGCTCTCAGATACCCTCTGTCTATGCTGCCTGAGCACTGTAAGCTGCTCTTGCTACTTGCTCTTTGGGAGTTCCCATATGGCTTTCATTTTAAAATGAACATGAACTTCATAGAATCATAGAATGGTTTGGGTTGGAATGCACCTTAAAGATCATCTGGTTCCAAGCCTGTTGCCATGGGCAGGACCACCTCCCACTAGACCAGATTGCTCAAAGCCCCATCCAACTTTCTCTCTCTCTTTAAAAACTGTGTTTTGGGTTATGGCTGTGGAAAAAATGTACCACCAGAAAGGAAAAAAAATTAATGCTAGAGGCCAGAAGGTAAATCCCTGGCTGTTGGTCATGTGAGCTGGGGGCAGAGTGAGAGCATAGCTTTGGTGATTTAATAGTATTTGAGATTGACACCCTTGTACAGTTAGTCGTCTTCACGCAAAATAGTAAAAGATGACAAATCGCTTTTAGAGATGCAGTTTTCATTTTGAGTTTAACCACTCTGACTTGATCTCCTCTTAAAGTAGAATATACCTACTTTCAGACTCTGTGGTCCACAAAGGAATTCAAAGTGACTGGCTCAGACCTACATATCTACCTTTAGGCATCCAAAGTTCAGTGAGAAAACCCCCATGCTTTATGACCCTTCTTAGATTGTTTTTATCTTGCTCTTCTGATACTTTCTATTTTTCTTGCCATGTGTCAGCAAAGAGCCAAACAAGTAAATAGGAATGATGGGCTATATCTGAAGTTGGTGCAGCTTATGTACCTAGGACATTAGGCTATGACCCTTTCTCTTTTGGAGGGTCATGCAAGAGGTCGATTTTCATCAGACCCTTTTTCAGATGAATATTTTATCCAAACAAACTGAATTATACTAGAATTACATCTGAGGGCAGAAAGAAGCTCCAGAAGCGTTATGCTGTGCAGGTGTTCTCTAACCCAGCTGTAAATGGTATGTGTCAGCCTGAAGATATCTCCATGGGCTTTTCAGGGGACTCTCTGCAAGGCTGGTTGCAATGAGCCACAGATGTACCAGGAAGTGTCCTGACCATCAAGAGGTAAAACAGGCCATGCTTTGTGTTCTTGCTTATTTTATTTGCTAGTATATACAAAGCCTTTGTGAAATAATCAGTATAACAGAAAAAAGGGGTGAATTTTAGCTATTTTCATGCATAGAAAATCTCCCTGTAAGCCTTTCATCTGCAGAGACTTAGCTGACTTCAGGAGAACAGTGCTTCTGTCTAGCCATGCAGGGGACATCTTCAAGTTTGGGCCATTACTCTGCAAGTTTTGGCTGCTGCTTAACCTCTGATGTTCCTCCTTACACCAGAGTTTGAGCCATGGAGTATATTCTGACGAAATATAGATGTAGGTGCAACAGGTCTTGATGTAAACTGTAATTATGATGGCCTTTCAGCACACCTTACAGTGCCTTCTACCAGCTGAGGATCTGTCCCCTGGGATGTAGCAAGGAACGAGGTAAAGTGCTGCAACACACCAGAAAAGTTTGAAAAAGTTACAGAGATCACGGACTCCCTTCTCTTTCTCTTTCTTTTTTCTTTTTTTTTTTTTTTTGGAAGTGAGGGGAGGCTGGAATTAACAGTGTAAAATCTTAATGAGTAGATTGTGCTGAGCAGTGCGGTTCACCTCTCTTATTCTCCCCATCTCCAATGTTTACCAGCCAATCAGAGCATTCCTTAAAACCAGAGGTTTATAATGAAAAGTCAGCCCTAATTGAATTTCTTTATTAGGAACACCATCAAACAGATACAGAACACCTTACACCACCTTGTTTAAATTAGATTCATTTTTCTGATTAATTATTAAAAGGAAAGTTTAAAAAATCATAAAATCTTAAGTGCTATTAAAAATTGATTAGGAATGCATTTTTTCATTGACCCAGTTTGTATTTTTTTTTAATTTTTTTTTTTTGTCAAAGCTAATACATTTGAGTAGCTGCCTGAGACAGAAGTTTGTAATCATTTGGTCATCAGTCAATTAATCACAGCTTCATAAATATTGATCTCAGATTACATTTATTCTTCATTCTTGAAAGATAGTTTTTTATTAATTTAGGCCTCACTCACATACATTGTGGTTTACACTGAAATTATTTTTAAAAGTTCTATTAAAATTTAATTTGAGCATCCAGCCAACAGTGCAGCCACTGCACATTCTGCCACCTTTCGGTAGGTTTCTCACCTCCTCCTGAAAGGTCTTGAGTACCCACAGCTCATACCTCAGGGCTTGCTGACGGGCATCTGTCACCTATAAAACCTGCAAGTTTTAAAGCTGGAAGTTGCAGGCCACTGTCATCTCAAGTTGAAGGAGTAATTTGAGACTAAGCCTGGATTTTTCTGAGGGGAGAAAAGAGGGCTCTGGTGTTTCCCATCCCATTCTCAGTGGCCTGATTCCTGGTAGTCCATCACGGTTGGTGGTGCTTTCCTGATGGCTGTACAGTGCTCTGGCTGCGCTTTGGCCTCTCCCAAGCATCAGACAAGCCGTGTGAGGGGGTGTGTTTGTGGGTACATATGTTGAATGTCTCCAGCCCTGTTGTAGTCCCTGTTGTGGAGGTCATATGTGAGGTGATGACCCATCCCAGGATGGTGAGAATACCAGGGAGTCCCCCTGCAGGGCTCGCTACCGCATTTCTTGTGCCTGGGAGGAAACTCAGTACTTACTTTTGCAGGAGTTGAATTTGTAAACAGAAACTCTAAGGATTTTTGAAGAAAGATACTGTGAGGAAAGGCCTGGGCTCTTTGGTCCCAAGCATCTGGAATGGACACAATCCTCATAGCAGGCTCACCACATCTAAATCAGTACTGAAGCCATGCAAGTAATGTTCATTAATATTCCCACTCCAATTGCAGCTAATAAGCTCCATCTTGACAATTAAAAACTTTTTTGTTGTTGGTTTTTTTGTTTGTTTATGCTTGCTGTTGTAGTTTAGGAAACACAGATATGGACATATCAGGGGTAAGAGCACACAGCTGAAGAGTGACCTGAAGCATTCATTGAGCAGGATGAATCTTTTTCCATCCTATACTTTCTGTTTTATTTTGAACGCTGTGCTTCACACTGAGAATGACAAATTTCTCCAGGCCAAGAAGACCTGAATGGCAGACTTGCTACAGGTTCTGCAAGAAATTTGGGTTCTCTGTCCTATTCTCTGGTTTAAAAGCATGTTAAAATAAGTCAGTGTTCCATAAAATCTCACTTGACTGAGGACTTTGGAGTAATGGGGTCAAGTAGCAATTGTTATCTTTTATGTCTATGAAAAAAACCATGTCTCATCTGTAATGTCTGAAATCAAAGCTAGTCTCTCGTCATCACTCCAAAACTATGTTTATTGTGGCTTCTCTTCTGAGAGACTCTGCAATACAGCTTTAGATCATGGGCAATAGAGTGTCCTGGTGTGCTCTCAGCATCAGTATGGAGTCATGTGTACCCTTGTCAGCGTTCCTTACTTTTGCTGGTGTTGGATGTGTGTGATATGGAGAATGAAACATTTTTGTGACTGTCCATGTATCTAAGACAAAAAAAAATAAATAAAAAATTAGTTTTCAAAGTCTTATTCCCCAGTCAACATATACTACTCATTTACCATATATTCTGCTGAAATGTAACATCCTCATATACATTTGGCATATCCACAGCACTGATTTTTCCTGTAAAAAATGAAATCACACTGCAACAAGTTCTCAGACTCCTTCCTTTAAGTCTCAGTCACACACAGTGCTTTTCTGCCCTTTCAGAAAAGTCATCCTGGCCAGGATCATGTCAGAGACAACACGGGCAGAGAGCATCCAAATAACCCATTTATTTTACAAATAGCTGTGATGTTTTAAGATCTTACCACCTCTGAGCTGTTTTCTACCCCTGTTCTCCTCATCTGTTTGCTGCAAAGTCAAACTCATTTTGCACTTTCATTGTCCATGTGCTGTCAAGATGCTGGACATAATTTGTTTGTTTTGCACTGTGGCAAATCAAGATGGTAGTGTGGTGACAGTCATTTCCCTCAGAGAAGTGCTAGCAAGTGTATGGAATGGGGGATGTGTTGTTACTCCAGCTATATCCTTAAAAAGATGCCTGTCTATTCTCTGTATGTTGTGCAATCAGAAGTGGATTCTAGTCCGGTTGCAGCTGACATCTCCAAAGAGGAAGGATGCTGAGGAGATCTAGTAAATATATCACCCTGTGAGCATTTCTTTGCAAGAGTGTGGCGGTGGGAACCAGCCGTCTGCTTATACAGTGATTTGACAGATGCTAGTGTGAATGTGAGCAGTGTGTTAACTTTTGTACCAAGCTCGGTAATCCTGGACAGACTTTCCTGGCAGAAAAGAAGAAAAGGAAAAGCTGCAGAGCCGTAGAGAGTGATGACTGTAACAGTGCCCCAGCTCTTCCTGGCTTTTTGCTGCAAACACCTGCAAAATGGCCCAGTTGGAATTTTCCCACTGAAGTATTGTGGCTCTAACTCACCGCTCAACAACTTCAGCACTTCTGAGAATGAATCCAGTAGCTGAATATGGGGTACTAGTTCATGGAAATGTAGGTTTTGTTTTTTTTTTTAAATTCAATCTCTCCCTAAACACACAGAGTTCTTTTAGTCCAGAATATGCAAAGCTGTATATTTTAATGGAATTGTTTTAACTTCAGAATAATGTAAGAGAAAAATAGATACTTCTGTCTCTCTAAATTTTGCCTTAATTGGATTGAGTTGATTTAATAAGCTGATCTTTGAAAGGCTTTCTAATGGATTTCGCAGAATCACAGAATTGTCTGGATTGGAAAAGACCCTTAAGATCATTGAGTCCAATCATTAACCTAGCACTGACAAGTTCTTGACTAAACCAGATCTCTAAGCACTATGTCTACATGTCTTTTAAACACCTCCAGGGATGGGGACTCTACCACGGCCCTGGGCAACCCGTTCCAATGCCTGATAACCCTTTCAGTAAAGAAATTCTTCCTAATATCCAATCTAAACTTCCCTTGGTGCAATTTGTGGCCGTTTCCTCTTGTCCTATCATTTGTTACTTGGTTGAACAATTGATTTCTTGTTAAAAATGTAAAAAAGTGCTGTTTTGCATTTTGTTAATATACATGATTACCCTTGGCTCAAAATCGGAGACCTATGGAGTGCAGCAGCAACCAGGGCATTGTATACAGCTCCTTGTAGGACCAGGCATTCACCAGCAAGATCTATAGGACACAACAGATCCAAATCGGTCCCAGGTCTTTCCTGATTGACTTACTTCTGAAACCTGTAGTCCCAGTTTCTCTGTCTCTTCATTACGGTAATGTCTAGCAAAGATGTTCAGTAATCAAGTAATTTGTCTTGCTGTCTGTTACGATAATGTTACCAGATTAAAACAGAAGCACCCCACCCCATTTTTAATAGCTGCTAATAGCTTGTCTGATGTGACATCAGAGTCTCCAGAGTGCTCACAGGACACCACAGCTCTGGTAGATGAAGACTTAGCCTCTGAGGCTAGTTTCAGAAAAAACACAGTTAAGAAACAGACTGCTGTACAGACCTTAAATTGACAAGAGAGGAAGGGAGGGATAGATATAACATATTTCCAGGGACTGCTGGAGTTTTGTAAGCTTTGTGTAACTGTTTTCTAAATCTATCCAGGGGGGTTATGTTAGGAGGGAAATGGAGAAATCGAAAAACAAAGATAGAAGCAATTGGAGCCAACAGCCAGTAAGCAGAGAGAGAGAGAGGCCAGTGCGAAAACTGCAGATACTCTGATGGTGTTATCAATATCCATCAGTTCTGGCTTTAACAGCAGCTGCAGCTGTTCTGCCAGCTTCACTCCTTGGCAAGCTCCTCTTTGCAGCTCTCCCTGCCCCTCCGTGCTCATGGAGGTGAAAGACAAGGAGAACCTGCATGAGTCCTGGTGGCCATGAAAAGGTGCTTTCCTGACATGCGTGCACTCTTCAAGGAACCCATAAAGAGCCCTTTGAAGGGTGTGCAGGATACACAGCTTTCATCTTAGGTGTCTGAAAAGCAATAGAGAATTTTTTTTGTAGATTCCTCTTCATCCAATGAAAAGATGTAGGTATCAACATAGGAGCAAATCTCACCAAACATGTCTGGGAGTCACTGCAGAGAAACAGAGCTTTTTAGGATATGATGTATTGTATCTTCAGATAAATATCCTAAATAGATTTTATGAATTGTATTCTACAAGTGTCTAGTTTTTCTCCAATGCCTATAAAGGGGTCCTAGGATGAATAGACCAAACATATTGTAGATGTGTCTTAAGACTGATAGGATGAATCCCATACTTTGTACTGGGGAGCTGGGATGAATAAATGTCTGTATTTTAATGCGGTATGATTGGCCAAAGAGGGAACTCTGACTGGAAACTGGAAATTTTGATTTCAGTGGCATTTCTGTAATCATATCCTAAGGGCAGTGGGTTTTAAATCCAGCTGCTTATTGTCTGGGGTAGACTAAAACAGACTTATGTACAACTCTGCTTTTCCTGAGAGCAACCAGAGTCCTGCTTACTGATACATCTATAAAGGAACTGTTCCACCAGATGTACTGCACCAGCAGCTTTCCTTGTGAGTCTCCCATGCTACAAAACATCCTTTGAAAAGGATTGCACTCTGGCAATAAAATTTTGTCTTTTGGAACTTTTTTTTACATGCTTTACTTACAAGGTTTTTTTCCCTTTTCTCAAGTGTTTTTCTGTTATTCAGAAAAAGTTCTGGTAACTTCAAAGAAGATAATAAAGTCAGTTGTTGAAGACATATTTATTGAGAGTGCTTGGAGAGAAGCTGGACTGATGTATTATCTGTGCTGAAATATATGGGTAATTCATTTGCTATGTGCAATCAAGAAAAATCAAGGACTATTTATGTCTGGTCTCAGCTGTGATTTACTTGTTGTATATATTTATATTAGAAATTCAAGTAAAATCTTTGATCTTACAGTGTTCTCCTGAAAAAAACACTAAATTTCATTGGAAGTGAAGGCTGAGGAGCCAGCCTGCAGTGTCTGTGCCAAAGGCCTCTATGCTCAGAGCTGCTACCAACTTCAGTGGGAATTTTGCCTGGTTACAAAGAGATGAAGAGGAACCTAAACTAGGAGCATGTTGCAGCTTCACCTAAAAATGAAGCTTGTAAGGATCATAAAATGTTGTGGGTTGGTTTGTTTTGTGTATTTATTTTTTTTCCTGTAATAGGCTACAGGTATTTTAGATTCAAATTGGACACCTTTAAACTGGAAGGAGAACTGTACTCACACTGATCACTTAATAGCGCATCTAAATGTCTTTTAAAAGACTTCAGCTTACCTATTAAGACCAAATAGACTGTGTGTTAATTTGACAGAATATCCATGTTCTCTGAACTTAGGGCTATAAAAATTGTTCATCTGCTCAGTCACAGGCCATTTAATTTTGGATGCATCATTGCCAGTTGGCTACAGTAATTAGCATTCTCTGTATTGTAGCAGCTTCCCTGAAGCTATGCTAAGTAGGGTTACACTTCTGTATGGAAACATAAGCAGCCTTGTGCAAATGAGCCTGGCCACCCATCTTAGAGACAGAAGCCCTAGCTACAGCTTCTTGGCTCAGGGTGCCCTATATGCCCACCTGCAGATCTTATTTACTGGTTATTAATGACATGAAGTGTAGGCAGCTGTGAAAGGCACAGCATGCCAGCTTAAAACCTCTGCTCCAAACCATTCCCTCAGCCTTGTCATTTCTTTGAGTGGCACCTGATTTATTTATTTTTTTTATCTTCCCCTTTATGCTCTCTTTTAATGTAGTTATCGGACAGAAATTAATTCTTTTGGGGTAAATTGTGTATATATATATATAATATATATAAGTCTGTGAACTGAGGCACAGCATTTGCTAATACAGTTACTTGCCACTTAAGACACAGGGCTCTCAAATAAAAATGTTTTAACAAATTCTTCCTTATTATGAACATACGCTGCAGATATTTTGATTTGGTGTATTTTCTTGTATCTCCTAATGCCTGAAGTGGTATTTTCATTGTATTTTTAATAGAAACACCAACTGCTAGTACTGGAATATGAGTAGTGCTGGAATTGTTCTTTTGTAAAGGCTAGAATAAACAGCACAATAGCTAAAACCATAAATAAATTAAAGAGAGACCAAGATTTTTTGCCAGTTGTTCTGCAGCCTACGCACATTTTCTTGTTCTGTGCTGAATATCTGCGCTTCCTTTTCGTTTCCTGGGAAACAAGTGAGGGGTTGTACGCACTGCAAGACACACACTAAGAATAATTCTTCCCATTTAATCCACTCTGATTTTTACTTCTTAATATACTGGAAGGTAACTAATATTTAATACCATGAAATGTATCTGTGCATGTTTAATGATTCAATTAATCAGAGAGAAACCTTTATAATTAAATATGGATAGGCTATAGTCTTTTCTCCTCATTGACTGATGCTGCTGAGAATAAGGGGTAAGAATAATTTTATGCTATTATTCTGTGTACATTTTATTAGAACTCTGAACTGTTTGGGTGAGTAAAATCAACGATAAAAGTACATCTTTTTTTAGAGTTATGCACTCTGCAGTTTCTGTATTCCATAAAAGTCTAACCATATGAATTTAGATAACAATCCTACAAAGACTTACACACGTGTTTAAGCACCAGAGAAGTTCAGCTGGTGGTTATGTGATTACTCACTTTAAGTTTAAAGCCTATGCTTGAGCCTTTGTAGGACTGCCTTTTTCAATTTCTGGAAGAAGCCCACTGTGAGCTTGGAGGAGATCATATATGCTTACTCTATAAGTCCTGATTTGACTTCGATTTGCAGCCATAGCTCATGTCTTTATAAGTAGCAGTTTTATTCATCTGGTTGTGAACCTCTCTTGATTTGGTTACATACCATCACTACGACTTATTTTTCTACAGCTCCATACAAAATTCTATAAGTATAGGCTACAGTGAAAGCCAGCTGTCTTCAATACAGCGTGCAGATGGGGTGCATATGTTGGCAAGTTAATAAAATAAAGTAATGATGTACATATAGGCAGATTTAAATATGGAAATGGAGATTTCCTGCTTCTTGATTTCTTATAAATTGTTGAATATATTTGTTTAATGATTTATACAGAGCCTCAAGCCATAGCAACTACGTGCTGTTTACAGAAGTTAAAACAGAAATTACATGCACAGCCTACAATGGGCTTCATTAAATGACCACTTCTGCTGCCAAGGTCACCATATATTTATAATCATGTTGTGAGACCATACCTTTTCATATCTGCTTACCTGTCTACCAGCGGATATGAGTACCATGATATGCTGTTGTGCACGCAGTACTGTTACGTTATAAATTATCTGCTACTTGTAATTGAAATGTTCTAAAATGACCATGCTTTTAAGTTTGTGTGCACATAACTGAATATATCTAAGTACTTGGAAATGAGTGCTTAAGGTTGGCTGTGTTTCCATAGGATCTTTTGTATATTAAATCCATGTGGACTGGTGAGTTGAGATAGCAATCCCAAGTTTAATTGAGTGACTGCTTGGGGACATGGTTTAGTGGTTTTGATAGGGCTAGGACTAAGGTTGGACTTGATGATCTCAAAGGTGTCTTCCAGCTGAAACTATTCTATGATTCTATGATTCTATGACCTTTCCACTGAAGGCACAAAAACTTCTGTTTTCAAGTTTTTCACTGCTCACATTTTGTATAGTCATAGTTTTCAACCTACCTTTTCAATGAGAAGATATTTTTCATTATCATCATGACAGGGAAATAGTTTGAAAAAAATCAACTTCCAAAATTTCCCCTTATAAATAGGCTACACTTGCAATGGGTAATATGAGGTAAGGAAATGCCTAGTCTGAATAATAAAGACATGATTATACTAGTTCTATAGCATTTCAGTCAAGAAAGGCCTATTCATTTGTTTTAGGATGATCTTAAGCCAGAAAAATTAGTGTTTCACTCTGCTAGGGTCCAGATTTCTGGTGCAGACCTCACCCATATTGTTTGAAACATTTTTGCTGAGACCTTAGAAACTGTGCACAAAAACCTGAAATCCATGGGGTATTACTGAGACTAGGTTTTCTTTTTTAGGGGCAGTAGCCTGCTGCACTCAGGTTATTGTTAAGAAGGTGATATTCTGTAAAAAGAAACCAAATAACCTCTGCATAAAGATGCAGTCAGTATGTAAGTAGGAACTGATGCTGTTCATGTAGGCTGGCTGTCATGTTTAGAACATTTTAGTGCTTCAGTATACCTAGTTTAGAGATCTGTGCTCAAGGCTTACAGCACCCCTTCATTCCTGATGTTCCATTTTCTTTGACTGGAGCAAAGAACTGAAGTAATGTATCGTTAGAGAGTGAAAGGCTGTTGCAAATGTGCCACAGCTGAGGATGCCAAAACCCACATCTATTCTTCGTTCAGGCCTCATCTATACAAACTGCAGAATGATATGGTGGGGAGTTTTATCAGCATCATCTTTGAAAGGTCATGGAGAGCAGGAGAGGTGCCTGAGGACTGGAGGAAAGCCAATGCTACTCCAGTCTTCAAGGGCAAGAAGGATGACCTAGGAAGCACTAGGCCAGTCAGCCTCACCCCCATTCCTGGAAAGGTGATGGAACAGCTCATTCTGGATGTCATCTCTAAGCATATGGAGGAAAAGAAGGTTATCCAGAGTGGTCAACATGAATTCACCAAGGGGAATTCATGCTTGACCAATCTGACAGCCTTCTATGGTGGCATGACTGGCTAGGTGGATGAGGGGAGAGCAGTGGATGTTGTGTATCTTGACTTCAGCAAGGCTTTTGACACTGTCTCTCGTAATACCCTCATAGGTAAGCTTATGAAGTGTGGGTTAGATGAGTGGATAGTGAGGTGGATTGAAAACTGGCTGAATGACAGAGCTCAGAAGATTGTGATCAGCAGCACAGAGGTTAGTTCAAGGTATGTTGCTAGTGGTGTCCCCAAGGGTCAGTGTTGGGTCCGTGGGTCCAGTCTCGTTCAACATATTCATCAGTGACCTGGATGAAGGGACAGAGTGTACCCTCAGCAAGTTTGCTGATGATGCAAAACTGGGAGGAGTGGCTGACACACCAGAAGGCTGTGCTGCCATTCAGTGAGACCTGGATGGGCTGGAGAGTGGGGTGGAGAGGGAAGGGGAAAGTGTAGAGTCCTGCACCTGGGGAGGAATAACCCCATGCACCAGTACAGGTTAAGGGTTGACTTGCTGGAAAGCAGCTCTGCAGAGAAGGACCTGGCAGTCTTGGTGGATAGCAAGTTAACTATGAACCAGTAATGTGCCCTTGTGGCCAAGAAGGCCAATGGTATCTTGGAGTGCATTAAGAAGAATGTAGGGTAGCAGGTCAAGGGAGGTAGTCCTCCTCCTCTATTCTGTCCTAGTGATGCCACATCTGAAGTAGTGTTTCAAGTTCTGGGCTCCCCAGTTCAAGAGGGACAAGAGAGAGACTGGAGAGAGTCCATAGAGGCCTATGAAGATGATTAAGGGATAAGCATCTCTCTTAAAAGGAAAGGCTGAGGATGCTG
>VYZX01023968.1:14517-74317 GCA_013401335.1 Brachypteracias leptosomus
CAGTGTGGTAAATGTATTTGGGATGGGACAGCTAAAAAGGAAGAGAAAAAAAATACATAACAGCTAGGGCTATAGAAGGCATGTTGTGGTTATAGCACATAACTCAGGTTGTAAGAGTCCTTTAGAAAGTCACTGCCAGACCCTCTGTGAAGCATCTCTCCAGTAGTGCAGGGTTGGTCACCTGGAGTATTGCATCCAGTTNGCTATTTGCTGCCTTATTCTCACAGTAACCAAATGGAATAGCAGATTCAAGAAGTGGCTGGAAAGTTGGAAAAGAAGGGAAGGAGTAACAGAAAGGATTTAAACTTGGCTTCACCAAACACAAATTGAAAGAACATGACATTAAAAGGAATAACTTTTGTTACTGAGTGAAAGGACTATTCTGTATTTTAAGGTGGTGGGCCCAAGAAATATGACATCGATGTGAGATCAGGGATCCAGACAGGGACAAACCTCTTATTTTATTAGGGGATGCATTAATATCGTGTGTGTCACAACACACAGGAATCAACTAATCTGCACCTTCATTGATTAGAGTCACATAAGCTCTTGGTAATATCTGAACCATAGAGAAATAGAAAAAGCACACGTTTTTCAATATTCTTTCACTGCTGACTACCAAAACTACCAATTTATTCAGGTCAAAAGTACAATTCCTTGACAAAACTATGGGGAAGACAACCAAAATAAAACAACTAGCACATTACCCTCTGAAACGCCTGCCTTCCTTGTTCGAAGAAGTTGTGACCAGTCAGAATGGTAAGGGAGTGTGTATATGAATGATGAGAACACAAATAAAAGGCATTTAAAATATAATAAATTAACAGTCAGTTCCACTGGAGGTATGGCACCATGCTATTTGAAAGTTGCATTGCTGTACCTGTTGCTGATAAAAGTAAAAGAGAGGGGATCCACTGAATTATTTGTTGGAGTTGCCCAGCAGTCAGTGAGGACCACCTTGAGCCTGCTGTCTGCTTTCTGGATCCCCACTTCAATGAGTACATCGTCACACGCAGAAACACTGAAATTTTTTGGTATTGGGGAGTTTCCAATGAACAACTGCATTTCTGTTCTGAAGTGTCCAGATCCATGCAAATCCTCAAAGATGGTGTAAAGTCTGAAACAACAATTAACCTCCTTTAAAGACCACAAATTTGACTGTTTCTATAAATCAGTGCCTGTTTCTTCATGTCTTGTGCAGTTAAGCAGTGAAGAGTTATCTGCAGTCCAGTATGTTAGGACACTGCTCAAGAAGAAAGGGTGAAAATGCATCAAGTTTTTTCTTGGGAAGGTAGGAACCATGGAAACGTAAGTGGGAAAACCCAAAGCGTGGAATGTCTTAGCAATACAAATAGAGCAAAGAGAGATACTTCAGTGGATCTGAAGGGGAACAAGACTGTGACCTGTCTTAGAAGACAGATCTGAACAGTAAATGAGGGACATCAGAAAATTACAGAGCTCAGAGAGAAGGGGCCTGACAAAGACTTTGTGGGAGGATACAAAGGAAAATACAATGTCTAGAGGGTCAGGAAACAGAAACTGGATTTGGTGAAGATAGCTTAAGCATGGTGCTAGGCAAGAGAGAGGAGGTGCACTTGTACAATATTTGTACATTCACCATCAGAGCAAAATTTGTGCTGCCACCATTTCTGTGAGCATGGATTTGATTTTCTGTGAGCATGAGTTTGGTTTTCTGTGAATAGTGGATTTCGTTCTATCCTACTTGAAGATGGGGCCTTCCATAAAAAAGTATTTGCATTTTATATCTTCTCTTTTTTCCAAGTTGATCAAATAAGGATTTATGAGGGTTAAAAATTGCCATCCTCAGCACCTACATAGCAGTCTGCATGCCTACATCTGTTGAAAGGATACATCATTATGTTAAAAAAGCAAGAAAATACTGTTGTTGCTACCTGTGATTGCACAGGAAGGCAAAGAAAACTCGGGAATTCTGACTCCCAAACCTGCACCAGTAGCTCCCAAAGGTTTATTTTCATCTGTGGCTTAACCAGGCAATGTTCAAGCTTGTTGACTGTTATTAACAGATGGAGTATGAGAGAAGTCCATAGAAGGGATCAACTGAGCATAGGATTTGCAGGATAGCAAACTACTTATCATAGCAACTACCATCATGGGATACAGCTAAGATCCCTGGGGACTTTTCCAGCGCAAAATCACTCAGCTACAGAACAAGATTTCGGTGCAGAGGGGTTGTTACTTACCCTTTTGCAATGTATCCAGAGGAAGTCAAGAGATCGTTTTGAAACACACAGTGAATGGGACTGGCAACTTTTAAGTGGTGGATTACTCCCTGAGTAGAATCGTCATTCCGAAGGATGGTTTTCACTACAGTATTAGTTATGTTCTGCAACACAGAAAGAAGAAAGCATCAATGTTTCTAGGTATATAGCAGAGCTACAGTTTTCAGCTTCAAGTGTTTACATGTTATCCATTCTCCTGGATGCAAAAATCAGATTAAACCTCTAGTAACTTAGTTGCTGTACAGTGGCACAATGAAAATACACCAGCCTTCTTCCTTTTCCTTAGTCTGCAATGATCATTGCTCCACAAGGGAATTTCTGTACTTTGGAATGGCCTGAGCATAGCCTTTGGTTTGGGATTCAAAGAGACAGACATCACTCTTTGTCCCCACTACTGGTAGCAATGGGAGTATTTGTCTAAATATGATCATGAAATTGCTTTTAAGAAAAGAGAAGCTTCTGTTAGCTGCAAAGGGAAACCAGAGAAGTGGCTCTGTCTGGATAGGCCATTGAGTTTTGCTGCCTGACCTCAAAGATTCCCCTTCTCTTTCTTGTTCAACCCCTGCCCCAAACAGGGGGGTAACTTCCCATCACAAGAAGAGGGTTTCTTTCTCAAAAATTTTCTTAGTCCAACATTTCAGCAACTGTACTCCTAGCCAAGGATTTACCATTGCCCCTCCCTTTATTCCCTCAAGACAAAAAATTGCTCTGGGGCTTCTTTTCATTCACTAGTCCAGGGGACTTACAGTCTCAACTTCAGTGCCACAGTCACTCCAGCCTGCCTGCAGCACAACGTGAGTGCCATTGCTGATGGTCACGTTGCAGCGAGGCTCCCCCAGGTACAGAGAGGTTTCAGGGATAGACTCCTGCCGTAAAAATGTCTTCTGGACAGCAAGGATGATCTTCTCAATTTCACAAAACACCATCACGGCATCTTTAATGGAAACCTCCTGGGCAGGTTTAGTGAGAGGGGCAGGAGACGCTTGAGGAGAAAAATCAAGAGTTGACACAGGATCCATGGTGAGAGAAGACAGCACCATGCTGGAGAACGTGGTGTCCTCCAGAGCTTTGTGCTTGGTAGTAGAGAAGTCCAGTGAAGCAGGAGAAGAAACGTGAGTTGAAGTTTGGAAAGATGTCACAGGTAAAACTGTGTTGTGTATAGGTTTCTTATCTGCCACTGTTGCCTTCTGGATGACAGGAAATGCTGAAGAGTGCCAAAAACAAAGGGACTGTTGTAATTTACAGGTTCACATCGATTTCATAAGGTAAAGGCAAACTCTTAGGAGGAAACTCACAGTTACTAGCAGGAAACTAGCTTCTCTTGTTTTTTTAACCCAGTGTACTTACTGCCAAAGCTGTGGCTTTTTTTAAACAAAAGCCCAAGAAATACACAAAACACCTGTTAATAAAGCTGAAGTGCTTCATTTCCTGAAGAGATTCAATAATTAGTGTGCTCAATTAAAACATGTATAGACAGCTTTTGGAAGATCAGTGCTTGCAAGAGATTCCCAGCTCTAAGTTGCTCAGCAAGTGTTCAGATGTTTTTTGCCTAGTACTGTAGAAGACAGTACACTTCTGGTTGTGGGGTATAAACAGGAACAGTATTTTTATTTAAAAAACCTGGCCCCATTTGTGACCACTTGGTACCCAAAAGATACGACCTTGTACCCTGAGCACTTTGGAAACCCATTCTGAAGGAAGTGCAGGACAAACTTTAACAGAACTACATTCACAGAATCATAGAATCATTTAGATTGGAAAAGACATCTAGGATCATTGCACATATGTATTCTGAGAGGCACAGTGGGGAATTGAACAAATGTGTTAGTGGCAATCTTTAATGGTTTCAGGAAGAAAGCAAGCAGAGGAAAAAGGGAAACACAGGTTCAATGTGTGTGTCAAACACCTGACATTCAGCACAGGCTCTAGGGCCACCCCATGGCTCTTTGCTGGTAGAAACAACCTAAGCATTCGTCCACCACTGACTTAGAAAGCACTAAGATAATAAATTCCATTTGCAGTAAAACACAAAGTATGTGTCTCATCGCACAAAAATTCTCTTAAATAATTTTAATAGGTTGTACATAAATATAGCATCTATTTCCCAAGTAACATATAAAACCTGTACATATATATATATATATATATACACACACTTCTGGAACTCTCCAGCTCTTGGAAATGCCTCAAATTAAAATGTTGCTGATTTGAACGTAAGAAGAAGAAAAAGAAAAGTCTGAGCGCTTTCACAGCTGAACTTCCCAAAAGCTCATTATCATAATGCTAAATGTCTTAGTTAAACAAAACTGAGCAAAGGTTGGTATCAATTGACAATTCCTTGAGACTCCAGCCAAAGAGTAGCTTATCACTTTGGTTACAAAAACAAATATAAACTACTGAAGAAGCCTAAAAGAATTTAGGAGCTTAAAGTCTCATCTTATGTCAGCTAACAAATTATTTAAGAAAAGAGTGAAGCTAAATGAATTGACTCATACAAAAAAGTAGTTTGTAATAAGTACCAACATTTCATCTTCGCTGCCATACAGAGGTCGCACCGTGTACCTAGTGCTTTCTGTTACCTTCTCTATTATCTCTGCTGTCCCCTCTGCTACTGCTAATGAAAATAAGTAACAATCTTGACAATGCTGTCTAGTTTTAATGACAAATAGAAGAAAACAGAACTGTTAAAAGAAACTTACAAAGGCAATATTTAATATTAATATAGTAAACTCTCATGACAGAGTATTACAGTCAAAATACTTAAAGTCCACTGCAAGACATTTCCCATTAGAGGATCCATCTGAAAACAACAAACCAATTCATCCCCCACAAGATTTCAAGACTGGAAGTGTGACCATGATCCAGTAAAGATCAGATCACTAAGCATTCAGTTAGCCATTAGATAATAAATTTTTTTTTTGCCTTCACAGCTTCTTCCAGGCCTTTCTGGATGCACATCAGCAAATCCTTCATTGCAGCTGCACTGGTAAAACCCAAGTGTGTTATGGCACGATGCATTTGGGGAGCAGTCATCATCTTCACTTCTGCACTCATCATAATCTGTTGGGTATATTTAAGCAAAAGGCAAAGATGTAGAGTATTTAAATTAAAATGTTATGGTTCTGAAACTGGAGCACAATTGTATCATCATGATATCATACTGGGATTACAACTCTTAAGTGTGATACTCCATTGTACGTGTCAGGAAGCTGCAGGGTCTAGAAGAGGTGTGACGCTAGAAGCATAACCTACAGAGCTATTTGCAAAGCACTGACAAAACCTCCAGGAACTGTGCTACCAACGATACCCAGGAGATACTCACTGAAATCTCATTGTTGTGTGGGCCACAGCAACCTCACACAACAGCGTAAGCTTGAGGAAGAGTGGCTGAAAAACTGCCTGGTGGAAAAGGACTTGGGGGTGCTGGTGGACAGCCAGCTGAACAGGAGCCAGCAGTGTGCCCAGGTGGCCAAGAAAGCCAACAGCATCCTGGCCTGTATCAGAAATGGTGTGACCAGCAGAACTATGAGACTGATTGTCTCCCTGTACTTGGCACTGGCAAGGCTGCACCTTGAATACTGGGTTCAGCTTTGGGCCCCTCAATACAAGAAAGACATTGAGATGCTGGAGTGGGTCCAAAGAAGGTCAATGAAGCTGGTGAAACGTCTAGAGAACGAGTCCTTTGAGGAGTAGCTGAGGGAACTAGGGTTGTTCAGAATGGAGAAAAGAAGGCTGAGTGGACACCTAACCTCTCCCTACAACTATCTGAAAGGAGGTTGTAGAGAGGAGGGGGGAGGTCTCTTTTCCCAGGTAACAAGTGACAGGATGAGAGAAAATGGCCTCAAGTTGCTCCAGGAGAGGTTTAGATTGGGTATTGGGAAAAATCTGGGAGTTTTTTCAGAGACAACACATCGACTTGTGAAACAGATTTCAACAGCAGTTAGTCAGGAGACTAATGTTTCTTGTTACCAACTTAAATTACATATAAAAGAAAAAAAGCTGTACAATCAGCTATTGTGCTGGTCTTGGTAAAGCATGGACTTTCATCTGAACTTCTGGCCCACAGATGTGTAAGGAAAACACATACTCCCAGTGCAGAAGAATTTGTACATTTGTTTGTTTGTTTCTTGGGATTTCTTTCTCATGGAAAATTATCAGTGCAAATCAGAGGGTAATGTGGTTCAAAATCACTTTAAATAGAGCTATAGTTATGTCTGTGTGGACTTGTTTCCACTGGTAACTTGTAAAATTCTCAATATGTGACCACTGTTTCTAATGTCTCCATATCTTCTCTAGAAAATGAATGCTAGCTATAGACAAAAAGACAGTTGGTTTTGTCCTTTTGAGTCAGAAGTACCTTAATTCTTATTTCATCTTTTATGTTCTCTGAAAAAGCTTATTGGATGGATAAGCAGGAGCAAGATAAGGGAAGAGAATGGCTTTTCATCCGATAGACAGATATTTTCACATCAAAAAGCACAGATTCATAATAATAATAGGTTCTATCAACTTTCTAGTTCTGAAGAACAAGCTGCTCCTTACCGTTTATGGAAAGACTGCTTTTGTCAACTGAGAAATGCGAGTTGTGTTCAAAGGCATCCCGAAAAGTGGTGATGATATAGTAGATATCCACATCTTCTGCAATCAGTAAATTGAAACTTACCACTGTGCTCCCATTAGTAATACCCGTTATTAACACTTTAATCAGGCCAGCATCCATCTGTTGAAGAACCTCAAGGGGCAGAGATTTATGTACCTGGAATAAAAACAAAATGCTTGTGGAGACAGATAGACACAATTACATTTTAGGCTTTGTACACTGCCCAGAAGAGAGCATTATGCATTACAATTGTGCTTCATGCTCTGGAGGGAAGCAACAGAAAATGGACCTCTTGCTTCATAACATTTCCACTCTGCAGCAGCTGAAGGATATGGTATGTATTTAAACATGAATATTAAACAAGTTAAGCAATTAAAGTATCTCATCTCATCTCTCATTTGGCACAAGTCCTTGCCTCTGGTAACAGAAAGGGAGGGAGGAGACTGCAGGGAACTCCCATGTCCTGCCTCACAAAATGCCTCCAGGGAGAGGGGTAACCCATAATTAGGAGGAGCTGCCAATGGAATTGTAGATGCCTCCAGACACTCCACACTGCATATATGTCTCAGAGGGCTCCCTCAGCTCAAGTATGTTACAGCTTAGAGCAGACCACCTTTAAGTCTTCACAGGTGACTTCTCACCAGAGCCAAGCAAATAACACCTCTTTTTAAATGCCTGGATTGGGGTAAAGAAAACAGAAAGGTGTTTCATCTCATCAGCACTGCCACACAGTTCAACCTCCTGTCAAGCTAGTATCATATTATTTCCGAAAATTCTGTCATCAAGGCACCCAGCTCTGACTCATGGTTCTCCTCAAGAGATCAAGAACTGGACTAGGAAATGGCTCTGCTCTATTTTGAGTAGGAACTGTCAGCCTTAAAGTATTGAAGCACCAAATCACAGCTGAACCTACTTCAGTCTAGAGAAATTAATAGAATAAACATTCAGTCTCTATATAGTAACCTTGGACTTCATTAGTAGCCTAAGAAAGAAAATGCCACCTTTTTTCAAAGCACACTGAGTCTTAGTCATGATAGCCCTAGAAGCTGCTTCCTTTACCACACTGCAGAGCAGGATGGTCAGCTTTCTGTGGGATGGGAAAACATAGCCCTATGTGAGGTTTTGCATTAAGCTGGGCTGCTCAGCCTCTCCACCTTCCAGCTCAGATGGAGGCATCAACTCCTCCCAAAGAGGTAGACAGAATGGATGTATGTTCAATCTCTTTTCCTTTCCACCCTCCAAGTCTGGGTACCTCTGGAGGGCAGCCACCCATGGGAACATCTCCTCCTCCTCCCAGAGGAGGGCAGTCCTGTAGGGTATGGATATATGCAGGAGCTCTGCAGGGACATACAACACCATTTGCATTTACAGCACCATTCTCCTTCATCTTCAGGCCCAGCATCAGCCACAGGAGGAGCAGACACAGGTCAGATGGTATCATCTCATGGGACTAACCCCAGACAAGACACAAGACTAATATTAATTCAGCTTTAAAGGACATATTGAGAAAACATTATACACAGAAACACAGCCTATTTCTGAAAAACTTACCACAAAGAGAAACCTATAAATATTCACAAGTTCTCACCTCATTTTTTTTCCTCTAGTTGCCCAGACAAGGGGCCCAATGAGACTGCACTAGAGACCTTGCCTACCTGCATGTCCCGGGGGAAGGCAGGGCACACACATACGCACAGAAGTTTGCATGTCAGGCCTTGACCCAACATCTAACAATGTAGGCAGAGCATATACCTGAAGACCAGATGCCAGGGTTAGCCCAGGCTGTGTGATACCACCCATCAATGTCCTGAATTTTTCCATTAGAATTTTTTAGAATTTTAGAATTTCCATTGGAATATTTTATTCTTTTTGTCCAGAAGATGCTCACAGTTCCTCTGTGGTTTTTAACATCTCTTATGTGTTCCTGAGAAGTCTTTTTACATTCTTCAACACTTAGAAATAGAAGTGCAGCAACAGAAAATGTGGGACATGACTTTCAAGCCCACATCAGGCAGGCAGTGCAAGCTGCTCTGAGCATTGATATCAAAATTGCACTTAGAAACTGCCAGAAGCAGTGCAACAGGAGACTGTCCAAAGTAAGAAAGCAGCTCTCGGCAACAAATGAAGGGCAAATCTCATGCTGCCCCTGTCAACTCTCCTGAGCCTGGGATATACACAGCTTCCTTGCACATAGCAGTTACTAGCTTCAATGAAGGACACAGAGAGATGGAAACAGCCACAGAAACACCTAGTTTTGTGATTTCTCAGCATACTTGTTCTTTGCCTTCACCCACCAGTGGCTGTCAGGCTCCCAGGAGATGCCAGCAGAGAGGAAGACACGGAGCAGCAGAGGAACCACACAGTAAGAGCCAGACAAGCAGCACTTGGCCCAGGTGAGAGCTGGCATGCTGCTGCCCTGCGCAGGACAGTCACATCTCTTTCTCAGCATCTTATTTTGCTTTAGGCCCTCTCCTTAGGGTACATGCTCACTTCCTTCCCTAGCTCAAATTTCCAGAGAATTAAGGGGGCAGGTGGGGGCTACATTGCAGTCACCTCCAACCCCTTCTTCCTCTACATGTCTTCTGCAGGAAATACCTGGAGCAGCTGGGCTGGATTTCAGCTATGAATTTAAGGCAGAGCTTATGTCAGTGGCGTAATGCTCAGGGGTACAGCTAGTGACTCCTACCAGTGAGAACCTAAGGAAAAGGCAAGGCAAGGGTCAGTGGCAGGTGCCAATGGGAGGAGCAGCCTCATTTCTCTTGCACCCATGCACAGAGCTTGTGCACTTTGTGCTGGATTCTTCCAGGTGATCACAGCTTTTGCACACCTATGTGCCAAGCCTGACTTACCTGCCTCCTGTGTGTTACCCAGTCCTGACTTACTTGCCTACTATGTATTATTCAGCCCTGCAGATGGACCCAGATTTTGCAGGCGTGCTGCAGCCCTTTTCTGAATCATCAGATGTGTGTTGCATGCACTTGGTGCCAAGGTTACATTGCACAAAGCATGCACCTGGAAAGGGCTCCTACATGCCTGGAAGTCCTACGCAGCAAATCTGCCCCACAGGGCACACATGCAGAGCTGGGAGGATGGAAAGAGCTAAATTCCCTAAATTCCCTTGTCAGCCCCAAAACCTCATGTTTCACCAAGCCAGGGGGCCCTTGGGCCTCTTCTCCTCTCTCTTTCTGCCATTTCACAAGCATGTACTGAAAAGTTGAAGGTCAGCCCTGAGTTTTTATCTTTCATAGTTTTTGTCTGAACCTCTGGACAATAAATACATGCACCTGTGACATTCCTCTTAGCTCACCCCCAATTTCCCTTCTTATCTGCCCTGAAGATTTTATTTTATCAGTGCTTAGTTTTACCTAAGGCTTTGGAAATTTTTTGTCTGTGTCCTTGTTTGTTTCTTTCTTTAGTTTCTGTCCTTATTCATATTTTTCCTTACAAAGCAGGACTCAGAGCTTGAAAAGTATCAGGGGACATTCACAGCATTTGTATTTAGCCACTAGGTGACACTACAAAACCCTTTATCTACAAGGCTCCATGATTTCACAACAGGTGCCACACCCTACATTATCAAAATAATGGTTGGTGAAGTGGGGCTAGAAAAGAAGGAAAAGAAAGAGTGAACATCTTGGAAGGAAATATTCAATATATAATATCCTTGTGTAAGACATTTTCTTACCAGACAAATTATCTTGGGATCCATCATTGTATCTGCAATTTCTGTAGCACACAAAGGAAACGTGAACAATGCCAGTTCAGGAGACATCACTATGCCAGAGAAGAGCCACAAGAAAGGGAGAGAACATGAGCAAAATTAACACCAGCATCAAGGGAGTGGAATGTCCCTTGATCGGACAAGAAAAACAGAAGGCAGATAAAATCCAAGTTCAGGGCCAGACTGAGGCCACACTAAAACCAATATAACAGGATAGAAAAGGTGAATAGGTTTTTTGAGCAAAAGGAAAGTGGCAGACTCAGGCAGTGAGGCTCACCCCATGGGTGGCCATGTCATGCCTTGTAGGTTTTCTGGGACTCCCCTATTTGTAGGTCCTAGGCAAAATGTCATCAGCTCATTGGAGATATTGTGGGCACCTGCACAGGAGCCTGCATGGCCAGCAGAGCAGGAAATGCACTGGTAGTCTGGAAACTGGAAATAAGTAAGTAAAAGGTACATTAATTGAAACAGAACCTTGTATGAAGCCTGTGTTTTCATTCAAAGAGAAAAAAACCCCTCCCCTCTGTTCCTGCTTTGGTTGCACCTTCAGAGAGAAGGTACTAGAGCACACATCTGCCCAGCTACCATCACCAGCAGCTCTAAGGATGGTCCAAAATTACAGGTAAAGTCAAACAACAAAAGAGGTGATATTACACTGGAATAGTTAACTGCCTTAATCCCTGTATCAACACTGATTCCACATTCAGATGGCTTTAACTGCAACCATTTTAGGGGCGTTAAGCTACATCAAACAAAGGCTGTACCACTTACAAATGAGAGGGTCACCTTGATAAGGCAATACCATTTATTAGTTTCATGCATTATGTCAATCAGTTAAGCTTAAGAAAACCAAATTCAAAACAACCCTTTCTATTGAGGAATTTGATGCACCTCAGTGAGTGCATTTTCAAAACAAACCTTTTGTTTTCCTGATTCATTTTCTTGAGGACGAGCCCTAGCTGCCATGATATTATTTTTGGCTGTTGCAAAAGACAGGCTGAGCAAAACTCAAGATGATTAATCATAGAATCATTCAGATTGGAAAAGACCTCTAGGATGATCAAGTCCAACCTTCATCCCAACATCCCCTTGACCCCTAGACCACTGTTCCAAAGTGCCACATCTACTCCTTTTTTGAACGCCTCCAGGGATGGTGACTCCACCACTTCCCTGGGCAGCCTGTTCCAGAGCCTGATCACTCTTTCAGTAAAGAACTTCTTCCTAATATCCAATCTAAACCTCCCCTGGGGCAACTTGAGGCCATTACCTCTTGTCTTATCATTAGTTACCTGGAAGCAGAAACCAACACCAGCCTCCTTACAACCTCCTTTTAGGTAGTTGTAGAGAGCAATGAGGTCTCCTCTCAGCCTCCTCTTCTCCAAGCTAAACAATCCCAGTTCCTTCAAGCACTCCTCATACAACATATTCTCCAGACCTCTCACCAGCTTCATTGCCCTTCTCTGCACCCGCTCCAGCACCTCAATGTCCTCCTTATACTGTGGTGCCCAAAACTGGACACAGTACTCAGAATACTCTCTAGCCCTTGGCTGTGTTGTTTTTCAGTTGCATTGCAAAGGGGATAGTGAAACAAGGCTGCACAATGATAGTGCAAATTGTCATATCAAGTTTTTACCTCATCTATACGTTATTTAAAGGATGGTATTTCCTTTTGCTGTGCTGCCAATTTAACCACATGGCACTTAAGTGCCAGGGCAGCTCTACGCTAAAGAACATTATATATCCTCTGAATTGTAGATGATGACTCCAAAGAGGCTTAAGAAAAATATCCCTGGCAGAGTTTATTTAACTGGAACCTGAGAGTGCTTTTAAAGTCCATGAAACTTTCCTTACTTACTTTAAATGATTAATTTCTGGCCCTTATAACCCAAAAATAAAATACTTAGATCTTTCTGTTCTCCTAAACTTTCTTTTCTTTGTCATCAGTGTTTACTAAAACACTGACAACATATTTTGCCATACAAAGTAGCTATGTAACTATAGCCTATACAGGGTGGCTCAGAGATAGATGGAATCAACACTAACACATCTTGCCAGCTGACCCACAAAAACAGTGCACTGGAAAAAGGATTTAGTCCTTTATAAACACAAGTTACCATTTTCTGCCTCAAAATTTGAGAACTGGGTAAAACTGACACAAAAATTTGCTTTAATTCCTTTATGTAGTCATTTTACAAATTTTCCAAATGGATTTGTATCTGCGCTTTTCTGGATTAAGGTATCTGACTGAATGAAGAGAATATATATATTTCAGTCCATTTTGATACTATGCTATTCCAAAATAGCCTCGGTCAGAGAGTGATGCCAAATGAGAGCGAGGTCACTGGAGAATTTCTCCCTTTTCACTTTTCTAATCACGTCACTCTCATTTTGTGACTGTTTTTCTGATGTGACAGCTTGGGGCCAAAACAACTCCAAGAAAGCTGTGCTCTGTTAACACATCCAAGAAGGTGCAAACCCATAATGACCAGAGGGAAACTTATATGCTATCCAAGAAAACATCATGCACAGGTAACAGACCGTGCTCCTCCCTCCTTGCAGTTGCCTCTGACCCCACGCTGGCCTGACCTTTGCCTGAGCACACGCTGCTGTCACTGCACCCACTGCTGACACCTGTATTTCAGTGACAGGTTGTAACTCTGTACACAGTGAGAGTTTGGGGAATGCCTCTGCAGGATTTAAAGATTCATACAATTGTCGGCAATGGATTTATCATCACAGTTATCAAGGCCTCTCAAAACAGACAGTTAAGGGGAGATAAGGAAGGCAATAAAGCAGCACAACATAACCAGCAGTTTTGCAAGCACAGGTGCATTTGAGTAAACACCAGCAGGAACAAAATTCTGATAAACTCATGAAGGAGTTAGGAGAGTGATACTGTCAAAAGCAATGCCTGAGAATTATGAGACCATTAAAGGTGGAGCTGATATCACAGTGTGCTTTTATATCCTGCACTCTAATTAGAAGTGAGTGCAGAGGAGACTTACCAAGAAATCACTCCCTTTCCAGACACAGGGCTACAAAAATAAGGATGATTATAAGAAATGTCAGTCTTAAGGTACTAACAACTAAGGTAATAACAATCACACGGTTCATTAATATGCCACTGTGCAGGGCAAGAATATCAGCGGACTTTGAATATCCATTAACTTTTCACCACACCCCTGAAGAAAATCAGTAAGCCAGTATAACCGAGTATGAGAAGCAGAGGAAATGGAGGCACCAGAGAATCCACAAATCCGAATGTCAGTCTAAACGACAGCTGCACACTCATCCTGCTCTCTGACACTCAGGGGAACACACACCTTACAGCTGTGTCCAAGGATGCACACACGGAACACAGCCATCATTGGAAAGAGATCGGACATGTGGTTTCATTGAGATCAGTAACAGGTCACATCCTTCTTAGCCACTTACTTCATCAACAAAGAGGTGTGCAAAGATTTGGTATTCCTCACTGCTTGTATTGCTAAAGCCCGGAGAGTATTTCACATTTGTTATCCGTACTCTGCCACTAAGTTTCTGGACAGCTGAAAAGTAAGAAAAAGACAATTTAAACACATGTTTCATGAACCATAGTTCATGGACAAGTGTGTGACAGTCACTGGCATGCCTAGCAACATGGGGAATGCATCAACTCCTAACAGCAGAAGGCCAGCCCTCTGAAATGTAGCCAAACCCCTGAAAGCCTAAACATAGCCATCCAGCACCTTAGTTTGCCCTCTCTGGCCTCAGATGGCGCTCAAGAAGAGCACTGATCTCCTCCTGTAGGTCTTATATCTGGCAGCTCTGTCTTGGGTGCTCTGGGCCATCTGAAATGTTGCTCTATGGCTATGTTCAGGCACCTGAATTGCTCTCCTAGACTCAACTAGCTGTCCCAGCTCCTTCTACACACAACAGAGCAGCACCAGTCCCTCTAGAGGTCAAGGTACTGCAAAACCAAGGCCCTCCCTCCAACCTCAGAGGAAGGCTAGACAGCTTCCTGAGGTTAGACGTCTACATTTCAGACAGGTATTTCAAGATAAGATGAACCTCAACAGGGTGTATGCTTCCTCCCTGAAGCTGTAACTGCTGAATCTCAATAAGGCAGTCTCAAATGTTTTGGGTTATTTCTCAGTATCACTAGTTTTGGCATTGTTACTACAGACGCTGAAGCTGATCACAAGCAGGAGAGAAAAGGCTTCTCAAGACATGATTCATACCCCTAGCATCCTTCAAATGTCTTAGCCAGGCAAGCTGACTGCCATCACCCAATACCATGACCGTTGCCAGCCAATTGTCTTCACATTGCCTTCCAGCTGCTAACAGATCACCATTCCTAGCATATCAAAACAATTCAATGTTTTATATGAATATAGGATAGTCTTCATCAAAGACTTCAAGAACTCTATCATCTGGCTAGGAATTATGTTTAAAATTGTTTCTGAATCAAGTTACCAGTCCTTACTTTCTGGTGTTCCAGCTTGCTTTCCTACCTACACACATCTGTCCTGATTTCAACAGCATGTAAGGCATCAGGTTCCAGTTCAGCAACTGTCAGACTCTTATACTGAGTTTTAGTCTCCCATACCAGCTGCTTTTTCTGTAGCAACAAGAACTGAAAAGCAGGGCTCTGCATAAACTCTGTGGGCCATGTTACACCGAGGTTGGTTCTAGTCACACTGGGAACAATAATCCTTCAAATTGGGACAGGTACTAGCAGAAAATAAAGCCAAGTAAAGCTGTGCAGGGGAGAGAAGAAAGTCATATCTGCTTAAAGCAAGCCATTGAAGCACTCTTCCATTACCTTAGCATACTTCTGATCCCAAAGGAGTCCTAACCACCACAGGTCTGATCAAAGGATTTGGGCTTGCTTTTTGCTATGGCTTATCCTGTCATGTGAACATAGGTATTTAGGAGATAAACCACAATCAATTATCTGATGGTTAGAGGGGAAAATGTTTTGAACAATTTTTGAATGAAAAAAAAAAAGTATTTAAAAGACATGATAGACTATGAAGAGACAGCTGAGGTTGAACCTCCAAGTCAGAGATGTTGCCACAAGGAGGAGCCATATATTAAACTTTGCCAAATATGGATTTTTGTCCTCTGAATTTCCTGCCCCAGGCTAGTGAAATACCACTATGGTGGTATTCCTCTTGTTCCCCAGGCATAATTCCTTCATAAGCTTCTTTCCCAGCAAAAGCACTTGGCTGAATATTTGATTCATCAGGAAAAGAAAACAAGTTTTTATAAACTGAACTTGTTTGTGTAGAATTCTTCAATTTGTTTTCCAGCTGGAAGAAAATGACCTTTGTTTTATTGTCAGTTAAAATTAGCTATTTTGATTTTTTTAAAATGAACATTTTTTGTTTTCATTTAAAAAAAAACAAACCCACAAACACTTTTTTTTACTTTTCTCTACATTGAAAGGGGGAAGGGGGAACACAAAACAAAGCTTTTCAGATCAGGTCAACATGTTGTTCAATCCAAAATTGTTTCCTCCATTTGGCCACTGAGGTCCCAAATTAGTTATTTGCCTGGCTCTGTTCCCAGGTCTCACCCATGCCAGGCAGAGTGAAGGATACAACGTGAAGAAAAGAGAAGATGAAAGCTGAACAGGAGCATGGGCATGGCTGCCCAGAGCTCAGCAGGACTGGAGAAGTGGACACTGTGACACTTGCTTTTGGTGATAAGGACTGGTGGTACAAGAGGGGCTGGAGAAGATGCACAGCTGACCTTACGTGGATGAAAAAGAGGTTTTCCAGGGAGAAAGGAAGGAGGGAGAACCAGAAATGGGGCTGCATGAGTGGAAACCCTCAGGAACAGGAGATGATAAGGGAGGGGAAGAGAAAGGAGTAGAGGGGAGTATGATTTTGGATTTGACAGATGTGGAGGTCATGAGAGGTAGATTAAAGAGAATCAGAAACAAAACTGAAATCACTTATTAACATGCTAAAGAAAAAATACATTTAGTGCTGGCCAGAGACAATAGCAACAAAACTATAATTTAAAGACCAAATCTGACTGTAACCTTGAAATACGATTGAGCTCCAATCAACTGAAAAATCCCCTCATTAGCTGCAATACATCTGCCCAAACCCAAACAGATTAAGCCCTCTCTGCCAACCTAGCTCTTCTCAATTACAGCTCTTGAAAAAGTGGCTCACAGGTTTCCACGCAGCTCCTGTCCCACAGGAGATTTGTGGGGCTCCACTTAATCTATCCTCTGCTGAGAGGAATGGGAAGGCAGGTCGTTTGTCTTCCTGGGTCTTTAAGGTAGATCTATAGGTGGCTGCTGCTGCATTACCCTGATGCCAGAGCATGCAAGAGAAACCAAGATGTGTGGCCAAAAGGCAAACAGCATGTTTTGATGAGCCATCGTGAGTGCAATGTATGATTTGCTTTATCTGCTCTGAGGTGAAGAAAAGTAGACTCAATAAAACTAACTGCCAAATTACCAGAAAGAGAAATTATGTTGACATGCTGATTTAGGAAAAAAGTGATTGTTTCTGCAAGTAAATAATTTTGACATAGCAAAACTAGTTTCAGATGCCTTCATCCCAGACCACTCATTCCAACTGTGCATCTTTCCCAGCTCTGAGTGAGGCTTTGTTTCTCATGCAGCCAAATTACCATGCGTGCAGGTCCCTGCCAGAAGCATACTCACTGCGGTCCATGGCTGGCTCTGGTGTCAGATTGGGAGCTGAAGAGGTGCCTGGTGAAGCTGATGACTCCAGGGCTCCAGTGTATTTCTCAGACCAAGACTTGTTCTCTCTTCCCATCTCTACATGTGGTCTGAGAGTGCTGTTGAGGGTGGAAACGTCAGCATGTCCTGTGGCTGGCAGAGCTGTACCATGGCCACCTTGAGAGCTGGCTTGAGGCACACTAAAAGCTGTGTGATTTCTGGTGGTAGCAGAGGCTGTTTGATTTGGAAACACTAGCAATGGTGGACTGAGTTGGTCTTGTCTGGCTGTGCCCATGGTCAAATTTGTGAGAGCAGCTGCTCGTTGCGATGCGCCAAGAGTAGGCTCTGCCACAGAGCTTTGCTGTGATGGACTTAGTGCCGCCTGCCGCTCTGTGCTTATGGCTACTTCCTTACTGGCTGTGACCCCCGTGGATGTAGGGCTGTTGTCCCTGTCAAAGCCCATCTGTGCTGCCACACCTTTTTTCCAAGGGGCTCTAGCAGTGCTGGTAGGAGAATGACCGTGGGACACTCGCTTGTCACCCAGGGGCAATGCAGCAGGGAGTATGGCAGTGTTCACCTCAGAGCCTACAGCAGCCACCATCTCAGTGGTGGCAGAGGAAGCAGGACTTGCAGGACTTACTTCTTCAGGAGCAAACTCTGTGCTGTTTGATATTGCAGGAGCCATTGTTTCAGTGAGAGGGTCCACAATCTCACCTGCAACACAGCAAACGCACCTGAAATAGGACCTCCAATTGGATGAAGAGGCATCAGAGTCTGACCTGAAAATGGGACTGAGATCACTCAGCCATGAATAATAGCATTACACAAACAGGTCTTGGATATTTCATAAACACACTCTAGCAAAAATGATTTTTACAGTGTTGAATCTGGTTTGTACCTACAAAAAGATGCAGGTTTGATTCCTGAGTCTCCTCCTCTGGCTGGCAGGCTGTGGATCATTACAGTGGGAGGAAATTAGCCACAGACATACCAAAGGAGGAAAAAGTACCTCATGTTGCTCAACATTAGGCTATCAAGGAGGATCTCAGAGAGATTTCATCTGAAGATACATACAAGTTTCACATTCATGCTCAGAGACAGATCACATATATTCCTTTAGCCAGAGACTGCAAAGGCACATCTATGCATACACTGTGTGCTACATAAACAGTTGCAATAAAAGCAGAGGTAAAAATCCACAACATATTCCAACCTTTCATGGCAAAGGGAAACTACCTGCCAGTCTTTTGCTCACCCTCACAGTTTCTTCCAGGTCGGGACAGATTAGTATCCATGGTTGTCTTGCATCTGCACAGGTATGAGCCCATCACATTGATACAGTCCGCCAACACGGAGCAGTCATTCTCAGTGTGAGAAGCACATTCATCCCAGTCTGTAAGATCAAAACCAGAACTTTGGTCAGGCAGCCCCCCTTCTGGTTGCATTAAGCTAGAAGTAATCATAAAGTAGGCCTAACTTCAGTTTTTGAATTTATGAATGTGTTCTTCCTTTTTCCTCATTTACCTGACAGCTAAGCTCTTATTGATGCAGAACACTATATGTGTTTTTATTCTCTCACACAAAAAACCCACCTTTGTCCTTGTATTCTGAAAAAAAAAAATCTCCAGGTAAAGACTTTTAAAATAGTTTTTTTGGAAGTAAACACTTATTTGAAGTGAAAAAAATATTGTAAATTTGCACTATAGCTATATCAAAAGCATACATTCTACTGAGTTCTGCACACAGTGCCTCCAGATACATCAGGTAATGAATAGATCTGTTACCACTAGCTACCACTGGACAGAATTTTAGAGGCTTAATCCAAATAATGTTCTGCTTCACATAAAAGGTAAATGCAAGTAACTCCCACAAGACGCACTTTTCAGTTCTTAATAGAGGAAGTGCTAAGGGCAAAAATTCTTTTTATAAAAAATTTTTTCTCAAAGGTAATACTGTAAAACTGTGACCCTTGTTCTGGTAGTCTCAGAAAAGAGAACCTGGTTCATCAAAGCATGCACCTATTTTATTGTCAAGTCTCTGCTCTTGAGGGATTTCGATCTAGGGTCTTATATTACTATTCGCACCCTGTTCCATCAAGCATGCAAAGACCAAGTTAATGCTTTGGACATGAATAACCTCCATGAATCCCTCATGAGCCCTTCCTGTGTGCACTCCCTTGTGCACACACCTTCACTGCCTCAGGGTCCTAAGTGAGGGAGAGCAGAAAACTAGGCTGAAAACTGTGTCCTGGGACAAATAATTCTGATCAGAGTCTAGAAAATTGTTGTGAACAATATATTATTGTAAGTGCTTGTTCTGCAAACATGCAGAGATTAATCATTGTGATTATTTCTCTGATTAAAAAAAGGGAAAGCCCCATTCTAGAAACAGAAAGCACAGAGCAGGTGTGTGCATGCACATACATGTGCTCATCTTTCTGCTTGAGGGCAGCCTTCCCCCTTTACTTCCTTATCACTAATATTTCAGTTATTTTTCCTTTCTTCATCATTAGATAATCATTGTATCTGTGGTTGTTTCCATTAGACAATTTCATGTGCCTATGGCCAGCATCTGCCTATTACGTTACATCCCACAACACTTAGAGGGAACACAGAAATCCACAGGATAACTAAAGCACCAGCAATGAAAGTGCTCTCATTAATGCCTTACTATGCTATGAAGTAATTGTGACTCCTGATGGCTTCAAACACCATCTGAGAGATGCTCCGGTGCAAATTGCCACATAACTTACATTCACTGGCTCCATTGTCTCTGAGAGTTTCCTTTCTCATCACTTAGCAAGGCTTTTAAAGCAAATTCCTTCACCTCTGATGGCTGCATCCAATTGTGCATCAGGCCGAACCACTTATGTCTCTTCTCAGTGCTCACTGGCACTAGTATATCACTCATCAATGTACACACACACACACACACACACACTGCACTTTTTCACTCTGTAAACATTACACCTCAGCCAAGGTGTGCTCTGTGATCTTTTTCTGCACTCTTTGCATCTCTCTGGCCTTTCACGTTTGGCAAGTGTCTTTCCCACACACACGCCTCAACCAACAGTCCTACTCCAAAAATTGTTAAAAAAATACCTTTGTGTTCACTCTGATTACCTATTATACCTGTAAAAGGTACATGCAATGGGTAAAAATCTGTGAAATTCCTTGCCTAATGATGTTGTAGATGCTAAACCCGTGGAGAATAAAAACAGAGAATTCGGATTCAGGAAGTCTTGGAACTAGAAAGTCTTGGTGGCTATAATAGTATTACTGAAAGGCATTGTCTACACTTGCTGTATTCTTACACTTCTCCAGGAATTGGCTCCTGGCTGCTACTGAGGATGTGATACTGTGCTAGATGGATCTTGGGTCTGACTGAGCACATGCCCCTTTCTCTTTTCTTTCTATGCCTCACACAACAGAGAGACATTTTAGTGTGTCTGTTCATCAGGACAGTAAACTTAATAATTTATGAGTCTTCAAAATTGCTCCACTCCCTTCAGTTGTGCTATCCCTTCTGACTTTTCAGCCTTGTTTGAAAGTTGAATTCTCTGCTCTGTTGCTGTCACTAAACCAAGCACATAGCCTTTTGGTGGCCACAGAGGATCCAGGTGGCAACTGGTGGAAAAGATTCTGTGTGGGCTTACAAAGGGCATGTCCCAGGGCTCACAGGGTCCAGGAAGCAAAACAGCCCATTATACAAATCTTTCCTTCACATGCTGTGCTTCTTTGTCTTCTTTTCCACATTGGACTTTAGGAAACATGTCAAAGAAATGCTTGTTTGGGCAGAGCTAAGAGATTCTTTTTCTCTATCCCTAAGGAGAAGTGGAGGGGCTGGCTGTGCTCCTGGCTGAATGGTGCTACTGGAAGCCACATGTTTTTCTGCAACTAAAGTCCAGAAGTATTACTTTCTTCCTCCACAGACTTTCAGTCCCAGGATCAATAACATTTGTAAAGTATTTTGGCACACATCAGCATCTTGCAATTCAAGGTGGCATACCACTGTGATATTTTTCAGGTCTCCTCTGTTTTTTTTCCTGTCCTCTTCTTAACCTCTCCAGCTCCAAAGGCAGTTTTCCCTGAACACAGTAAATAAGCTTCTAAGGGCTCAATGCACTGAGAGAGAAGAATAACCCACTCTGTTGACTTTGGTAACTCTGTACTCTGTCTGGCTTTGCCACCTGTGAAACCAGAAGCCAGAACTTAGTCCTTTGAAGATAAAAATGGTGATTACTAAAGATCAAACAAAGGCCTAGTTTAACATAAATTCCATGCGTGTTTCTTTAGTTGTATTCACTGAGAGGACATTTGGGAATTTCTCTGACTGGATTTCTATAGTGAAGATGTTAGATTTTTTTTCTTAAACCCTGGCCCAAATACAGCCCCACAGCCTTGAAGCACAAAACTCTCTAGAGGGCATGTGTATCTAAAGGCTACAAATATTCCACAGTAATCCTGTCTCCAATTCAGTGGGAGAAAGATATGGCAAACTTCAAACTTCTCACAAAGAGAAGAGGGAAGGAAATTAATAGGGAAACCAAGGGCTCCAATCCTCCTTAAACACAGTGAAAGGAAGCAGTATCTGCAGGTACCTGGGGACAGTCAGTGGTCCTTCGTCCGACCCCTTCTGGGCTTATGAATAAAAGCCCATGGAGGAGTTCTCACATCATGGTTTTACCTCCAACAAACCACATACTTTGTCTCTCTATAAATTACATTTCATGAAGAATGCTGGTGATACTGTGCATGATCAAAATACAAACCCTGTTTTCCTGTTTAAAAAAAAAAAAAATACCTTCAACTGCAGTGTTTTGTTGATCCACCAAAAGTGCGGAGTCATTGTACAGGTAAGAAAGCACTGGGGTAAATGTGGAGGCATCAACTGGAAAGTCGGGATCCTGTACAGTGATTCTGAGCCTCACAATGATGCTTCCAGCTTGCAGGGATACGGTCTGCACTTTCAGCTTCCCAGATTTGTATAAAGCAGAAATGTTAGGTGGAAATGAATTTTCAAGCTGAGCAAAGAGAGAGGAGCATCAACAATTAGGAATCCAACAGGCATCACCCCTTTTAAAACTGAACTACAATTGTACTATTTGAAAGACACAACATAGAAAATGTTGGAAATCAAAAATTTTCAAAGTGTTTCAGAAATCTTACTTGTCAGAGATTATTAAGGAAGAGAGAATTATGAGTCTCCTTGGTGCATCTACGTACCCTTGAAAATGGTACCCATCTGACCACTGGTCTTACAAGCCAAATTTCATTTTGGTTCAAGGAAGAAGAATTCCTTCTGCCCCTGTTTGCTTGTGTCAGAGCTGAATTGGCCCGGTAAGTCTGCATGAATCAGACACTTGATGTTATCTCTGTATGCTATATAAGCTTTTTGTCCCAAGCCAGGGAATATTTGAGACTCACCAGTCCAAGTCCAGCCTGCAGGGGAGTCCAATGATAAAGAAATCTCGGGATGAGAGACAAGAAAATTAGGGGTGGATAACTTCAAGAAAATGTGTTTGAGACAGCCAGGCTTCAAGGCAATGTTACAATTACATCATGGTTGATTACCAAACTGCTAAGTAGACACATCAGTTGAACAAGTCGTGTTACTCTGAACATTTAAGCTGGCATACCACTGACAATATTTGAGCTGTGAAGGCATCTTCTTGTTTGAGCCTTTTGTTTCTACATACATCTCAAAGCATGCCTTTGAGCATGCAATGCAGTGCCATAAATCAACACAGCTTTCTTCTCATTCAGTCAGAGTTTGCTCCAAAAATTCCTACAAACAAGCTGTGCAACTGGTCTAAGCTCACATCAGGGTAAGGAGGCAAGAAAAAGAGCGGAGAGAAGAAGTGAGAGGGGGACGTTGTGCTCCCAAACACTCAAGGAGGCAGAAATAACACAGATAGGCAACACTCGTTTTCCTTCCCATGAGGCCTGCATTAGTCTCAGAGAAGATTAACTCACAAAAATCTTCCTGCAAACAAAAGCAAAAAATTTGCAGCTACAGGAAATAAAACCATGTCAGAAGGTTCAACTTGCAATTCCTCATGAACAAATGTGCTGGCTTTGGAAGTATAGCTCCATTACTGTTTTTTTTCCTCAGATTTATATTCATATATGAGTCACCCTTTGTTTTGGGAAAGTCTCATTTTGGATGGAGATCCCAATTCCTCTGTATGGGCCCTGTTCTCTACATCAAAACTGTGAGGGATTGCTGCTTCTGAAACATCCTCTCTGGGAATCTGAGAACTGGTGACAGACTTCATGACTCAAGTTTTGTTTATGGCTGATTACACTTGAGCATGGACAGTGGCTACATGTGTGTATGTAGGAGCTGGAGAAAAAAGCCTGACTTGGTCACTTTTCCTTAAAGAAGAAAGAGCTTTGAGAGCAGTCAGATATTTATTGAGAAGACAATGCTGAAATGAATGCCAGCAATGTCATTTCCGTAATCCATTAAAAAGCTTCAAGTCAATTAAGCATGATTTTATTGCCAAACTAAAGATCCAAGGATGAGTCCCTGTTGCATGCCTGCATTTTTAATTCCTTTACTCTTCTGTAGGGGAAAATTTTCATTGGCTCCCTTGCTAATAAGGCCAAGGGCTTGATCTCTCTAGACAGTTGAATTTTTGATTTAATTATAAAGAAAGGTCACAGGAAACAGTACAATGATTTTCAAGGGATATTTCAGCCAGAAATAAAATCCTCTATTACTTTAAAAAGAATTTAAATTGAAAAAGATATTTTAGCATTTTAGCATTACCTCTGCAAGCAACAGGCTTGAAAATTCTTCATATGCTAAACTGCTTGCATTATGGAAATCATCAGTGAAGTTGTAGTTGAGAATCCTTAAAGTAACACCAAATATCTTGGCCTCTGTAGGACACAATATTAAAGCACATACTGACAAAGCAGAAGAGGAAAAGATTTGGTCAAAATCGATGCACCCAGAACAAAATCTCACATGATGGAGAGAGAAGAAGGGGAGAAGACTGAGAAAGTTTGATATTAAACCAAGACAAAAAAGTCAATATGCTATTACAAGCTTCCTATTCATTGAGGAGATGCACTTACATTAGGTCCATAAAGATATTTAGGTGCCTAATTACAACGTATGAAAACTGGGCATACACATATCCTTGTGAACCTGACTCTATGCAACACCTGCATTCTGAGTTATATCCAGAGTTGAATTGCCTGTGAGATCATCTGTCGTCTACCAGTCATAATTATTATTTTTTTCCTGATCTTGGTAGCATTTATAGTAAATATATTCTTAAACTGAAAAGAATAAAAAAAACCAGTGCATGCCACTTCTTTGTCAGGTAAGCCCAGATAGATAACCTACAGAACACATGAGCCAGAACTAAGAGACAAGGAATCTATAGCGCCTTTAACCTATATGAACAATCTGAGGCTGTTACTTTTTGGACTGATCTTTGGAAAACTTTTCTTTTTCTCAAGGACTCCATCTTAATACTCTGAAGTTCAGCATCCTGTTTCTGAAACTACTAGACCTTCTACTTTCCCTCTACAAAGGGAGTAATTTCCTTCTGACCCAAACTGAAGTCAAACCTTGTCTGATCAAAGGCAAAGGCTCTTATGAATAAACATAAACAACAGCACTCTCACTGTGGACAGTATTAAATAGTTCACTGCATGCACTTTGAAGAAAATGGGGAGAGGTTTATTTCTTTATTTGCATGAAGACTTAGAAAATAATTTAAGGATAAAGGTAAAGCAAAATTATGTTTGAACAACATACTGGGATCTCAGGGAGCTAGCAATGCTAGCTAATTGAACAAAATTATGCAGGTATTCTGCAAGCTTTTTTACACAGCCTTTGTTATTCCTTTAATCCTGGTCACTAACAAACATTCATCTCTATCTGGCTTTTCTCTGAGCACTCTTGTTAGCTCAGCTGAGCCCTTGACAAACCAGTTGACTATATTTCTCATTGGCCACAGCCACCAATCAGAAAAAAAGGGGCCTGATGGGAAATGGGTGTCAGCAGAATGCAGTGCCAGGCACAAAAAAACCCTAACCCAACCAAAAAGTATTCTAGGTTAGCCTGATACCTGTAATAGTCTGGGTCAGCTCCAACACTGTTTTATCAACTAAGGCCAGAGCTCTGCTGCCTGATAGTCTGGGTTGCATAAATGCTGGGGTAGAAGAGAGGAAAAAGTGCTGAAGGAGGTGGGAAATGAAGTCGAGAAAGAACCAAATGGATCATTGCTGAACTGCACATGAATGGAGGAGAGAGTAGAGGGGAGCAGGGTGGTTATTTACCTGTTTTAACACTTTGACGTGAGATGCTGGGTTTTCCACAGGTTTCATAGCTGATTTCTACTGAATACATCATGCCTGCTTCCAGTTGAGACAATTCCATTTTCATTTCCTCTGTCTTCAGGCTTTGTACAACCTCTCTGCCCTGGAACACTTGGACTTGGAAAGTATGGTTCAGAGTAGAAGTGACATGCCAGGACATTTCAAAACTGTTGCTGGTAACGCTGAAGATCCGGTGGTTTCTAACTGCAGAGGGATCTATTGCAGTCCCAGGAAAATTCATCACAGAAAAATGAATGTTTCATCTTTAAAGCACTGTGCTATTTTAAATCCATCATAGACAAGCACTTTCACAGTAGGGGAAGCTCCTCTTTACATTACATCAGGACAGAATCTGCCCCTCTCACACTACAAGGTCCCCTTGTCTTTGAACTGTCCCACTAGAGTAGTTAATTTGGTGCTTACTCTTTACTTCCTTTTTCTATAGGTATTTGTGTTAAATCTCTAGTAACACTAATAAGCAGCCAGCGAGCTACAAGTTCAAGCAACAAGAATAAATTTGGAATACTAAATCTGTGTACTCTACATACATTGACACCTGCTTTGCCTCTTGTCACTTTAATCATCAAAATGTACCTCTTCAGGCAAAGGCTGCCTTGATTTATACCTGGAAAAAAACAAGACTCCAGCCTATAGAGGATGGGGGAAGAGTGGTGGGCAGCATTTCACCTATTTATGCCACTCTAGTCTAGTGCAATCATTGTCATGTCAATGGGAAAAGACAGGACCCTTCAGATATGATTCCCCTCCTCAAAGGAGGAAGAGATGTCTATAAATTGGGTAGGATGAATTTCCCTCCGGCAGAGCCTGTCTCCACGAACCAGAGAGAGAGCCCAGACTAGACATCTCTCCCGTAGACAGCTGGGGTCAGGTGAGATGAACATCATCCCCCACACTAACTTAGAGACCATGGCATGCTGCTGCCACAACTTCAATTATTTCATGCTAATGGTTAGCCTGAGAAAAAAGATTGTTTTCTTAAATTGTTTCAATAGGACACAGTCGTTTCCAGGACTCTGAGCCAGGTGGCTGCCAAACACCCTCAAAGCCATAGTGTTACTGCACAAGAGGGACTTCAGTTTAATTCCTCTAGCTTCATGTTAGATCAGTAGTTGTAGATGAAGATCAAGAATATCCAGCCTGTCTCTCTAAAATAGTCAAAAAACTACTTAAAGATGTATTTCTGCAAGAACAGGATGTTGTTAAAAGGATTGTGATAACTCTTGCCTGAAAGATCTGAAGTCATCCATATAAAGACAAATCTACTGGGGTTTGTTCCCATCATACTCCTTCAAACAGCTATCATGTTTAGCAGGGAGAGTATTCATATAGGTTGACCCCAGTGTAGGATAATTGTGGTAAACCAACACCAGGACAAAGGGATCAAAGAATGGCTGAATTAAAAGCAAGAAAATATTCATTTAAATCCAAGGTTACTTACAGCACCCAGCATCTGTAGATTGGTTAGTCATGGACAAGAGACTTGAATTACTTATAGAAGGAGAGCTATTGCTAGTGTTAATGGGATACAACACTGGAGTAGATGCTGCCATGCCTAGGGGAAAAATAGCATTATCAAAGAGTTAAAGCATTCCTAATAAAGCAAATCCAAAATAATACCAATCATGTTTTCTGAAGCAGAAATGCAGCAATAGAAGTATAAATAGAAATTAAAATAAATGTATTATCATATCACAAAAGCATAAAGAAATACATTATCTTAATTTTTGAGATTAAAGAATTGTAAAATTGTTTTCTAACTAAAGCATTGAATCTGCAAGCACTTATTTATCCCGTTATCTTTAAGCCTACTAGCAGGCCCATCGATGTCTGTCGGCTGTAAGTGCAATGCCTCTATATTTTGCTGAACTGGTACCGCAAAGTATTATTTCACCCATTGCTAAGCTCTGTCTGCCTCCAGCAGATGACCCTGTATAATCCAGGGTGGGATTATACAACCACTGAGTCCCAGCTGTAGTCACGCACTCAAAATGGGAAGGAAACTTTGGGTACAAATAACATCACTAATTGTATTTCCCCAAGAGGCTGGAGTGGTGTACTGGCACTGAGCAAATTGCTCTGGGAAGCAGTCAGGGTCTGAAACTAGAGGGTTTGGCAGGTGAGTGAGGATAGATGAGGGTGACATAGGAGAAGCAGCCAGGCATTGTGAAATAAATACACTGCATTTCAATCAGAAATAGCTAACAGTTGGCTCATGTGGCATCTTCTCCCAACAGAAGGAGACAGGGCACTGTGTGCCCCAGAAACCTTTGCCTTGCAGGTGGCTCTTGTGATAGACCTGCAGAAACATTCTCAGTATTTCCCATAGTGGGACCTATATTACCTACCTTCCTTTCTTCGGCTCAGATGGTGAGGGATGACATCTGCATGCTCATGCTGAAGGTTGCAGCTGTAATAACCCTCCAGATTTACACAGGTGTTTTTCTCAGTACAAGCATTGAATTCAGCATAGGAACATTCATTGACATCTAAAAAGAAGAACACACTTTGCACAGATATTGATAGCAGCATCAAGACCGATCTGCAATGTGTGTAGACCAGGCTCTGGATATGATAAATTTAGTGTAAATCTGCAGTAACTCTGCTGAAGCAATTCTGGATGTATACAGGTGCAATGAAATCAGAATGCTGCCCTTCCTTGAAACAGTTATAACCCTATCCCTTTTTACTCCAGTTCTTTGGAATAAGAGCACAGTTGGTAGCAGTTCCTGTCTGCAGTTGCAGGATGTCATCCAAACCTAAGAGACATCAGCAGCAGGAGGAAGGAGAATCTTACCTAGTAATGTCACTGAAAGTTTGACTTAGTTTTCAAAAGTAAACACATAATAAGAAAAGATAACAGTGCTTATGGATGCATTTCAGGAGTGAAAATGTTCAGATAACTACAGAGTATTGGGTAGATTAAAATAATTTAAACCAAATATATTTAAATATTTATCTAACATTCAAAAAGTAGGTAGCAATACGCTATAGTAATTAAGAGACTATAAATACAACTTGTTTCATGCAAACTACTGGAAGTGACATGCCTATAAAAGCAGAGTATATCTGATTTCCTAGAAAACACTTTCTTAAAGATCCTAATGATCTTTCTACAAATATGGACACCTTTTCTTTTCCAAGGATGGGTTATGAGATTAGGAAAAAATAAATGTAATTGAGTATTCCCTCCAAAATATTCATTCCAAAATAATCATTAATTACAACCCTCTCCATCCTATAATGGAAAGGTTAGGGCCATATTGGCAAAGTTCACAAGATCCACTGTGCTATTTTTGAAAGCAAATTGCTAGTCGTACAGATGAAATCCAAAGTGAAAAGGAATGAACCCCCTAAAAAAGCTTTCGGCCTTGACAGGATTATAGTAATTAACCTTGCACTTCTGCGTCAATCACTTCATATGTGTGCTTCACAATGTCCTTCAAGGAAGAAGAGACCTCTGCTAGTGGAGCTGGCTGATGCAGTCCAATGAGAACCTGAGAGGCCACTGTCCCAGCATATACTTTTGCACAGTTACTCTGGATGTGATGCACAGAGACATTCAAAGGCTGCAATGCACCAGTAATCTGGAAAACAGAGGAACAAACACTTCACTATCTCCTTCCTTCCTTAACATAGTCATATGCCAATGAGGCATAACTTATGCAATTATTATTTCATAATCTGAGCGTAGAAAGCACCAATTCAGAAACCAGAGCAAAGAGGCAACATTTAGGCCTGTATTTATACCAGGTGAGCTCATATTATTATCACATTTCACAACAGAGTTAATGCCAAGCTAAGAGAGGTATGGAGCTACATGTCTAAATCTCAAATGCTTAGGCAGGAGGATGCAACCCAGGAAGATATGGCAATAGACAGAATATACATTAGGCATGTTATTACAGTCCATCTGTAATAAAGCTGCCCAACGCTTCTTACTTTAAGCAACTAAAAAGATTACTGGCAAAAAGAATAGAAAGAAAAGGAAGAAAAGCAATAGACTGAGGAAGAAGGCTGGGACTAAGAGCCATAGAGAGGCCCCAGGACTGATCAAGTCATCAAAACTGCGAGTCAGGAATGACAGAAGAGATTAGGAGTCAGTGGAGCAGACAGGGCCTGAAAGACGTTCCTCTGAGTAGCAGCCATAAGCAAAGCTTCAGTTTATATTTCCTATTTCTTGAGTGTTTGACTTTGTCATAGCATGCTTTAGACCAAGATATAAAAGTCTTGGTAGATCCTTGCCCTCTACTCCTTACTACAGAGTGACAGGACCAGGTTTCTTGCTTTTTTAGGATATGAGAAGGGGGAATTTGGGTAGGAGAAAGAACTCCACTCATACAACATTCCCATGCTACTGCTACCATGTCTATTCTCCTGTCTGTTAGTGCTAGATGATGATGGGTAAAAGGTTTTCTTTGCTACTTGCCCACTCCCAGCTGAAAACTGGGGAGGAGTAGAAATAAAAATGGAGGGAAATAGGGACCTGCCCTCTTGAGTACCTTTCAAAGCCAAATCCAAGCCTTGTTTTCTTCATGGCATGGTGATATGTGCTAGGGAAATGCTTCAAGTTTAGGGCCTGGCTCTTTGTCCTAGTACATCAATCCATTTCTTAAATGCCACCAGGTGGACAGAGTGAGCGCCACTGTCTGAGCCTTGTTTGTAGCCTGGTTCTTCCTGCAGACCTTGCTTTCAGGAAGTGTGCCTCACACCTCTGCTAGGGCTGCGTTTTTCTTGGTTGCCTCAGACTCTTCCCATCTATTGCATTGGGGATAAGCAGAGGCACACCGTGCTGCTCTCATGTGGCCATGCACACGTTGTTGCCAATGCTGCTGCTAATCCATGCACAAAGCAGAGCCTCAGTCCTACAGCAAAAGCAACACCTTGCTGTTTTCCCGAGCATTGCTTCTGTGGCAAGAATGACAATGAAACACCCTTGACCCAGCACAGTGCCCTGCAATAATCCTGAAGTCTCACAGTGAAACTTTTGGCAATGCTGAGTCCACCTGCCATATAGGTCCCAGTGTCGTAGATCAGGTTTGTCTCTTGAAAGGTTTAACTCAAAACTCCTTGTCGGAAAACATCATACAGATCTTTAAATCTGGATCCAGTCAGTCACAGACTCAAAAATGAACTGAGACATAGCTGGAGCAAGCATTGCTTAAGCAGGAGAAACCCACATGTTTCAGAATGTCTTTAAATTGCCCTTGGAACAGATCTGAAAAATTTACTAAAGAAGCTGATAAATCAATGTTGCTTGAGTTGCTTGAGGATGCAGCTGACATGTAGTAATTAGGAATAAATTAAGGCCCCATAAAATGACCTGGAAGAACAAAGGGAGAGTGACTGGCTGGTATGGTTATGCCCAGAACAGAGGACTGTAAAGCAAATGGTGGTTACCGAGTAGCAGAAATGTGGACGCAACAAGCAACACACAGGAGTGTTCATGTTTGTACATACCATGGAGTGCAAAAGGCGTGAATGATTCAGGAGATGGGAATCCACTCTGATTAATTCATTAAAATCCATTTTCACAAGCACTGTCACGTTGTACCAGAACATTCTTCCTGAAGTGTACAAAATAAACCCGCCAAGTCATCTGAGATCTGATGCTATAGAAAGCAACTGAGCTATAGGAAGGCTCCAAGAAACCAAAGCAAGCTTTAACTTGGTAAATATGAAGGGCCCACGTACAGCCATCAGCTATGGCCTCATCTGCCATGTGCCGCAGGCAGTAGTGGTGCCAGAGAAGGAGAAGCCTAAGAAGGTCTACTGGACCTCCAGGACTCATGCACCATTCAGCGCTCATGGGTGCAAGTACTGAGGCTGAATACCTTGGAATTGATCCAAGGCAGGTTCCTGTATTTGTTTCATGAAGAGCTATGGCAACAGTTTTCCTTCCTACTCCCACCCTCCAAAGGAAAACTTACACATATTTCTATTAGAAGCAGTTTTAAATTTATCAGTAACATACCCTCTGGCATTGGATCCACACAGCCTGCTCCTTTGGATGAGTTGCAGCATTTTTTAAGCCCTGGACATTCAGTATCAAATGTGCAAGGATAATCAGATGTTTCCATATTCTTCACTGGACAAATACCAGGTTTTGAGGCAAATATGCTGGATCTATTGAGTGCTAAGTAATAAAAACATTTTTGAGAACAAAAATATAGAAAATTGTTTCCATAAAATGGTGCTATTTAATTTATAGCAAACACCTCCTCCTCATTTTAGAAGAGTGTCTGTTCTGGGGTTTTCATGGTGAGAAAATAGCAGCCTAAAATACCATTATTTCATTTCAAGAGTGTAAATGTTCTAAGATTCTCTCACTCACAACATTTCTGTTACATAAATTTTGAGTTTATAATTTTCCATTAATAATTGTGGATGGATAGATAGATACATAGATACACAGACAGATAGATAGATAGATTGATTCTGAATGGGGAAACACTGAAGGACTGTAAAACAGAAAAAGTGCCTGATGTCAGCTATGACTAATCCAAACAATATATAATGAAAAGGAAAGGAAACAGGTGATGTGTAAACTAGAAATTGGGAGTTTCCATTTAACCTTTTGTTGTGACGAAGTTAATGTTTGTTTATAGCAACTGAAGACGTGTTACGTGAGAGTGGAGACAAACTGCTGTTCTCGGGTACAGTTCAGTGGGTTGTACAGAGGGACAGGAGAGCAGAACTGAGCCCGTGGTCTTGCAGTCTGATAGCAGTTGCTCTATATCAGCCAGCCACCCTAGGAGGTCAGTAGCACACATTGGACAGCCCTGCAGAGAGGGCAGCCAAGGCAGAAGGTTACTGCATCCCAAGCCAAGGGCAGGGAGTGGTCCCGGCTCAATACCAGCCCACACTCTTGTCTGGCCAAAAAGAGAAAATATTTCTAAGCTCTACTAACATTGCTTTCACCCAGGCTCTCAAACAGAGTCCAAGTAATGCTCAGCTCTGGTCTTTCCAATCAAACTAAATACTTCTCTTTTCCGTTCATTTTATGTTTATAGGTTTTTGTTCCTACAAACTCTTGATCCAGTACCGGGCAACTAAAGTCATCCACTGAACATCCAGCCATATTTGCATAAAGAAATAGCCTACTGTGACCAGTGGCTTTAAGACTACAGTCTATGTCTTTTGGGGGGCCCAAAGTATGCTTGTCAAGCATCTTTAAAAGGTAATTAAGGAAAGTAAGCGTAGCTTAGTGATGGGGGTCCGCACCTCTGCTGAGGCACTGAGTTGAGACCTCTAAGCAGCATGCAGGTTGCCTGCAGGTGTAATTTCAAAGATTTGCATGCAGAATACATGGAACAGCACTTTCCCACACTCTTTTATGTTGTATTTGATACATTGCGTGTGTGTATTTTGTGTGCACATGGCCAATGCTGTGAGCATCTTTCAAGATGAGAGTTGGTGTCAGACTCACAAGACCTCTGAGCAGCATATTAGAAAATTCCACCCCCACCTGGAAAAGGGTAAGAAAGCAAGCCTCTGTCTGCTCCTTCTGTGAGGTTCTCCCATCCCACCAGTCTCTCTCACTGGTAGCTTACACAGACATGAGCACAAAGAGATTTTCCTGTGTTAATATGTAACTAGCACTCCTTACTATTCCAACCAGGTGGATCTTGGTAAGCCTGACACAAGCATCTCCATCTCTCCAGCTCTGCAATTCAGGTGTAGCTCAAGCAAATTTGAAGTTCAAAGCAGCTTTTTTCCACCTAGGGGGTTTTTTTGGCATGTTTAACTGCAGCGTAAAAGATTTAATGAGTTGCACACAGTCTCAGAAAACACTATTGAATTCTGGCCGAGTGCCACACTAGCCATTTATCTAAAATCAAAAGGTCATCATTTTCAGATCAGTGGAAACAAAGATGGATTCACATCACATTTCTGCCTAATTGTATCAGATGCACTTTGAAAATTCAATTTATGCTCTCCAATTCAACCACCTTGGGGACAGTCACCTACCCAGCAGCACTGCTAGCACTGGGGATAAAAGCCAGTCAACTCCTCTGTCAGTTGTATAAAGTATAGGCTTTTCTCCTATATTATTTGCATAAACATACAGAAGTAGAAATGCAGCACCCAGTGCTTAGCAACAAAAGCTCAGCTACCAGCCTGCCCACATGAGAGTTGCTTGGTCTGCTGTGACTGCAGAATGGGGGTATCTCCCAGGAGATAGATGCTGAGGGACATTAGTTCAGCTGTAAACCTCTTCCTCTCTGTCATTCCTCCCGGAGGGGCCAGGCTTCATCCAAGGGGTGCAGCAGACCCAGGGACCAAAACCCAGCATTCATCTCAGGTATCAGAAGGTGGAGACAAATCTATGAGATTATAGCAAGAGCTCCTGGCAAAGCCTGTTACAAAGGCAGACTGGCAGTTTTCATGATATGACCTTGTTTTGGGGGTCTTTGAGCACTGCTATACTTTACCTGCTCAGATGGACATTTTCCATTCCAATTGCCTATCCAGGGGTTAATCAGAATGGAGGGCAGCATCAGGATGTGCTGGTTCAGCATCTGATAAATATTTAATACCCTTCCCTATGAAAAGTTATATCATTCACCAGAACACATTCAGGAGCCATGGGCTGAAATTTGGCAAGGACGCAGCTGTTGAACAATGGTAGAGCATGGCCTTCAAAGCACAAAACAAGTCTGTGTATGCTCAGAAGAAGCTTAATGAAATTTAGCCACTGCCACCTCCAGTGGGTTCATCCTGATGGCAGAACTGCAGCATGGCCATGGTCTGCCCTTTCAGCACTTGCATCAGCAATTGGTGGAGAGCCAACTGGAACCTGTGGTGAGCCTGCAGCTCAGGTGTGACTTCAGGCAGGTCCCCCTGGGGTTACTGTGGTTGGGAAAGGCATGAGGTGAGTAACTGAATGGAGCAGATAACTTGCAAGGAAAGACTACTAAGAAGGCTGGGACTCTGCTGTGGAGAGAAAGCTGAGGGAGATGCTATCAAGGTTTGTAAAATCCCAAAGGCAGGGACTAAGGTGAAAACAGACCTGGTATTCACCAGAGCCTACAATAATAAAACAGGTAAAAGCAGACACTTCTTTACCCAAATAGGACTGAACTTCTGCAATTTGTTGGCATGGGGGGTGTGGAGGCAGACAGCTTTGGTGGGCTCAAAAAAGGGACAAGACAATTCCTGAACAGGAAGCCCATAAGCAGACACCACAGGGAATAGGCAGGGACATACCCTCTGACACCTGTCACCCCATTTCTGTGGCTGCTGAGCACACACAAGGAACAAACTGCAGGGCAACCAGAGACACTTGCTTCTGGGTGAAGTCTCAAAGGGCATTTTGGCACCCTCCCACCCCAGGATGATGCTGTATTGGTGCTCACACGCCCCTGGCGACACTGCTGTCCCCTGACTTTCTGGTGACAGTCCAAGCAGGGGGCGCAGCTGTGCTGCAGATCCCCACTGCTCTGGCTAGACTCAGCATGCAAACATCTGTATGCAAGCTCTGAAAGGTCCCAGACTTGCTGAGGAGCTACCTGGGCACCTAAAATGAAGGGGTTTTTACTTTACAGTTGTTTTTCTGAAAACCTTAGAAAGTTTTGCACAAAAAGCATACTCTAATTAAAGCATGGCCCTAACATTGCAAATCAAGTGTTCTCAAGTTAAGAAACTCCAGGATTAACGTTGTCTAGGCCTTCTTATTTCAGGGTATTTTTGTACATGTATGCTTTAAAAACGGCCTTCATTGCATGCTGATGCACTCTTTTGCTCCCTAGCTGGAGATTAAGCAGGGTTAGATGTCAACTAAGGAAGCTCTCTGGTTTCAACTTATGCAGCAAGGTGGAATGCAGGCAGCAAGCCAGTCACCAGGAGAAGTAACCATACCATTGATTCAAGCAACTGGAAACTTAGCCTGGAGAACTGGACCCTGCCTTTACCTAAAAATAAAAAAATCCTGCAAGATGCTGGGAAAGTTTTGTATAAAAACCTCATAGCAATCTTTCAGAGCTGTGGGTGTTGCTCTGGGTTTTTCAGGTCCAGGAACCTGACCTGCAGCCCTCGGATCTGCTTAGCAATCAGGGGACTGCTTACAGTCACTATTGAGGACATGAGGCTCTGCACTCCAACCACACAAATTGTTAAAGGCAGTGCTAAGCACTCTGAAAATCAAAATGAAAATAAATTTAAGAAAAAGTCAAAACCACACCCTGAGTGTCTGAGAGTGGACACACAAAAGAGTTTGATCTCAGTTTCTCTGCAGCTTAGTTGCTCAGCTGTGAAAGACAGAGAACCTCCCTCTCTTCCCACAGGTTTTGTGAAGACAACTTGCTGTCTGTGAATCACACCAGGATTCACCTCAAGAGGTGACAAATAATTCTCTGTTCAGAGAGAGGCACCACGCACTGGATGTGGAGGCCAAGACGACACACTGCTGGGGAGCTCATTGGAGGGGCTCTATGGTCCCACAGCACCACAGGGAAACGTGGTCTTTGGGGCAAGGCAGTGCTGGATCAGGTAATTAAAAGAATTTACTAACCTTCATGCCTAGGCACAAAGACAGTAAACAAAGGTTGTTTTATTTAATTCTATCTTTAGAATTCATTCTAGCATTTCCCAACTTTTACATACTTAACTTTATCATTTTTATTTTAAAAAAAACTTAAAGTAGTTTGTGTGTGCACATGTAATTCTGTTCTAATGGAATGATGGGCAACTAGTAAGAATTACCATAGTAAATTGACTAATGATCTAGACATTTTTTCCCCAACAGTAGAGAAGTAAGAGAAGCAGAGCCTGCCATATCCCAGGCAGAGATAAATGTTTCTTTCTAGGAAGAAAATGTGGGGAGTGGCCAGGAGCAGGTTGCTGTGAAAGGTCGTGGAGACCTTTCCACTCCTTGTACCATGGAGAGCATGCCAGCATGGATAACGTCAAGAAGAAAATAACAGTAGTTCAACAGCATGCTGTGCAGTAATTTCAGCAGTTCCAGTTTCTCCTCTCATCATTTATTTAAGACTGTGTCTAGACAGTGCATTACCATTCACAGAATTTATGACTAATGCCCTGAAAAACAAAAATACCGGAATAACATAAACACAGAAATCACCTAGAAGCTATACAAATCTTTTTATGGTTTAAGATATTCCCAAATTAACTTTGACAGGAAAAACAGTCAAAGTGATCACAGTATTTCATGGACAAACCTGCCCGGCATGCTCAACAATGTGTCATGAGCAAAGCAGAAATTCTGCAGCTAAGCTTTACAAGACATTTACAGATTTGTTAATGTTAGATGAAATAAGCTCATCAACAGCTCTCAAGCCTAAAATATCCCCAGAGGTGCTTTAAAAAGGCATAGAATTACACTGGAAAAAAATATTTAAAGTGTCAGCAGGATGCCTTTTTTTTTACACCCAAGAAGATGATCTTGGTTTTCAGAGGTTCTGAAAATCCTGATCACTCACAGAGCTTCTTGTGCAAATAGAGACAACCATAACTAATAGCTAGTGACTCTTCAACAGCTATTTCCCTGTACTATAGAATTGAAAAGCAATTTTCTCCAATTGCTTCTCAGCCTTGTCATTTAATACATATGTGCACCCATGCATGCACATGCACGTATATCAAAAAGACCTTACTGAAGTGACTATTCAACACTAATTAGATCTTACTGGAGATTTTCCCCAGCATGGAACTGCTGCTCGGAAAATACATACAAGAAGACTGCCTGGACATACTGTAATCTGCAGGTCAAATTTTGCCCTGGCTGACACTCCAAAACAGCCACAGAGACAAACAACGGCAGGATCCAAGAAATTAAGAATTATGTGTTTCTAATTAAGCTTTCATTTTTCTTCTTCAGCAAATCATTTTAAGAACAAGTAAAACACAAAGACCACTTCTGTTTTCCTGTCCTTCTGTTAGAGGAATTTTCCTGCTAGACACAATATTCTGCTAGTAAGTATTGAGAAAATACCTTGCAAAAACTGTTTGGAGGTTCATTTTCCAATGCTCTGAAGCAATTTAAAAGTAGGATGAACACATTGTTCTTGACAGATCCCATGACAAGACATATGGTTCATACCCACTCATGTCATGTTATATGATCTGATGCAGGAGCAGGTTCGGGGACATTCCATAGAACTGAGTCACCCAAGTCTTATGACCCAAAGCGAGGACCAGGGCTGCAATAGGACCTTTCCTTTCTTATCTTCTGTTACAGTGTTGTGACTATGTAAATTCCCAGGACAATAACTTGAAAAGGGGAAATGGAGAAAATAAAATGTCATACTGAAAATAAGACAAAAAATTATGTCCTGCATAACTTTTTTTGGATGATGGAACAGTCCAGTGCTGGCTTAGCTAATCCAAGATGCCTGTTCAGCTTAAAAGCATGTGGCTTTCTGCATTGAAAAAAAAAAAAAATGCTCCTTTCACCAAGGAATCCCGTTCACCTGCAACTCAAGTTCTGGTAAAAATTAGTATTTTCCTGTTGACAACTGGTAGCCCTGATGTGGGAAGGGGAAAAAAAGCTTCCATCTTGAGTCAAGGATGATTAAGTCTTCCCAAGTAGAGTCTTGTTAAAACTCAGAAGTTAGATCAGATCCACCAAAAGGTTCACCAGTTTCCAGTTCTCCAGCATAGCCCTAGGTAACCAAGGAAGACCTGAGAAAATGTGCCCTGATGTAGTTTTGATTGGAAAGCAGCTGGTACCAGGTTGCTCTGAGGCCATAGGTTGTTTTAAACTGATACCAAAACTGGGTTTGCATCCTGGGAACTGACCCTGCTCCAAATCAAAGTTGTTATCATAAGTGGATCCTGAATTACTTTTGAGAAGAAAGGTCCTACTGTAAATGCAAGCATGCTCAGAGAACACACAGCACCAGACAAGGATAGAGCTATTTCACTTGGCAGGAATGTTGGCCTGAAGCGGGACAAGGAATGAGCCCTTGTAGGGGTGGCATGCAGGTGCCTTCTTCATGCTCACCTGGAATTTTAGTGAATTGATGACTAGTGGTGGCAAAGAGCAAGCATTAGAAGCACTAGTCTTTCATGTCTACTCCTTGCCATGTTGGATCAAGTTTACCTTAGATTTTTGCAGGCTCACTGATTTCAGTGAACAGGAACCTATTGTCCAGAACTAAATGAAGACTTTACATGTCTCAGTTTAAGGGAATGCTATTCCATCAGAAGCATTTATTTCAACCATTAATTTGACTAAAACTTACCTAAAGAGCAGTAAAGCCCAATTTGTTCATATCCTTCACAGCAATCTGTAAGAGTGATGGTTTCAGGGACTTCAACAGTATGATACTGCATTTTGTAGTACATCCGGGGGCACACCATCCATGGTATCCATCCTCCACAAGAAGTGCTTTTCTCATAGGACTTTCGGTAGGCAACCATTTTAACCACATTTTTGGTCAGGCTATAGTTGCACAGGTGGTACCCTAGCAAAGAGAGGCCTTTTTCTAGGGAGGAAAAAAAATACAACAGGAAAGAAAGGGATCAACACTAACTTGTCACCCCAGAGCATCAGTTCCCTGCAGTACCTAGTTAAAAACACTGTTATGAGAAAGCAGTGACAGAACCAACACAGATGAATGATTTCCAGGAACACTGATGTCAGGAAGAATATCACTTCAGAAAACAGAAGAAAGAATTAGTAGTGACTGCTTGTCATAGGCATCATTTCATTCATAAAAGTATGCAGATTGGCAGAAAATTCAAAGAGCTCTCAATGCCTTCAGGTGCAAAGCAGAAAAAGGGCAACTTAACTCAAATAAGTATAAAGGAAATTAATATATATTCATAGAAATTAACAGTAAAGCAGAATAGGCACTTCCAGGGAGAATCATCCAAGTACTTTAGATGTCCACTCCAGGCTCATGCTGCCAAAGTGTTCATCTTCCTCCACTGACTATAAAGGGAATGAAGGGTAAGGAACTCATGGGCAGATGACTCACAGGAGATGTCTGGAATAAGACATCCTTCAGACATCACCCTAGGCTAAAACTGGGTACTCATACATCATTGGGAAGGACTTTCAGGTATCTGACACAAAAGGTATTCCTGGAGCTCCTACATTTCCTATCTGCATTTGTAGCAGAACATATTAGGTCAGGCACTTTGAAAGCTGCAGAGGTTCATTGGCTTCAGTAAAAATGAAGTTAGTGGTAAGTTCATCATCTACAAAATTTTACATAGGTTTGGGAATGGGACTCAATTTCTGGAGTTCTGAAACCAGTCATGATAAGGAGCAAACTTGTTACATGCTTTACTTAAAACTGAAAACCTGGAGCAGGAGCAGGGAAAAAAAAACCCCAAACAACAAAACAACAACAAAAACCAAACCACAAAGAAACCCCAATAACACCAGCAACAAAAACAAATTGAGTTTAAGAATTAGCAGTAAGCAATCTATAATCATGTCACAGACATCAGGCTGTCTCCTAATGAGATGTTATAGAAGCCAGAGGGGCTGAGTCACCCTGTGTCCCATTTGGGAAATAGATGGGATAGAATTAAAATGCCTACATCATCCTTTAGACAAAACAAAACAAAACTTTAATAAGGATAAATATGAATTAACTGCAGAGATTCCCAGGATTGTTATTTCTGTGAGCTCTGAGGGGACCAGCGCCAGTCAACAAACTGAAGCTAATGTATTATATACAACAGGCATACAACTAAAATATTTACAGCTTACCTTATTTGTACAACTTATCTTCTGCCTGAAAAGATGAGACATGTAAAAACAATCCAGGAAAAAAAGAATTGTCAAGTTCTTAGGACTCATGTGCTTTTATTATGTTTAGCTTTCCAGCTAAACAGAAGGCATATGTGCAATTTGGACAGGACTGGTAAGAGTTTTGAACAGGACGATCTCTTTATAGTGCAAAGACAGTCCAGAAGAAAGCATGAGATAGATACTACAGGCCACAATACATCTCTCATATTGGCTCAACCAAGTCACCCAGAAGATCTTCCTCCTAGCCACTGCTAGCCCTAATCCTAGCCACTGCTCAAATAAGAACAGCCTGAAAGACGTCCCTGTCTTAGATGTTCAAAAGGCCATGAAGAAAAATGGATTTGCTTGGTGCATCTCCCAAACAGAGGCACAGATACCTCCCTGCGGATAAGGGCACTTCGGAAGAGCAGAAGGATGGAGAGGGAGCTGGATCTGACCACAGACCATTCCAGTGTAAATAACTTTCATCTGGCCAGACCCAGGGAGAGCACAGGGCTCCTGGGAGTCCAACCCTGCTCTGCCTAACCCATCTATTCCTTTCTTTTGCAGCAAAAGGCAGGTTTTAATGCCAGGGTGTGCTACAGAAAGCACCTGTGAGAGCAAGAGAGCTCCCAGCAGGCTCCAGGGAGCTCTGTACTGCTGCTTAGTGCAGGTCAGCAGAAAAATGGAGAATAAGAGCACATTTGGAAATCCCGCTCCCTGCTTCTTCCTCCTCCCCAGCCTCTATCAGGGTACCTCTATGTCCCTGAAGCTAGCTTCAGAGACAGCAGTTGAAAGGCCTTCATGTCACTAAAAAGCAGCAGGGCTGTTCTTTTTCCTTAAGAGAAGAGTGAAAAGAGATGATCGTGAGGGGCAGGAAGGAAGACACTCAGCCTCTCTCAAGCTGAGTGGCTGAAACCCTCACGCTGCCTAACCCAGGAGAGGATCCCAACAGCCAGGACAGGGGTCTGACTAGGATCGTGAAAGCCTGTGCACAGCCATGGCACGCAGGTGTCTGTGCAGGAGGGAACTGAAGGTGGAGAGAGCCAGAGAAAGTAAGTTGGTTTGCATCCCCTGGTTAACTTTAGGGCATCCCTCTGGGAGAGGGGAAGAGAGAACAAATATGAGTTCTGGAGAAGCAATCAGAAATCAAAGGCTGCTTTTTATCCAGTGCATTTGATTGACTACCACTTTGCATCAGGCACAAGTACCTTACAAGGAACAGATAGCTGTCGTTGCATTTTGTAAAGTATTCCTTTGCCTTAAGAGTGCTCCAAGAATACCTGCCCCAGCAAATGCTTCTAGGCTTGTAGGCATGGAGAAAAAAAATCTTGTTTCGGCTTTTTTTTTTTTTCATTAGTCTGGGACCTGAATGACTAAATACCCAAAGTGGAATGGAAAGAATACCTAAATCACTTCAGATCTAACCTTTTTTTGGAGAAAGTGCATGAACATCTGTTGGTGATCAGGGAAGGTGAGAGGAATAGGACAAATTTTGTTCTATAAAAGCTTGAAAAAGAAACTATTGTATTAAGGAATCATGCTGTTATAGCACAAAATTATGTTAAAGGAGGGTAGGGTGGGTAAGAAAGAAGAGTTCAACCTCGTTCCTTGTCACTATGATCCCTCCATTTCTCCAGAGCTCAGATATTAGCATGGCTACAGCAAAGCAGGGACTGGAAGAGAACAACTGAGTAAGGAGAACACTGAAGATTTGTGTTGTCCCTGCAGAGCTGAGGCTGCAGTGAGGACATAGCACTGGAAAGCTAAAAATTCCAGAGTCAGCTGAGCTGGCTTAGGCTCTACAGCAATGTGCAACATAAATACAGGTATGAAACTGAGAATAAAATGGTATAGAATTAGACACAGTTTATAATTAGAACCTACAGCTGTCAGAGTAGATATGAAATCGTATTTCATTCTTAAACATTGATACTAGGTATAGAATGAGGCTGCCAAAGCCAAAAGAGGACTGAGATATAGCTATGGTAGTACAAAAAGATAAGCTTGCTGGAAGAGGTTAGACCAAAGGTGACAGGGGAACGTGCAGCACCACCAACCTTACCATCATCCATCGCTTCCATGCAGTTTAAAACAAGCTTTGCCACTCACAGAGTTCACTTATTTGCTGACAGCAGTTTCCTGCTGAGCAATGTGGCTTGGACCAATTCGGGCTCTTTAGCAAATTGGCTTTCTGTTCCCATTACTCCCATCTACGGAATTATGGCACTATCAAGTGGAATTAAAATGCACTGGCTGTTGTTTTCAGCAACAAAAAACTTAAGCCAGTCTCAAAGCAGAAGGCAGCCACCTGACATTAGTGGGGCTACCTTACGTCTATCATCTCTGGACTTCAGTTTTTTATCTTAGCAACAACCAGTTTTCAACACTGTCAGAGAAAGTATAAATTTTATTATGTTAAGCAAAAGCAGAAACAATTAAAGAAAATACTTTATTAATAGAAACAAATACTGAGAGGAAAGGCTGAAAGAAAAGCCTCTGTATGAACAAGCTGCTTATAACTCAAGATCAGAACTAAGAGCATGATAACCGAAAAATCAGCAATAAAAAATGCTTGATAGCATTTATGCCACAGACTTAGTTGCAAGTCTGGAAACTTCACTGATCAAGTGCCAGAAAAGCCACTGTGAGCTGGGATCTGCAAAATCTTTTCTCACTGGAGAACAGCAAGAGCCAAAGACAAGCCCCTTTCTTCTCTTGACATAACCTTGAAAGTAATCTGTTGAAACAGGTTCACAGAGGGCAGATTTGAAGGCAGCTTTAAAAGGCAAAAGTTCCAAAATACAAAGAAAAATGGATTAAAGGCTCAATTTTTCTGGGTATTCCAAATTCCTTTTAAAGTCAACACCATTGACTTTAAATGGCACTAGAATGGGGGTTCTGCTGACTCCCAGTCTGTGGAAACCTCTTTTTCAGCTGTAACTTTCACAGAATAACAGAAAAGGCTTTAAGAATTATGGTTTGTACTTTAACTGAGACTTGCAAAACTACTTAAGTAAAAAAATTCAACAAAAAGTAGCCAAAAATCATGATCTTTCTCATGTAAATAAATCTAAACCACAAATTAAGAGCAAATTAGGATTTAATTTAGCAGTTACAACCTAACAATTGGGTTAGATTTTTCCAAATTACAGCCCATACCATACATGAAAGTTAAACATGTCTTCTAGAGCTTCATTTTATGCATCTCTAGGAATTTGCTAGGTACATTACATCATTGCCTCCAAAAGTTTATTTTAAAGACAGTTTTTATTAAAATTTGCACATTACTGAAAGCAAAGCATCAATCCTACTCATTCATTTCTGGCACAAAGGAAATGACAAGGTTGTATTTTGGCTTGATTAGATTGTGTTTAATTATCAGCAGAGAATTCTTCAGTGGCTGCTGAGACACTGCCAGTTCTATCGATACTGGCCACTTTGGCCAGTTTATTCAAATAAAGAGATATCCCACACCCAAATGAAGCTGTTCTACATAACAGCCATGGTCCTCTGACCACCAGGTTTTCATCACTTACCTGTAATTTCACTTCCTTCTTCCTGCTGTATGGCTGTCCAGAGGATGAGAACAGAAATAAGAGTGATTCTGGCCATTGTATTGCCAGTCCTGCATAAGACCTCCTTACCACTTCGTTTCCAAGGTGGTAGAGCTTGTTCGTTCTTACCTATAGCCTTTTGGATTAGGGGAAAAGGTGCTCTGTTTTTTTTACCTTTTGCAGGTAGGTGATAACTACTGGCAACAGAAACAGAAACAAAAAGGCTCCAGTGGGAATTTTGTCAGTTCTCCCTCCTTGGTGCTCTCCCTGGGGAACCTGCCTCTTCTGCCTGCTCATCTTGGCTCCCCCTCCCCCTGGCTGAGAAAAAGGCATTTCAAAATTGCTGGTTTAGACCACATTTATCCTTCCAAGCACTTATTCCCCCACACACCTTGAACACCTGACAGCTAGGAGCCAAATATACATACCTCCAATGTCAGGTATATATATATCTTGACTTTCATTTCTGTTCACACATCAGGTCATACTATTTGATAGGTCTTTAATTCTGTACCTTGAAAAATAAGAGTAAAAGCAAATGTCTATGTCAATGTTTTTTTCTGAATTTAAACTGTTTCACTAGCTGCTCCCATTGTGCTCCCCATTTCATTGCAATTTCAACATCACATAAACCAGAGCAAACAAGAACTGTAATAGGCAGGGCATGAATCAGGAGATTCAAGAAACCAAAATCCCTTTCTTTTCATTGTGTAAATCATGAAGGCATGCTTCCAAAATAGATGTGCCTGCAGCTTTACAATGCAGGATGGTAACTTCAGTGCAGTATCACTTGGCTCATGCGAAGAAAAGGAGTAAACACAATATGATATTTTATGAGGAGCTGACAGTAAAGTATGGAAAATCACAGGCACAGTTGTTAGAGCTGAGGCAATATGTTCAGACCAGCACTTAAATACATATTACAGTATTGTAGACAATTTCATATGGATGTAAGAGCCAGAAGTAAGGAAGCTGGCACCACAAACTCTCTCATTTGTGCATGTTCAGAATATCAGTAATATCACTTCTGTAAAACGCTGTTGGCACTCACAAGGTAGGAAAGCTGGGGCCCTGGAGAACATGTGGGCTCAACACGGGAGTTGCAGGGTGGTTTGGACCTTCTGGCAGAGGGCAGAGCCAGAGCTCTGTGTAGTGTCGAGGCACTGTGAGCTGTTCTTCTGGCTTGGAAAATAAAATATCAAGCTCATTAGGGAAAAAAAAAAAAAAAAAAAAAAGAAGAAAGAAAAGGAAAATTAAGGCTTGCCCAGACTTCAATTGAAAAATGTGTTTGCCAAAAATGGGTAGAGGAGAATACTTCAGCCAAAAAAAACCCCAACCCCCCAAATATATTTTGGTTTGGAAACATTCCTGCTATGTCTAAGGATAATGTGTACCTTAGTACCCCTTCTCCTGCATACATCAGGATGTCTAGTCAGGCTGTATCCCCCAGGTGCACCATTTACATCTCCTGTCAGCACAGGGAGGCAATAGGGAGATCCTGGCTGCAGGCTGCACAGGGGATGCCATTTGATTTCAAAACCCTACTAATAAATATAAAAGAAAAAAGAGGACTGATCTAGGTGATCCAGCTCCAGCAGGGGGGTTGGACTAGATGATCTTTTGAGGTCCCTTCCAACCCCTAACGTTCTGTGATTCTGTGACTTGAGCCAGTGCAAGTCAATTTGCAAATAGAAATACTTCCACAGTGAGGGTGACAGAGCACTGGAACAGGCTGTCCAGGGAGGTTGTGGAGTCTCCTTCTCTGGAGACGTTTAAAGCCCGCCTGGACATGTTCCTGTTCAACTTGGTCTAGGTGACCCTGCTCCGGTGGGAGGATTGGACTAGATGATCTTTCGAGGTCCCTTCCAATCCCTAACATTCTGTGATTCTCTTAATGATTTTTTTTTCCAACAGTTTAAATTTTCTGAAAAAAATTATCTTGATTGAAATTTTTCAGCTAGCACTCACAAAAAGATCTTTAGCCCTTAGAGATTACTTGGCACCTTCTGTAAGTTTATGTCCTGGCCAAATTCAAATATAGGTAATGCCAGACTGGCATCTGAATTGGATTGCACACGGGGTCTCCTACTTACAATTCCAAATTGCTGGATAGGGTTGCCAGATGTCTTAAACAGTTGCTGCTTTCTAGAGTTAACTATAAAACAAATGTCAGCATCTTTATTGACGAGGACTTCTATGACTGAAGTATGATCCTCCAAATTGCAGTAAAGAACTAACATCCCCATTCCAAAAGACTTAATTATATATTTTCATCTTTAGGACTGCTAAAAAACATGGATAAGACTTTGCCTATTTACAGCTCAGTCTTACGGCTGGCAGCTGTAGCAGGCCTATGTTCTGGGCGAGGCAACCAACAGGGAGTTGCAACTTTATTGCAGTAGTGAATGGAACTGGTCCTCAGTACAGAATATGCAAAGCCTCTTTTACAAACAAAAGTATAAGTAAAGCCAGCAGGTGTTTAATCTAAACAAGAAATGGACCCAGTAGTCATGTGCATTTCAGGATTTACCTTGAAATTTGAAAATTCTTTGAGGTTCTGATTCATATCTGCACTATTTCTTCAGTTACAATCATTTAGGCACAGAGCAACTTACTTTTTAGCAATGCAGGTAGTGGAAGAGATCACTCAGGCCATTAAGCTTGCATCCTAGGTCCTGTACCACAATTTTCACAACTTCCAAACATATTCTTGCACTGCATTAACTATAGTAAGCTTAAGATGATGCCCTGCATCCCAGGCAGTAGTGTGTGCTCTTCGTATTACTGCAGTTGCTGTAATGAGTTGCACTTAGAGTGTCCTATAGGGAAACTAGATAGATTCATCAATCATTCTGGAAAAGTAACCACCTATATATGCATGGCTGACTACTTATAATTATATTTTTAGTATGTATTGCTGTATTTCATAGATAAATTTTTGGTCTTTCTTCCCCTATTCCTTTCAACTAGACATTATCGTAAGACTCCAGTAGAATATTTTCTCACTCTTGCTTTCGTGGTGAGAAGGTCAATGGAGAGAGGAATGGAGAAGAAGGTGTTTAGTGGAAAAAAAAAGCCCTGTCTGTGTGGGTGTAGGTAGTGAGCTGGACTCCACTCTGGAAGGAGCTCATCACAGTCCTCTGGGACCAGCCAACTGGAGCTGACCAGATCTCCTGGCTCTGTTGTTTCTATTTTCTGCAGTTACATTTGTAATGTCTGAATTGATCTAAAGCATGTCATTTATACAAAGAAGGGCTGTGTCAATAAAAGCCATGTCAAAATCCATTCATGGATAATTTTACAGGATCAAGAAGCAGATTCTAAGAGATGGGATTGACTCTCCCAGGCTCTACTATCAGTAATTGGAAAATTGTGGCTAATAGCAGGCTTTCACATCATACTTTTTAGGCATTATTTCTTTAGACTGATTCACTTTTGATTTAATTAGTCACTTAGAAGACCCTGATCTTCTTTAGGCTAGAAGTTTGACACAGAAAAGTCAGTTGCTGGAAGATTCCTTTTTGCTTTGTATTATTTTGTCTATGAAGTAATCACTATTTCACATGCCCAAAATGGTCATGACGTTTCAAGACAGATTGATTTGCATGCAGGAAACAGGACTATGCATTTGGGCTCCATGGGAATCTAACAAAAGCTGTTCTGTGCTCCAGAAGCCAGAACAGCTTCCCGTAGATGTGTAGGACCTAAAGCTCAAGAACTATTAAATTCTTTATCCTGACCTTTCAAAATCAGCTGGCAGTAAATTTCTCCCAGACACCTCCTCCAGACTCTCACCGTTTAAATCTGATTGCAGTCTGTCAGTCTGAGAAAAGCCCTGACTATGGCCACAGCAGACTGTGGGAATTGATGGCAGTGCCACCAAAGCTGAAGATCTCACACAGGAAATAAACTGATCCACGGCAAGAACATGGAGGTGAAACCGTGCCACTAACTGCCAATGAAAGCAGCAAGAAGTTCAGATGGACCTGATTTCCATCTGATTTCTGCCCCACGATTGCATTCCCTGATGCCTGTGACTCTCACATGAATTTTGTCTCACCATCACAGCAGTCTTAAAAACCGCCCCTGCTGTGACATTTCAGATGTTTAGTAAGAGTTGAGCTCAAACCAATCTTTCCCTTAGTGGGGCACTGCCAAGGTTTCTTTCCTCTTCTCCATTCCTGATCTTTGTGAAGCCCACAGAAGCTTTGAGCCTGCAGCTGATCTGTCAAAACTGGCTTAAACCAGTCAGCAATGCCAAAAGGTGTTAGAAGAGTGGAACAGGCTGTCTTAGCCAGAAGTAACCTTTTTGCAGCTAAAGACAAGATAAATCACTCCTGTCATCAGGATAAAAACTCATTCTAGCTTCTGAAAATCAATACATATAATGGACACCTTAATGTCTACTCCCTACACTGGACTGAATTTCTCAGAAACTTTAACTACTCAGCTCTCAGAGTTAAAATGCTAGTCCATGTTTCCAAGGACTTGAATTCCCTGCCCCTGCCACGGATCTCTTGTGCAGCCACAGACAAGTCACACAGGTCAGATGTGTCACTGCAATAAAGTTGGGGGGGAAGGGGTTGAAAGCCCAGTATTTCAGACCTCATGAAAGCCACAGCTGTAAGACTATAAATATGCTTTAGCTTATGCTGCCTGAGAAAAAAGTAGAACAGAAAAAGCACTGTTTTGCAAGCATATGCTAGCTCTATGTTAGAATGGGCAACAGCTAAACTGGGAATTTTTTGAAGAGGTCCTTGTTTCCCTGAGCTTCAGACGTATATCCAAAATGTGGAATAGTAACACTTGCTTATTTTGACGATGTGTTTCAGAGGAAACTGCATTAAAAATGAAGGGACATACACAAATGACAGTAAAGCCATTTACTTAAAGCCCTAAGAGTTAATCAACAAAACTGTCCAGGCAGAACAGTTCCTGACTATATTCAGTGATTTGTTTTGTCTCACCAACAAACTGTTCCTCAGGAAAATCTTCAGGTTTTGTTTTTTCCCTGAACATGCACAAACTGTTTTAAAGTGACTCATGAGGAAAAAGTTCTTATTGTAACAGGAGGAAAAAAAATGTGTCAGGCGGAGGTCATGCTGAACCTCTGCCTGGCCTTGCTCCTACGACTGAGCACCAGTTGTGCAATCTCAGCACAGAGAAGCTCTTGTTTGCTCCAGTACTTTGATGGCATGGTCCCCTTCCCAACATCGAGTTATGTACCATATAAAACTGTTGACCACACCTCATACATGATTTAGCAGAGCTGCAGGGAAGTAAATCCCATCTAAAACATTTCGTAGCATGCTTCTTAACTAACCCCAGGCATTTTTGAAAGCAAGCAGTCTGGGTGGTGGGTATTGTCCTTTGCTGGGAAGGCTTACTTGGAAGGAAACTCAGAGGGTCTCCTGCTCAGCATCCCTCCATGGGGTACAAGGGTAAAGTTCACCTGAAAGTCCCATTCAGCAGAGTATCATGCCTGGCCCAAATCAGCACCTGGTGATGGGATCAGAGTTCCTCCTTGCTCTGTCTCACTGGCTGGACCATCAGCTTCCTACAGCAAAGGGACAGGAAGACAGTGCTGACATGATATCACACTTCCTTGCTGACCTGATGCCATGGGGTTCAAGAACAGCAAGGTCTTGCAAACACCAGTGACCAGACCACTGATGCGGCCAGGCTTCACTGGTTTGTGTCAGTGCCGCTGCCTGTAACCCATTTTTGACTGAAGGCACTTGTTGCTCCTCTTGGAAGGATGACTTCCTATTTCTTATCCCTTCTAAACCCATCCAAGAATCAGCTGGGATATGAATGGGAAGGACAGAGGACTGTGCATGCAACTGGCAATTCCTCTTGTGAATCCATCTCTTGCACACACATGCAAAAACTGCCTCTGTTAAGCAGATTTGAAGCACAAAATCAACCAACCAAAATACAAAATCTGCTTTTCAGTGTTAGTCAACATAAGATTTAGCCCTTACTTCCAGCTAAAAGATACAGAGACACACACAGATCAAGTACACATTTCCAATGAGAGATTTTTCTAAAATGTTGCAAAAGCTAATCCATAGTCCAAATCCTAAAAATATATTTCACAATTTGTGTAAGATTTTTTATTGATGCATTAGATTTAAAAGCTTATAGGATGCTTCTCACTTTGAAGGACCTAAGGGAAAATTGTTCCTCTGTGCTCCTGAGCCAGTTCAATTAAAAACAAAGGTCATGAAGGAAGAGGAGCCTTTCAAAGCAGAAATGCTGGACTAAGGGAACCTCCTACATAGGTATGGCAAGTGATGGCATCCTGCTTCTACTGTGTGAATACTGAGTAAGGACTTCAGGAAAGGTTTGCCAAAACCCAGCACATTTTTAACTTGGCTAGAAGGTACAAACATTTGAATAGATTAGTTTAGAAAACGGAATGCAGTAAGTTGTTTTGGGGAGGTGTATTGTTTCTTGTTTTCTCCCCATTAATACCTGTAATTGTGATCAGCCCAGGCAAACACTGGGTTATTAAGTATAAAGGAGTAAGTGGGCAGAAAACCACCAAATGACTAAACCACCAAATTACTACAAACAACATGGAGTGGAAGTTTGGGGTAAAGGGAAGATTTGGCTTCAAGGGAAAGAGTAAGTTCTAATCTTTCTGCCAAAATGTAATGACTAGACAAGTCATGAACGCAAATCTGTGTCTCTGAGGGAGTCTGAACATACAGAAAATTCACCAGTAGTTTCAGAGTTCTCACTGTATACAGTGAGGAAATACTTTTCTTTTTTTTTCTCTTCTTTTTTTTTTTTAAGAAAATCCTGGCTTGCTGTCAAGTGTAACTGTTGTTTTGAAATGATTTAAGATTGATACCAAATCATCAGTGTGATTAAAATCAAGGGATCTACAGGTTTTCCACACCCTAGCTCACAACCCTCCCCCAAATAAAGATTACAAACTGCTTGTAAGAACCCCTGTACCAAGTCTGAACAAATATTTAGACTTGCCCAGAAGGCACTACAAGGCTAAACCAGCCTCTGAATTACTCAGCAGAAGGCTATTAGCATCCTGCTCTGACTCCACATTTTGACACGTATACATTTGCCATGGTTTCACCCACCCGGTGACTTTTGTCATCTGAAGCTTCTATTGAGTTCAGGCTTTTGCTTAAACAGAGGAGAGCAAAGCTCCATCTTACACAGTGTTTTCCAACAAGCTAACAGGATTTATTCCATTAGTACTTGTGAATTAAGTAATGGAAGAGTGGAAGTCTAATACTAGCCCACAGGTCTCTCGCAAAGGGGGAATTTTGCAAGGACTGTGCAGCCAGAAGGAAGCCTCCATCCTCAGAGCACGAGTTTTACATGATACTGAGGAGGAACTGTGCTCTGTCTCAGCAGACTTTCTCAGCACTGGTATTTCCATTTCTGATGCCAGGAAGACTGCTGCTCTTTCTTCACCCTCTCCTACACATGCAGCCCCTGCCTCAGCTAGATAGCACCATCTGCTTCTCCAAGTACCCAGGAAAGAAGATCATTCTTACCTCTTAACAGCATCAACTGCTGGCACAAACATTGGCAGTTTCTCTACAATACTATAGTGCTGAAGGGGGGAGTAGAAGTTTAAATGCTTGGTTTGGAATAAAGATTATATTGCATCACTAGCTTGGTAATACATAAAAGAAGCAATCAATCACCTTCTTTGCAAACCTAATCAGGAAAAAGGAGAGATGCCTGGCAAGGAGGTTCAGTGTTTGGAGCACAGAGACTTCACACTAGGTTTTGGCATTCTCAGGTGAAGAGAAATATGTGGTCATGCACTGTAAAATAAGAGGAAAATAATTTTCTTCTCTCTTCTCTCCTTCCAGTTTTCAGACCACAAAAATCCCAACTAAAATTATCTCACTCTACGAAACTAAAAATAAACAAAACAAACCACATTTTGCCAGATATTGAGAGCTGATATTTAAAGCTCAAAAGGAGATGCTTTTCAAAATGTTTATTGGCTTAAGAAAACAGTGGGTTATTTACTGAATCTGTTCTGCACCCTTAATTAGCACAAATGCCAGTAGGGAGACTTCCTGTGTGCTTTCTCCCATGCTGACCTTCCGCATGAGAAAAATTCCCTAGTGAAAATAGATTTTAATTCCCTCCTTGAAATCAAACATCTGGCTTTGGTTAAGGAGGCACATAACCCTGTCCTTTGTCATATTTGGATTGCAAGTGCTCTGGGGCAGGGATCATTTTCTTTGCTATTTGCTGCTGAAAATGGTAGGGCCTTCAGTATATAGATATAATGGTGATAATGCTACCACTGAAGGATGCTGAGAACATAATTGAAATTATTAATATTCATTTATCATTCAAATGCCAAATATAACTACCAGCACACATATTCCACCACTCTTCCTCTTTGCAATTAATTTCTATCATATTCTAAAAACTACTGAATATTGGCCTACTTGAGAGATGGAGCTCATGAACTAGTGCTTCAAATTCTCATTGAAAGGTGGGAGTCAAGGGTGTGTCAGTCTCCCCCAAAAGGCAGCACTGCCGTTATGTGTATCAGTTACATCGGTTTAATGAGAGATAAAATAATGTGTGTGCACTTCTTAAGTGGGAGACAAATGAGACAGGATTGCATCTAGCACATTTTCATTTAGCTCACTGTTCTTTTTTAGTTCACTGTTTATTTCTTCTGAGATCTGATGGGATGGATGGACCAGGCCCCATGTGCAAAGTCAGAAAAGGCTTTAGGACTGTCTACAAAACTTCCATGCCTTAGCTGTAACGGATTTAAGAAAGCAGAAGCTTAGCTGATTACAAGAGTAAATGAATGCTTTGCCTATATGGTCCTGATTCTAAGCAATCATGTACCTAAGAGTTGCATTGGAGGGCAATGTCATTCTCTGCTTGCACAAGATCTGGTTTTGATAGACCTTGTACTTCCCAGAACACACGGGACAAGAATACTTAATACAACTTTAGAAAAAGCGGTAAAGTTCATGTGATGAGCCCTGAGGGCTTAAAAACAGCAGCAGATGGGTAGACCCTTAATCATCAGTCTGAGAAAATCACCCTGATGTCAGTGCTGGAATCTGATGTTTTTTCCAGACTATGTTTCCTTACCAGCAAGGTGGAAAGCCCATGCTGTGGAAGGACACAGGAAAGTATCCTCATCATAACGTATAATCTTTATGAGAACAAGGGTCCAGTAGGAAGGCATTTATCATATGGTCCACAACTAAAGCAATTATTTTCATGTCAAAAATGGCATGGCTGAGGCAGTTTTGCACTCTGAAGAGCTGCAGTGAGCGACAGCAGCCAAAAAGTCAGCAAATTACCTGGAGTTTCATTTGGCACAAGGGCCATGCAGACCTGGGAAAATGGGCTCTGTGTAATTCTCTGGTCCTTGGGGCAGAGAAAAGGAGGAATAGTCAGATGCTGCTGAAACACCCTCCAAGGGAGATACGATCAAGAGGAGGCAAAGGCAAATTCCAACGATACTGGTATTCCCTTTCCTTTTGCTGTGCAAGGCACAAAAATTGGAGGTCTAGCTTCTTTTTTTAAAGCATCTGAATTTTGAAGGGTTATGTATCTACATTATGCAACTACCTAGTCTCTAATGAAACAGGCTGATTTTCAATCTAGAGTTGTCTAAAAATAAATTTGGGAGGACTGTTTTCCCAAAAGGGAAAGGGTTAGGCACATAACTCAATGTCCACTTGCAAAAATCTTTTCTGCATTCCTACAAACAGCAGTAACAATTACCCAAGCAGAAAGGTCCTTCTGATCTAATTTACTCTTTTAAGTCCTCCTCTGTCTTTCCTCTTTTTACACTTTATCCGTCTGAACAGCAAATACAGATGAATATTTTGCTTAGGTTTTTCTCATCATGTCTCTGCCATTATATAAATTTATTTTTATCTGCATATATGTTTATATTCACACACAAGCATAGGCACCTACATATATGTAAACAGATACATATAGGTACATGCATGCATACATATGTGTATATACACACACATGTAAAGATACAACCATTACAAGAGGAATTCTATTTGACTCACACTGCTAATACTTAAACTAAAAATGATGGGACTGTATCAGCCTGTTGAAACTTGATCTTATAAAAGCCATTTTTCAACCATGATTATTGCACCCTTTAAGCACCAAAATTTATACAGAAATCAATCGTGACCAGGAAGGAACAGCTCTGTCACAAGCAGATGAGACAAAGGAGAAAAAAACCCAAAAAATCGAGACTGTGGCATTAGTTTCTGGCAACTGTGTGCAATCACTGAGGAGGGAAATTGCTCCCTGCACATTGGATGCTTGAGCTGGATGTTGTAAACACCCTCTAGAAGCTTTTATCAGTTTAGTTTAAACCTCTGTCAACAAGTCTTTACACGCGCACCATAAAGGCAAGTCCCATAGCACCTTATTAACTTGTTTATTCTTTCCAGCTCTCTGCATTCAAGCTAAATCACATTGTGCAATTAGCTGCTATGAAAACAAATGAAATGTATTTTAGTTTTGTGTGTTTAAGGATCAGTTCAAACTCTGTTCTCTTCAAAAAGTATTTGACAGACTGACTTAGGATCAGTTTGATGTCTGAAGTACTGTGAAAATAAGCTGTTTCTGAGGTTATGTTTAAAGCCATCGAGAAGGTGCAAAAAAATCTGTGACTCCAACACTGAATATTGAGGATTTGGACAACTTCATCACCTTTCCTTTAGAAGCAAAAGAATCAATTATTTTTAGGAGGTAGGTGTGACAGGGTGGTTTTGACATGCCACAAAATTCATCCTGTAGCATATTAATATGTTTTTTCCATTGAAAAGTCTTGCCTCTAAATTTCGGTGTTCAAGTGATTCAATTATTAGCAACTTCTTCTGGCAAATAAAAGGCAGCACATCTCAGCTCTGCTACATCACATTTATTTGTATGGGAAAAGGAAAGAGACAGTTACTATGTAAACAAAAGAAAAACAAGAACAAAATCTCACTCGCTCAGTTGAGCTCATCACCAGCTAAACCTAATTTTGATTAGCTCTCCCATCAACAGCAGGACCCACTCTAATAGAATTTACCATAAAAGGAGATTTGGGGGTTTACTGTTATCAGAGGGATTGACCAAATGTTAAAATACCAATGGTGAAAAGAAACTCAAACTATTTGAAACTGTTGATTTTAGCATGCATTTGACTTCTAAATGTGTAATTGGTCCACCGTGGCTGTCATCAGAATGGCTCTGCATGATTTATTTCATTGAGTCAGCCCATACAAGCTTATTTCCAGTGTTAATATATTCCCCCAAAAAATGCAGATTGAAGGCATACACTGGGTGTATCCCAGATCATAGGAAAAACTTACCCCAGCCCAAGAAACCATGACGGTTTTTCTCCTCCTCTTATCAGTATATTCCAGGAGAACAAAGACACTCGACTTGTCCTTTTTATTGCTGGGGGCTGAATTCAGTCACAAAAATATCCCAGTCCTACAAGTGATATTAAATACTGCTGTTCAGGGGGTGTGCAACAGCTTACTTGCCTGAGGCATATTATGAAATTAGGACCTTCACATTCTTCTATCAAGCACAAGACATTGTGGGTGTATGAGATTCCTTTTAAGCCAAATCATGCATACTGTACGGATAATAAAATATCTTCTAGAGATACATTAGAAAAATTCTTAGTCCTTCTTAAAGAAAAGGGAAAAGATTTTTGCATGCCATGTGAAAATAGGACTATTAGAAAAGAGCACTTAAAAATATACTAAAATTTAAAATATGCTATGATAAGCTATTTAGAATAAGTTCAAACTAATTCACACTGAAAATATGTGGGATGAATTTGAGAAAACACAAGGGTGGTTTTCAGTAAATATTTATGGAACTATAGAAAGAGGCACAGAAACTTGGTCATAAATTTGCCAAGATTAATAGAAGGTGTCATTAAGGTTTGGTCTCTCTGCATAAGCCATGAGTTCTTTCTCTTGGGGGAATCACAGTGGAAAATTGTAAACAAATTTTTCTGCACAGCATCATAAAATAAACTCCCAGTTCTGTATTGAGTGCTGAAGATATTGCCAGGCAACAGGAAATGATTGCTGTATCCTGAGAATGCCCTGAATTTATTATTTTTAGGTCATCTGTTAGTGACACAATGCAACATTTTGCCTGGGTTTTACTTCAATAAGTCCATACTTGAAGCTGAACAGATGTCCAGAAATTTCAGCAGATTAAAATCCACAAACGAATCTGTTTAGTTCGCTAAAATCTGTAGCTATCAAATGGCAACCATCAGTACGTAGTAGAGCAGGAATTAAGAGTTTGGCTGTGCCCACTCAACATTACCCTTTAGGCTGCCCCATTCAGAGCTTCAGGAACACCTGTGAGGGTCAGTTCCCTGCTGAAGCCTTCCCACAGGTTCTGGACATGCTGCTACACCTGCAGAAATGCACTGGGCACACGCAACAGCTGTGGCACAACCTCCAGACAGGAACCTGGTCTTGATGACAGAAGCCACCATAACCCTCAGCAAATTTTTCCAGTGGTTAATAATCACTCCTGTTAAAAGAACTTTGTCTTTTTCTTCTTTCTTCAAGTTACAGCTTCCAGTCCTGAAAACTTGTTAGGTTTTTTGCTATAACATTAATTACCTTTTTTGCTTAAAACTTTCAGAGGAAATGTTCCTTGCTTTCCTTTTTGCTTTTAATTGGAGAGGAGATTATTTTGAAAGGTTCAGGTCTTCCAAGCAAGCAGAAAAGGTAAATCTCTACCAGAAGCTATAAATTCACTGCAGGGTTAATAAAGGGCTTTGTGAACTATTTACATGCAGAAATGTGTTACATGATTGTAATAGTCCTCTTTAACTTCAGAAATTTAAAATGGCAAACAGAGTTCTGTGTAAGTAGTAATGACAAATGACTTCATTTTCAAATGCTTCCTTTAAAATGTAAATGCATACATCATCTTTGAAGAGAAATCTATTAACAATTTGGCATCATAGATGACATTTTAAAATATTAAACACTTTGATGTACACCATTCTTAGTGGTATTTGCTTTAGTTCACCACTGGCTAAAAAGCCAGATTTCCTCATTTCCAGCCAGATTAGGTGGTAAGTGGTAATCTGTTAAACTATGGCTAACTGCAACACTTGCAACAGCCTCTCCATACCCACTACCTGCATCCAACTGACATATGGAGATGCTATTAGGTTAAGGTCATTTTTCAATCACTGTACAAAGAAGCAACTGCTGTCTCTGTGTCGGTACATGCTCGGGTGGAGGGCTGTTCTTGGTGGCTGAAGGCACACCTTGGTGGGACAAGGTCAGAGCTGGAAGAAAAGCAACCCTCTGTGCACTGAAACCTGCTGATAAAAGATGAGTAGCAATAACTGTTGACATAGTATCCGAAATGCTCAGCAAGCATGCTGGTCCAGGGCATCTCCTGACATCCTTTGCTTGCAAAGGATTTTTTAGATATATGGCTATAACTTAAAACAGCATGAAAAGTCATGAGGACTTTCCTCTGAGCTAACTCTTGGCTAAAGAAAATAAGACACATTTAGCTGCCGAGTGAGCAAAACCTTCCAGCTCACTCCCTGTAGTAGAGAAGCTGTAATACAGTAAATACAAGAAGGAAGAAACCACCTGTGACTGAGGAAGGTGAGGAGGGGGAATCAGGGAACGCAGAGAAGAGGGAGGGAGGGGACAAATTTGTATGTTGTTAGAAACTGCATTTCTCAATTCCATATAGACTGTAACACCTCCCAAAGACCCAATTAAGGCAACGGAAATGCAGAAGCAGTAATGCAGAGATGAATCATCTGACCTAAAATAGAGGGAATGATGAAACATAAAAAGGAAGAAAGTGTGTCATTTTAGCTTTAACAGCAAAATTATTCCAGATACAATATTTGAAAAATGTTTGGCCAACAGAAACCACAAGACAGTGTTGGTTAGTACAGCTTTATCCAAGTGCAGTGGAGAATTTATCTATTACAATCTATAGTTTAAAATAGACAGGTCTGCCCTTCTGCAGGTCTCATACACAAAAGCCAATCAAGGATACAAAACAAAATAAAGATCAATTTATCAGCTTTTTGAAATAGGATGTCAAATGTGTCATGAATTACTGAATCCCCTCTCATTTTCTCTCTTCCAGTGTTGTACTAATAAATAAAATGAGACCACAGACTAGCTCTTATCATAACTGTAGGTCTGCAGCACCTGTGAAGCAATAGAGAAAATATTTTCAATGCGGAGAGCCTGCACATATTCCCAGAACTTTTACAGCCCTAATTTAAATGAAAAAACATCCAGCTGAAGGGGGGAAAAACATATCAAGGCAGCTGAGCAGTCTGCCAGAGAGGAGAGGACAAAATTTCTGTTCTGCATCACGTTTCTGCAGTTTCCAGTGAACAAATATGCCCTTTCAGTAACTTCACAGTCCATTGACAAGAGTGCAGGGGTCAGATTCCTTGACCACAGATGTCAGGATTTAAGACTAGCTCTAAATCATTCAAACCCACCCTCTCTTCTAGCCTGGAGAATGCTGAAGTCACCTCCCCAGTGAGTGTGTCAGGTTCCAGCAGCAATTCCCCCACATGCCATCCTCTGGCAACAGGGCACCCTTTGCCTCCTCCCACTTTGGCTACCTCCATTGTCCACATACAAAGGAGAACTGGTATTTTCACCAGGTCCTCTCCAACAAGAAACTTCCCTTCTATATTTGAAGACAATTTTAATACTAATGTGTGCTACTTTGGAAATAGGAGGAGATCTTAAGAGGAGAAGGAACAGCCACACACACTGAAATGCAATAGTTAGGTCCTTCTATATCACTCTGAGGCTCCCAGTATTTTCTGTGCTTTAATTAGCTGTCTGATAAGTACCATCATCCCAGCATCAAAATACACCTGCACAACCTTAAAGCTAATTTCAAACTAAGGGCCAAGGTCAACTTAAGATTTCTCTAGTCCTGATCTATCAGATAATCACAGCTAGTGAAATGTCTTCTCGCATGTGCAATACAGACAGTATTTTTCAGACATACAAATGTCACAAAGTACAAAAATAAAAAAGTTTAAAGACAGATTTGCCCACATATCTCTATCCTTTCTGCAATGATTCTGTTTAGCTTCAAAATTTGTGCAGAAAAACGTCAGATACTCAGTGCCTTGTGGTAACACATCATGTGGGGTGTAATGCTGAGGCTTCATTGCAGTCTGCCCAGAAGTGTGCATTGATTGTGAGGTAGAAGCCCACAGCTGCAGCAGAATTGGGGCTTAGATACAGTGCACTGAGACACACGCAGCCCACATGCATTTGCACCACCACAGAACCCCAGCTCAGACTGAAGACCTAAGGTACACCACCTGAGGTCTCCCTTTCTATCATTTTCCTCTCTGACCCGAGCTCTTTCTAATTCTGATGCCAAGTGAGGATTCTTGGTGAGAGACCTGCTGCTTAGCTAGCTGTGTAGGGACCTCCCTTAGTTCTTCACTTTAAAACTCTGCAGAATCTGGCCATTAAAAATCCTCCTTTTTCAAGTGCTGGGTTGTTTTTTTCCCAAGAAGTCCCATGACAACACCAACGCAGATGCTGTAAGAAGTCATCATACTGTGAAGAGTCTGACAACCAAAGCAGTGCAGCTCAGGTGTGTAATTTTACCACCAGAGTTGTTCTCAACCAGAAACACTTATACTGTGGTTCTCCACTATGTATTCTAGTTGCACTGGCCATGTGCACTCAAGAGCTATGATCTTGGCCAACACAACCAAGAGAATGGCATTGGAGAGAGTAATGTTTGTACAATCGAGGAACTGTGTAATGGCATGGCACATCTTGCCTCTTCACATTCAGCATTCAAAATGACATGTACACATAGCTCTGTGTAAATCACAGAATCACAGAA
>VYZX01023969.1:11099-23213 GCA_013401335.1 Brachypteracias leptosomus
TTTTTTTTCCAGAAAACCTGTGCTTTTGTGAGCAGTAGACCCACATTAAATCTTGACTGTTGTATAACACTGAATTTATTCCATGATGATGATTTGTTTCAGGTGCAACTAGTACAATTTCTGGTGATAAAGTTAATAATTGAGGAAAGACTGATATTTAAGTGTACGCTGACTTTTTGTCTATATTCTGATGGTAATGACTAAAATGTTTCCTAGCAGCTCCAAAAAAAGAGGTCCAATGTCTAAAGATTTTATATTTTCCCAGCATATTACATGCTTGCCATGGATATACACGGTTAGGATAGAAATAATTTTTTATAGTATTAAAATACTGCACTTTAGTCTGTCTAGAACATTACCTAAAACATAACCCAACTTTTTATATAACTAAGGTAAACTGTCTATTTACATATCTAAGTGTAAAACTAAGATTACCTATGTAAATGTTAATTAAAATGTAACAGAATAATTCTGGCTCTTTTAATCAAAGCTGGGCTTTATATCTGTATTAGATGAAGCAAAGATCTATTAGTATGAGCAGTTTAATCTTACCAGGCAATTTTTTAACAATGTAACCTGCCTTTTCAAGAGGACAGACAAGGATGGTATCACTGTTAGAATATTTGTAAATATTAAAACACTTTATATTTGGAATATAACTAAGACTTTTAGAGCCTAGTAAAGGGTGCTTCAGTATAATCTGTTCCATGTACATGGATGGCCAAACTTAATGCAATTGTGTAAATGTTTGAAGGTGAGAGTATATTTTTTAAAATAGTAAGACAGCTTCAGTGTGAACAGGCCCTGTGAGGTGTGCCAAGGAGGACATAACCGTGAAAATATTGCTGTTCATATCTAAACATCAGTTATTTTGGAGAGAAAGTAAATAAAAGAAAATTTGTGAGATATTTTATGTGACTGCAGCCTACAAATGTAAAAGAAATAAAGCCCTAAGGCACTTCATTTCATAAGACTAGATCCTATACTTAAGTGTAGCTCCTTTTCATGAAAATCATAACTCGACATTAAATCTGACAATGTTAGTATTAATAAACCTTTTAATATATGCAGTGACCCAAATTATATATTAAAATCAATTATTAACAGAAAAAATTAGGAGATAATTGTACTACTTAATCCTAACATTTATAATGCCATTTTAAAATAAATTTTTGAGGATTTTCTGTTCTCTATCATAGTTCGAAAGTTGTGGACAAAGTAGTAAAAGCATATGCCAGTGAACATCACTCCTTCCTTGTATGTCATTTCAAATCATATGTTAAGTTTAGCTGAAAGCTGCTTTAAAAAAAAAAAGGCCAAACAAAAAAAACAAAACCAAAAAGCAAACCACAAACAAAAGCAGATGTAAATTAAGTTCTCATTACAAGATAAAAAGACACAAAACACCATGTCTTGTTTTTAATATTTTGAAAATTATTTGAGAAGTGAGGTTACAGTTTCATAAATCAGAAATTAGTGGGCTGTTGCATAATTCCTTGTTAAAGAAATTCTGAGTTCCAAGCTTATTGTTACTGTTGCTTATTAATGTTTTAAAGAAATTGCAGTAATTATATTGCTCTACAGAAGGGTTTTGGGGGATTTATTTTTCCATTTAGGTTTGGTAACAGGTGTTTTGTCTCCATCTTTTCACCTCACCTGATTACCCATGTAGCTATATAGATGTACTATAAGGAAAAAGGGAATGCAAACATTCTAAGGAGCTGGGCTAACTTCAGCTTTTCTGTTTAACTGTGTCTTAGCAGTCCAGTTTTATAAGCTATGCTCAATATTAAATACAGATTTCAAAAGAGGGCTATCTGGACATTTTCCACATAGAGATGGCAGCAATAGAAGAACAGGTTTGTGGAAAATAAAATTTTAACTTAAAATCATTACACAGATAACTTGAAGTTAAGCATGAGACCCCACTGAAGTGAGTAAAAATTATGCTAAAAGATTGGCTGAAGATAAGGAGGAAGCATCAGTGAACTGGGGGAAGACAGTAGCTTTGTATTTATTAATAGATCCACAGATTAGATTATTTTTTTATCAGGATAAACAGTTCATTTGTAAATTCTGAGAAATGGATCATGAAAGAGTCCCAAGTTGGACTAGAGTTTGATCTCCCAGTCTGTCCTTACAAAAATTTGAGGAAATTTCCCATCTTTCCTCCTTGATGTTCTAGGAGTCAGTCTTTGAGAGATTAGTGAGATCTGAGATTGTATTCTAACAGGAAAGTTAGGGCTTTCCTGTTGAACACCAGATTAAAAAAATTTACTGGAATACCGAAAACNTGAAACATTAATACTTTTCTTCTTGCCTTCACATTAACTTCCTTATTAAAATATACAAAAAAATTTAGAAATTCAGTGTTGTTTGTAGAAGCTTGAATTGCCCAGCTCAGCCAATTAACAACCATGAGCAAAGAACACTGAAACTGCATTAGTCTCATTATGAGAAACAGCAGCTAGATTCCATATCAAAATGATTACACAAAATACTCTACACTTTTTTTAGTGTTCTTATCTTTTTTCTTCAAGATACTGGCTTCATTCTGTAAAATGGGAAATGTTAACTGAGAAATCTCAGAAATGGCTTTTTCCCAATCAGTGTGCATGTTTAGTACTTCACCTCAAATCCTACTGTAAGTGAAGTGGGTAATTGACACACAGATATTGGCCTCAAATGTACACCTCTTCTGATGAAAATAAGGATCTAGAGATTTGATTACTCATCCCTGTCACCTTCAGCCCCAAGACAGCTGAACTTTGTATACTTGCACTGTTTTTCCCGTTGAGGTACACACTGATACACACTAAAGAGTTCTACAAATCAGATCCTTGTGTCTCAAGTGACTGTTTTGAAAATGAGAAACAGGACTGAGACCTGTGAAAATCTTGACCGCATGAATTGTCTGATGACATGTAGGAGGTTTTTGTAATAGAGTCAAAGATAGACTTGGTATTTCCAGGACAGCATTCAACTAACAATAATGCAATCATCTTTTTCTACGTAAATTCTTTCCTTTCTAGAAGTAAGTTCCTATGGGGAAATTCATCTACTTCTAGCAAATGAAGACTATATTTTAATTTGGTTCAGAGTTCTGCTTTATCTTTGATCTGTGGTACACTGAATTAACAATGTCAGATAAGAGAAAGTAAAAAGCAGTGATACAATTAAAAAACTGAATTGTGAGGTGTATAGTCAAGAGTGAATTGTAATTGCATAGGGAGAATCTTTATCCATGCTTTTATTGACTTCTGTTAAGGACTTGATGTGACAAACTTGCAACTTACTTGTGTAATAAGACAGTATCATACATTTTCTTGCAGGCCAGTTGGGAAAAGAAAAGCCGGGATTTGGCTTCTGGTTTACGTTGTATGTATTTGGAACTTCTTTCAGGGCAGGAGAGGCATACATGTTGAACCTAGTACAGTAACTGTTTTCAAGGTTGAGAGAAACCTTTGCAAGTTGATTTTACATAGTCTACAGCAGGACAGTGCCAATTTCCTTATTAATTTGCTGTTTTAAACCTGATACATTCAAACGCTGTGAACTGTAGTTTGAGTCACTCCAGTTCCCCAGTGCTCTCAAACAGACACAAGTGTTAGGAAAATAATGGCATGTATGTGTCAGGGGTTTCTGAAATGTATTTGTTTTGCTAAAAGTGTCAGTTCTGTGTCTTAGTAGTGAAACAAAGGGGTTTTAGTATTAGTTTGCTGCAAATCTAAAGCTTCATATGTAATTGAAGGAAAAATTTATTATTATGAATTACTGACTTGGGAAAAATTTTTAAATGAGCAGTTGTAAGATAAAAGCATTTTTGTGGATTTTTTTCTGCCTGGATTTGATTTTCTTAAATTATTTCCACATGTTTTCAGTAGTAATGAAAACTTTTCCACCTAAGGTTGTTTAGAAAGAAACAAGTCTTAACATACGATAACCTGAAAGAACCTAACAGCTTAGTAATTTCCAATTTAAGTCTTTACTTGCCCTGAATGATGGTAAGCCAAAACATACAGATTACTTTTCTTGATGGCTTTTTCAACAAATAGCATCCTACTCTTGAACAGAAAAATGTAGAAAGCTGTTTTATAAAGACAAGAATAAGAAGAATGCCATACTTTTCCAAAACTTAGGTAGGTAGATAGATTTGATAGAAATGCCCAGGTTATCTTTCAGGAATACACTATGTAAATATACAAAATTATGTTCAGGAAAAGGTTGTATAGTTGTTTATAACTGCAGCATAGTCCAAAGCTAGTATGCCTTAATTCACCAGGGAGTTGTTTGGTACTCAAACCTGTTGCAATTTGTTACTGTACTTGAGACAAATTTGGTAGTTGTCATTCATAAAGGTTTTAAGAAAATACCTACATTTTACAATGGAAGCTTACAGACAGAGATACAGTTTATATCTGAAGAGTGAAGTATTTTCTTACTAGGTTTTCTTCCTTTCAGAAAGTCCTGTATTGTTTTTTACATTTCAAAATGCTGTAAGAAAACATGAATCAAATGGTGGCATTTACAATAACGTGCTTTTAGATTTTACTTAACTTCCTTGTACATTTTCCAAGTCCCACATTACCAAGTGTTTGTGTTCATTTGTTTTTTAGCTTATTTGCACTAATCTTGATGAACTCAGGGAATTAATCACAAAGATTGAGAATGAACTCAAAGATCTGGAGGACATTAAAAAGAAATCGGTATGTGATATTAAAACCTTTATCTTGTATGGGTGTAAAATGGTGACAGTTATTTGCTGAGGCCTGTCAATGGGGGATTTTGGGCCTGTTCAGTAGCTGCATGAAGGTTGATATCTGGAGACTGTAATCTTAATCTTTTCTGTATATAATGCTCTTTTCACAATGGTTTTATGATAAGTAAATTCAATAACTGTGTTATCACTTTTCACTGCCAAAATAAAATGTGAATAGTGGTAATACCTTAGAAGCAGTTAATTTCTATTAAACATGTGACCATTCTTCCCTGAGGACAAACTTTTACCCAACAAGTAATTACAGGATAGGTTCTCCCATCTCCCCATGCAGTGCTGATCAAATCTTCTTGTGAGCTGACTCTTACATTGCTTATTAGGATTCCTAACTCCTTTTGTTTGCAAGTAAGTTATTAAAATTGGCTTTGTTTAATTTTTGTTTAAGTAGGTTGTACAGGAAAGCATGCTATCTGGCTTTTGATACCAGACAGAGATATGAATTTTACCTATGTGCACTGGGTCACTCAGTCTGTGCAGCTGAAAACCCCAAAAGGATAATGGTTAGACAAGAGAATTCAACATGTATGTTTGGGGTTTTGTAGGAGGCAGTGGTTCTCATCAAGGTGGTGGATGCTTTTAAATACATAAATAGTACTTATTTAAATAACCCTCTACAGCCAATTCTTATTACTTAGTCTTCTTCATTGCAGTTGTTTATTAAACCTTTGGTGGGTGTTTCTATGAACAGTACTATTAAAAAATGTTGCTTTTCCTATACCTTAGAAATTAGGCTGCTAATTTCTGTGAACATCTTTAGTCTTATGATTAAGCAATTTACACTTAAATAATTTAAATAGGGAAGAGAGATACGATAGCTGAGAGGCAATATAAATTAGGTCTCTGGAAGACAAATTTCAGTGCAAACACCGGATATTTTAACTATTATGCTAAAGAATAAAAATATGCTTAACTTGAAATGATTTTGTAGTTGCTAAATTGCAAATTGGTTTTACGATAAGATTGTTAAGAGGTTATCGGAAAGGCTATGTCAACAATAGAAGAAAAAAAACAAAAATCGGAGTACATATCAGCATATCAATAATCTTAGTATAGATGAGACTTTAGTCTACTAGTAAAACGGTATCAAGACTTCTTCAAGGGTAGACAAATGCTAAAAATGTCATAATTGCTCTTTGAACTGAAATCTGATAATGTCATTATGTAAATAAGTTGTATGACTTCAGCAGGAATACTATGTTTAGTTCTAGTCGCACCATCTTAAAAAAACCAAACACTTAAGTACAGGGGAGTTAGGTACAACTCACTCAGCGTTCAGAAGTTGTGAGGTAAGGACGGTCTTTCTCTGTGCTTTTGTAGATCTGTTAGATAATGATCTGGGTCTCTGTGTTGTTAGAAATTTTATGTAGAGAAAAAGGCTAGGATTAATTGCTGAAGAAGTGATTATAAGGAAACAGGAAAGTGAAGTACTGATTTTTAAAAAGTAATTATCAGTCTAATTTCATACTTTTATAACACACAAATAGATGTTTAATTAGATGAATAGTCCATAGACTTGACTTGCTAAAATGAGGTTTCATTTTGCAAGGGAAATCATTAGAATTTCATTCTTTTGTCTTGACATCATATGTAGTTAAGTTAGATATCTTAAAAACTGGAGAAAATGCAGATTTTCATTCTTCAGGTCTGACACAAATGACTGGAATTTTCAGAACCATCTAGAGTAGTGTTGGTTTCAGCTTTTCTGAAGTGCCTAGTCTAAGTAAAACAGTGTTCTAATTTGATGATTGAAATTTGACCTAACATGAAAGTCTATTTTAATATCTTCATATTCATTTTGATGCTGTTCATGGACTTCTTTCTTGTTTTGACCTGAAGATGGTGGTGTTCTTACTACTTCACAGTAACTTTGATTTTTGTTTGCAGCAGTGACTTAGGTGAAGCCATAGAAATCTTTCTTCTTGACTAATCTGCTCAGTATTTTCAGATTTAGTAGTCATTAGTATGTGCTACTGAGAGAAACCCTCCTGGCAAGCTTTAAAGCTTGTTAAATACTAACACATTATTAGAAATACAGCTTGTCTAATTTATATTCAGACTTTTAAAGTATAACCTTTTTCTTAGTCCTAACTGCCCTGTGTTTCCTGGGAGACCATTCTAGAGTATGTAAAAGGAAGTCCTTCTCCAGGACTTGGAAGTACTGGAGGCTGTAATGAAAGAGCTGAGCTGTAAGACTTCCTTAACATAAGTAAACTTACTGTTTTCCCACTTTTTTTGTAGGTAGTTGGACTGGTTGTATATAATACTTTGCAGAACATCAGCTGGAGCTAACAACGTGAGAGATTTTTATCCCAAATAAGTTTTGTTTGGCAAATGAAAAGCAAATTAGAACAGGATTATTTAATGGAAAGCCATGGGTAATTTTAAGTATGGGCATTACTACCAGTTTCTTTTACAACAATGAAATAATAAACCTCTTGGAAAATATTTTCACTGTTTGGTAGATAAAACCAGTTTGGTTCTGTAGTCTTTTGTACACCTATATTGTCTTTCAAATTAGTTATGAGTAATACTTTACAATTTTTAAAATCTTGTACTTCTCCTTCATTACTGGTGAATTTGTTGTAACAATGATGAGACTTGCCTTAGGGCTAGTTTGCCATTACTGTTCAGAAAATAAAATGAAATTTTATCTCAGTCCTTTAATTTTAAACAGAAGTTCAACTCAGTATTCTCCCTTCCCGGAGTGCTTTGCTCTTGAACTCTAGCCATGTTTCTGAAGTGATGCTGTAATTTCAAATATGCTTTCAAGCAACATAAGCCAAAACTGCTGCCAAATAGTTCCTACTCTGTGTGTCTGTGGCAGCTTATATTTTGTGTGCCACCTCATCAGAGAGGGTGGCAAAATACTTTGTTCAGCTGCATGCTGAGAGAGTTAATCTATGATAAACCTAACTACTTTTTTTACTGCTGCTGAGATGTTTGTAGCAGTCTGCCACAGTTTGTAAGGAGAGAAATGAGCATCTGGGAGTAAAGGAAAGTGGGACTGATTTTGACAGGAAAAGTGCCATTCGTGGCAAGTGAAGTGGCAGAGCAAGTGAAAGGTCCTGCGCTTGGAGAGGAATAACCCCATGCACCAGTACAGATTAGGGGTTGACCTGCTGGAAAGCAGCTCTGCAGAGGAGGACCTGGGTGTCCTAGTGGACAGTAAGGTAGCGGTGAGCCAGCAGTATGCCCTTGTGGCCTAGAAAGCCAATGGTGTCCTGGGCTGCATTAAAAATAATGCGCCCAGCAGTTCAAGGGAGGTTCTCCTCCCCCTCTGCTCTGCCCTGGTGGGGCCACATCTGGAGTATTGTGTCACAGAATCATAGAATTGTCAGGGTTGGAAGAGCCCTTAAAGATCATCTAGTTCCAACCTCCCTGCCATGTGCAGGGATGCCTTCCACTAGAGGAGTGTCCAGTTCCGGGCTCCCCAGTTCAAGAGGGACAGGGAACTACTGGAGAGAGGCTGACAGAGGACTACAAAGATGGTTAGAGGAGTGGAGTGTCTCTCCTACGAGGAAAGGCTGAGAGCCCTAGGGCTGTTTAGCCTGGAGAAGAGAAGGCTGAGAGGGGATCTGATTAATGTTTATAAGTATCTGAAGGGTAAGTTTCAGGAAGATGGGACCAGTCTCTTTTCAGAGGTATCTGGAAAAGGCTGCCCAGAGATATTTTGGACTTTACATCTCTGGAGACTTGCAAAACCCAACTGGGCATGTTCCTGTGTAACCTGTCCTAGGTGAACCTGCTTTGGTAGGGGGGATTGGACAAGATGATCTCCAGAAGTCCCTTCAAACTCCTGCCATCCTGTGAAGTTGTACATGATATTATAATCAGGGATGCTCTAAAAAGTCTATCCCATTAGCTGCTAAAACAGTTCCTCTCCTTACCACCTACTGCATTTCGAGAGAGAGAGGAGAGACTTAAGTTAGTCAGATTTACTGTTTAAGTGCCTGACTGGAAATGAGGAAGCAGAAGGTGCAGAAAGGAGGCGTGAAGGACTTGAAACTAATGTTCTGTGCAGTGTCTAATGAAAGAATGGAGAGTGGCTCCCTAAGAGATGTCTAAACTAGAATGTCTTCTGGCTCTGATACATTCCTTAGGACATGTAAATTGACATACTTTCACTTTAAAGCAGTGTGGTAAAAAGTAGAGTAAAAACGGAATTAATAGAAAAAATCCACAGAATTTACAGTAACAAGAGTTAGATTCTAATAAAAATCATGTCTGTTTTGTTGCTAATACTGACATAGATAACGTGGGGCAAGTTACAAGCAGTCAGTAGGCAATTATCAACCTGAAGTAGAATATATTGGCTAAAAATTCTGTTGAGATTTTATTGCATTGCAAACCATGTTTGCTGAAAATTTAGGCTGTATAAAAGGACGACAGTTCAGTTGAATCTGAACTCTTAGAAATTTATTGTAACTAGCAAATTGATCAAGACATGCAGAGCAGACTAGTTTAACTTCAAAATCTACTTGCAGCAGTATTGATGAAAAAATAAGTTTGACGAACATGTGGGAGTGAAGCATTTTGCCAATACATTTAGGATAACGTAAAGGCTTCTGTCTAAGCTACATGAAATTTCTTTTGAGGAGAGATGGTAAAGTGGCACCTTCTATCCTGATTAGCATGCATGATATCTACTATCAGTTTCTGACATTTTTGGATCCCATTTTCCCCTGTTGTTTTCCTTGTCAGGCAAAATTAGTGAGAGTTGCAGAGTGAATGGAAATCTCTATTGCCTTTCAGATAATCAGCTTCTCTTCTGATCTGGAGTAATTGCTTTTTTGTGTAAAACAGTTTAGCTATTCTGTAGACCATTTGTATGTATTTAACTGTTGAATAGCATAGCAGAACTTGATTATTATTTTTTTTTTAATCCTTTCTTGCTGTTGTGTAGTATCAAATTGATGGAATAGTGAACTTCAGGCTTTTTTGCAGATGTCGTTTTGCAAGTTGACTTTATAGTAAGCATATTTATTGTAAAATGAACTTGGTTTGACAAGGACAGTTAATTATGGACCCTGTCCTGATTATGTTAAAGCATGTATATGTTCTCTCCAAGACAATCTATTGAAAGATTCCTTGTTTACTGAAATGCAAGACTTTATTTTGGTGGTGTTACTGGATTTGAATCGTTCCCTGAAAGTCTCATTAATAAGTGCATAGCTGTCTGGGGAATGAGAAAAGGAGGCTGGAGCACAGGAATCCCACAGTTAAATTGACAAGGTTAAAATGGATAAAGGGCAGTATTTTCCTGAGAAGAGACCAAACTCTGCCTACAGGGAGAGACAAGTCAAACAAAGGTGATGGGAAGGAGACTTAGTCAAAGAACACTAGCCAAGTGTCCTTTTAACCAACTAATTAGGGTTTGGAGAAAATGCACTGAAGATTTTAATTGTTTTGGAGAGGTCTGTAACACACTGATGTTCTTGACTTAGTAGTAAAAAAGGCAAAAAACTCCTTCATAAAGATTTTGGTTCCTGCCAACTTCTAGTGTTGTTCCTAAAGGTTTTAATTGGACAGTTTTACTTCCAAGAGAGCTGAATGTCTTTGTCTTTGGGAGGGGATATAGCTTTTAAGCAAGTGAGTCAGAAGGGCTAAAAGCAAACTGGGGTTTTCTGCAGCTTTAGATCCATATCATCTGCAGAACTACCTATTTCAGGGTGCACCTGAAAATTCAGAATTAAAACCCCCAGCTTCAGATCAGAAATATTTAGAGCTTCAGACATAAATTCATTTGTAGGATACTGAGGATATCCCAAAGGAACACACTGGGCCAGTATGGAACATAGTATCCTTTGGTCTGCTTTTTTTGAAATTTCAAACAGGCTACTGTTAAATTTGTTGATAGGAAATATCTAAACTAAGAGAAGAGATTATTTTCTGTTGGTTTTGGTTTTTTCTCATTGTTTTGCTACGCTTAAAAAAAAAAATATAGCAAAAATAGTGCAGAATGACTCATTTACTAAATAAAAGTTTATAAATATAAAATATTTCCTCTACATACAGTAAAGAAGTGGGAAATATGGTCGTATGTTTGGAAATGTTTGGTAGAGAAACTGTGCTTAGGCAGCACTGCACATTCTTCCCAAGAATGCTTAGCAGAAATTCCTGTAACTGTCAAAAATAGATTAGGGCTTTTGGTAATATTTTATTGAATAGGACCTCAACTTTACAAACAAAGTGGGAAAACATTCTATGTCTTCTTATTTGGGCCCTGTGAAAACTCATTACCAGGTTAAATTTTATTCACCTTTTAGCAGGAGGTGGACTTCCTTCTCCCCATTCCTCCTTCTTCTCCTGGGCTCTTCCCTGGCTCCTCAGTGAAATATGTGCTTAAGACTCTGACATGTAAGAAAAGGAGTTCTTGGTTATATTTGTTTTCATCTGTATTACTATATTTCCATAAACATATATGTAAATAAATAGTAATACGTTCTGAAGAATCTGTGTTTGCAGGCGCATTCTCAGGATTAAGCTGCAGATGAAGAGATTCTTGTGCCAACAAATATTTAGGATAACAGAATTTTAGTAGACTGCTTAAAGCCTTGCAGCTGAAATGTTTTCTTATTTCAGCTCTGGTTCTGTGTTACTATGCTTCTTCATATGTACATAAAATCTAACATATTCTCTTTTTCCATTCTTAGTCCCAAAAACTTGATTTATACTTTAGTCACTTCTAAATAGTCTGCTACTGCTTCTCCCTGGCTTGCCTGCATCTATTAAAAGCACTGATATGAGTCCAAAACATTGAAATTTGAGTCTGAAATTTACACATTTACATCCATCCATTTTCCTGTACTTCTGAGGAGAGAATGAGCATGTGGAGCTTTTGGAAATCCAACAAGCTATGTAGTTGTCAACCAGCTATTTAGCTGTATAGTATGAATGAATAAAGCCAATTTTAGGCTTCACATTTTGAAATCTTTTTCACAATAATTACCTTTTCTTCTTTGGTATTTCTGTCTTCTGCATATATCACTAGCTTTCAATATCTTTGTCCCAGTCTTCAGTTTTTCTTAGCTCCCATATGTCAGGGTTTAGGGTCAGTTTGCTAGATCTATAACAGATGCTCTCTGTTAACCCCACTTTTCCCCCAAAAAAGAGGAAGAGAAAGGGAATAAGGGAGAGAGACTTACCTCCTTCCCCTCTCAAAGGGGAGTGAAAGGGAGTGAGAGACTTACAAATTAGAAAAGAAAACTGAAACCACTTTAATAAAGATAATAAAGATAATAATAATAAAATAATAAAATGGAATTTATACAAAACCAGTATCAAACCCAACCCCCTCAATGGCAATTACATCATTGTCATCACTGATGCTGCAGAGC
>VYZX01023971.1:3310-13455 GCA_013401335.1 Brachypteracias leptosomus
TGTTTTGGCTGTAGTTTGGGTGTGTTTTGGAGGTGGTTTGGGTGATGTTGCTCCCTCTGTTCCATCCCCTGGGTGCCCTGGGCAGCCCTGGGGTTTGTGCAGGAGGAGGGATGGGGTGGCCATGGCTGCCCTGTACATGATGGGGACTGCACTGGTGCTGGGGAGCTGGGGGGTGCTGTGTGTGGTGGGAGAAAAGGTGTTTAATAAAGGGATGCTTGGCAAGGCCAAGGGCAAATTCCTGCATCCAGGGGAGGGCAATTCGCACCAGCCCAGGCTGGGGGTGAAGGGCTGNCTGTTGTTTGGGTGGTGGTTTGGGGGTGGCTTGGGTGTGAATTGGGGGTGTTTTAGCTGTGGCTTGGGGGTGGTTTGGCTGTTGTTTGGCTGCTTGGGTGGTGGTTATTTTGGCTGTGGTGTGGGGGTGGTTTGGGTGGTGTTTTGGCTGTGGTTTGGGTGTGTTTTGGAGGTGGTTTGGGTGATGTTGCTCCCTCTGTTCCATCCCCTGGGTGCCCTGGGCAGCCCTGGGGTTTGTGCAGGAGGAGGGATGGGGTGGCCATGGCTGCCCTGTACATGATGGGGACTGCACTGGTGCTGGGGAGCTGGGGGGTGCTGTGTGTGGTGGGAGAAAAGGTGTTTAATAAAGGGATGCTTGGCAAGGCCAAGGGCAAATTCCTGCATCCAGGGGAGGGCAATTCGCACCAGCCCAGGCTGGGGGTGAAGGGCTGGGGAGCAGCCCTGGGGAAAGGACTTTGGGGGTGAGGAGCTGGAGCTGAGCCTGCCCTGGGGGAGGGTGGACACCCAGCTCCCTGGGGGTGCTCAGCCGAGCAGGGGACAACCAGGGGACAAGGCTCAGCAAGTTCCCCACTCCCCATCTTCTCTCTCTGTCCCACGTCCAAGCAAACGTGATCCCCTTGGGGAGTTTTCCTGGAAAAAGGGGGATGCACACTCAGTGCCCAGAGGAGCTGCCACCAAGGGCTGTCTCCTGGGAGCCCTGGAGCTTAAGCCCCAGGAGATGTGTCCTGCAGAGTTCAGCACAGCACAAGGACATCTGACCAGGCTTTTGATGAGTGTCCAGCAGGATAAAGGAGCCTCCATGACTCCTCTCCATCTCCTGAGCTAGATCATCAGCAAACCCACCACTGCTGTGAGCTCTAACCTCATCCCTACACACCTCAGGTACTTAATTCACCACTGGAGACAGGAGGCTCTGCCCACCCTGGGACTCCCCTTGGGTGCCAAGACCTCTCCAACCATCAGACACTCAGCAGAGGAGGAATTTATCCGAGGAAATCCTGAGCACTCAGCCCTGCCCGGAGCAGATCTCAGGGCAGGGCACAGACCAGGGAAGATTTTCCTCAACCCACCAACTTCTTGTCTTGCTGCCCCAAACTCCATCAGGTCCCACTGTGGGGTCCCTCCTCAGTGCCATCAGTGGGTGTAATGAGCTGGAGATAATTGCTGCCTTGGGGACACAATTAACCCCTTCCTGGCCTGGTCCAAGCTGGGGCTTTTCTCTCCCAGCAGAGCAGCTCCTGCCACCAGGGGCCTTAGAAAACTTCCATCCTTCATCCCTCTCCCATTGAGCCTCCTGAATCACGGCGGGTTCGCTGCTGTGTGCTGGTGATTTAGCTCTGGGATATATCTGGAACGTGTGATTTATTTCAGGTATATGAGGCACCGAGTGAAGCCGGGAGCAAGCAGTGAGTAAATCACTCACTCCCTGGTGCTGACGGGGTTTGAAGGAGCTCAGAGCAGCCAGATCTGATCCCAAAGTCCTTCTCCCATGGAGCCAGGTAAAGAAGATGAGTTATAGCTCATGGACACAATTGGGAGCCCTGGAGGGGGTGATGACATTGGGAGACCCGTGGCAGCACCACCAGCGATGTCTCTGGTGCCACAACCTCTAGCCCCAAGGTCTGTGTTGAGCATCCTGGGAGAGGGATGACCTTGAACCGGGCTCTGCCCAAAGGGCTGCTCCAAATCCACGTCTACCCACCTTCACCCACAGAATTCTGTGCCCAGCACCCCCCTCCACCCCTGGGTCCCAGCTGGAAGCAGGGGCAGGAGCACCAGGCACAAATCCCCATCCCTGGGGTGGTTTCCCTCACAGCAAATCTCTGCTCCAGAGACGCACTGGACGTGAGAGATGAAGATAGAAATTGCCAGCGACTTTTAATTTGGGTGCTGCCAATGTCTCTGTTCCAGCTATTGATTCTCCATAAAGATGAATCCCCGCTCCCAGCCCTGCCTGACAGGCTCTCTCTGAGTGCTCTGCTCACCCCGGGAGGGGAAATATATGTTTTATTAAGTGTCAGAGCTCACTAATGAGAAGAGGGAGGAAAATCAATTGTCTGCTTATATCTGGATCTCCAAGACGGGTCTAACAAGTCCTTTGTTTGGATGCAGGATGACAAACGTGTCAGACAGGGGTTGTCAGCTCAGCTGGAGGGGGGGAAAAAGGGGCTCATGGTACTCGAATGCCTCCGACAACATCTATATTTGTGTTAATGCAAAGAAATTCATGGGGTGCTGTAAAATCCTGTGGTCACATTGATCCCCCCGTGCAAAAATAGTCACAGTTCAGCTGCAGGGTGATGCTCAGCTGCCAAAAGTCAAGTGAGCTTTTCTTTTTCTGGGCTAAACTTGGGGTGAAGCTTCTTCTTCGTCACAATGAGGAGTCCAAGGGAGCTCAGCGCAAAAGTCTCTGCACAACTCCAGCAGTAAATCCCATTTGAACACCCACCTTGCTGTGGTCACAGGGGTGCTCAGGAGACTTCCCAGCCCTGCCGAGGTGAGGAGCAAAGCTTGGAGAGCCCAGGACTCACCTTCCCTGCGTGGGCAGCTCGGGCACTGTGGCTGCCCCATCCCTGGAACCATCGCAGGGTTGGTTGGGCTCTGAGCAACCTGAGGTGGTTGAACATGTCCCTGCTCCCTGCAGGGACCTTGACAGGTCCCTTCCCACCCAGGAACTCGGTGTTATTCCCAAACCCTGATCTCCACCAGCCCTGCCCCCCAAGCAAGGCTGTCAACCTCCTTTCACTCATATTTATTATCTTCCCTGTCTGTTGGAGAATCACACCTGACAATTGCATAGTTAATCTCTTGGCAGCTGCGAGATGAAGTGGTGAGTCCTGGCTGCCTTGAGGAGATGCATTGATTTCTTAAAATGACAGATCTGCTTCTCCCTTGATGTTCAAACAGAAGCTCAGGGCTGGTGTCATGGACGTTGTCCATCATTCAATTAAAAAAGCTGAGCAGAGAGGCACCAGCTGAGCAGGTCCAACCCTTTCCCATCCCTGCCAGGGCACCACTAACCCCGCAGCACCACATCTCCAGCCTTGGAAACCCCTCCAGGGATGGGGACTCCACCCCTGCCCTGCCCAGCCTGGCACAGCCCTTCACAGCCCTGACCACCAACAAAGTGTTCCTCAGCTCCAACCTCAACCTCCCCTGCCACAACTTGAGGCCCTTTCCTCTTGTCCCATCACTTGGGGACAAGAGATCTCACCCCCCCTGGCTCCAACCTCCTCTCAGGGAGTTGTGCAGAGCCAGAAGGTCTCCCCTGAGCCTCCTTTGCTCCAGGCTCAACCCCCCCAGCTCCCTCAGCTGCTCCTCACCACACTCCTGCTCTAGACCCTTCCCCAGCTCCGTTGCCCTTCTCTGCCCACCCTCCAGCCCCTGTACTGGGCTTTTCCCAAGAAATATTGGACCAGACAATCCTTGAGGTCCCTTCCAGCATCACTGGAAGCAGCATCACCGTGGAAGCCAAGGGAGGGGAGGTCGGTGGGTACCGGGGGCTCATCCCCAGCACTGGCTGCTGCAAACCCAGTGCGGGGAGGGCTGGGGGGGGTGTTGGGGGACAGGAGGGGACCCCCCCGGGCCCGGACATCACAATGGTTGCCATGGACGCTGTGATCTGTTGCCATGGGAACCGCGGGGGCTTCGGGCGGCGGGGCCGGGCCGGGCAGAGTCAAGCTGGGACTGGGGCCGCTGGACGGAGCTCCCCGGGCACCACAAGGTGGGTCTGGGCTGGGGAGGGACCTTCCCGGGCTCGGCTCATGCTGGAGAGGTCAGGGCTTGGAGGCTGCAGCCCAGGGGTGCAGGGTGAGGGGTGGTTCCAGCTCCCATGGGTTCCACCTTCCCACCCATCCCTGGGGGAGCTCAGGGCACCCAGCAACCAGCTCCAGCAAACTGGGCTGCTCTGGTGTCCCTGCACATGGCAGAGAGGGGGGAACTAGAGCATCCTTGAGGTCTCTTCCACAGGATCACGGAGTGGTGGGGTTGGAAGGTTCCTCTAGAGATGCTCTGGTGCAACCCCCCTGCTCCAGCAGCTCCCCCAGAGCAGGGGCCCAGGATGGTGTCCAGGCCCCTTTGGAATCTCTCCAGAGAAGGAGACTCCACAACCTCTCTGGGCAGCCTGGGCCAGGCTCCAACACCCTCACCCCAAACAACTTTCTCCTCCTGGGTTCCACTTGGTGCCCGGTGCCCCTTGTCCTGTCCCTGGGCACCCCTGACAAGAGTCTGGCCCCATTCTCCTTCCTTCCACCCATCCTTCCAACCCAAACCATCCAGTGGTTCTACACCTCCAGCCTCCCAGGCTGTGAATGTAGCAGGAGCAGGGAAAACAAGCCTGATGACAGCTCTGGGGCAAAGAGGCTGCTCCAGGCAGCCAAGTCCCCCTGAGCATGGGGTGATGTGACCTGCTGTGTCTGCTGTCCCTGCCACACCCCACAGGGGATGCCAGGAGCTGCCACCACTTTGGCTCTGAGGGTTTTTTTGGTGTAAAAGAAATGCAGTTTGGTTTTTAAGTCGGCAGCTCTCCTGGAAAAAAAAAAAAATGGGTGAATTAGTTAAATTGTAGAGGAGCCAGGGGCTGACATCTGAAAGGTTTGAACAGGCTGGGAGCTCCTACGAGGATGTATTATTAGCTAGATTATAATTATTATTATTAGTTAATTAGAAAAAAATTGCTTTGTCAACTAGATATCACCATCTAGCTGCTACGAGACGTGCAAGAACCAAAATATCCCAGTGAGATACTAGATCTGGCTTCTGTAAGGCAGGCAAGGATTAAAACACCCCATTGGATACTACCAGAACTTAAATATTTACAACCAGAAGATGACAGAGGATGGAGAAAGTTACTGGTTGCTAGATCCCAGCATGGTGGTAACCAGGAGTGATGGTTTGAAGCTGGGAAAGGAGAGATTTAGGCTGGATATTAGGAAAAAGTTCTTTAATCTGAGGGTGATAGATCAGTGGAAGGGGCTGCCCAGAGAGGGGGTGGAGGCCCCATCCTTGGAGTCCTTCAAGGTCAGGCTGGATGGGGCTCTGAGCAACCTGCCCTAGGTAGGGATGTCCCTGCTGGGGTAGGGGGGTTGGACTGGACGACCTTTGGAGGTCCCTTCCAGCCTAAACCATCCTATGATTCCATGGTGGGGTTGGAAGGGATCTCTGGAGATCTTCTCACCCAATCTCCTGCCAGAGCAGGTCCATCTAAAGCAGGTTGCACCCCCAGGTCCTTTTCCCCCGGGCAGTTTCCAGCCACTCTTCCCCCAGCCTGGAGCATTCAGGGGATTATTGTGACCAAAGTGAAGGACCCATCACTTGGCTTTGTTGAACCTCATCCCATTGGCCTCAGCCTGTCACGAAGTGAAGCAAAGAGCAATGAATGCACCACTGAAAGCACTGCCAGGTTATGCTGTCAACCCGCTGCTGAAGGTAGAGGGGCAAGGAAAAATGCTGGAATTCCTCTTGGAAGCTGCTGTGAGGCAACATTCACCCATTGCAGGCTCTGCAGCAGCTCCCTCGGGTTCATCTGAATCACCAGGGTGATGATGGAGCTGCAGGAACTGCCTTAGAAGATGGGTCTGAAGCCTCAGCAGCCTGGCAGATCACAGAGAGGAAAAACAGACACCTCCAGAGAGGGAGAAGAATGGGAAGAAATTGCTTCCAGGAGTACAAAGGCAGCTAATTAGAGTGAAGCAGAAGATAATAAGATAGGGAGAAATCTTGGCAGGGAGTAATTCCTGACAGTGGAGCTGTTCAGCTGAGGTAGAGCCTCTCAAGGGGGGGGGAGCAGGAGACCAGTTGGTTGGAATATAGCAAAGGAGATTGTGCAAAACACTAGAAACCACACAACGAGAAAGAAAATCCCTCTGGAACTACAGAGACCAGGTTGGATGGACCTTGAGGAACCTGCTCTAGTGGGAGGTGTCCCTGCCCATGGCAGGGGGGTGGAACTAGAGCATCTTTGAGGTCCCCTCCAGCCCAAACCATTCTAGGATTTGATGATTCTGCATCTAGTCTAACAGGTCTTTCGCATCTATACGTTTATAAGCTAAGCTTGAATTAAGAGAAGAGTCACAGCCATGGTGATACCCCCTCTCTGAGCTGCTTCTCTGGTGGTCCTTGATGCTCTTGCTGCTCTCTCACACAGCATCAGAGCTTTGGAATCATGTCTGCAATTCAGAAAGAATCTGGAATCATTTCGGAGAGCACTTCACACAATGAGGAAGGTCCAGACGATGCCAGCTGGGAGCAGTACCTGGAAAGGAAAAACCTCGTGCTGCGGTTCCTGGACTCCAACCTGAGCCCCCAGCACCTCCAGCAGCACCAGCACAAGGTGGAGCTGCTGAAGAAGAGTTATTTCTACCTGGAGATTCAGCCCAGCCTGGTGGCCGTGAGGGGGCAGAACCAGTTTCTGTGCCACATCGACATCTTCCAGCTGATAAACCCCTGCCAGTTCCAGAGGATGAAGAACGTGGGGAAAACCCAGGTGGAGATCCAGCTGCTGCTCCTCACGGACCTGTTGGAGCAGCTGGAGAGGGGCCGGGAGGAGCTGAGCTCTTACCTGGAGACCTGGGACGTGGTGACTTTCCTCTCGCAGTGGGAGCAGATGACGCGGAAGGTGGCCAAGCTCTCCGAGTTCCTGGAGAAGCTGCTGCTCTTGCAGAGCCCAGGGGAGCTGTACATGAAGCACCAGCTGGTGTCCCCCTTCGAGGCGAGCCGCCGAGGCGCCGACCTCCCCGACATCAGCCTCTCCTTCTCCATCAGGAGCCCACCCGTCTTTGACCGGCAGGAATCAGTGGCCCACAAGGACTGGGTGAAGCTCAGGTGGTTCACCGAGGACGAAGACTCGTGCCTCGAGCACTTCGAGCTGCACGTGAAGCTGCTGACCGGGGGGAACCCAGAAGAGATGGGATACGGGAGGCTCCAGGTGGTCACCTCCACCTCCTGCATCGTGCCGAGGCTGCAGCCCAACAGGTCCTATGAGTTCACTGTCAGGAGATCAGACACCCACACGCTGGTCTACCAGACGTGGCAGGACAGCATCACGCTGAAGACCAAAGGCAGCAGTGCTGAGGAGGAGGAGACCAGCACCGGGGCCCTGCAAGGGTGAGGGGATGCCCAAGAACACTTCCCTCAAGTTTATCCAGGTGTGGATGAGAAAAATAAAAGGTGAACCTTCTTTCCGAGCACTGAACTTGTGTGTTCGACGACAACGTTACAGGTGCCTCCCTCAGACCCTGCTGGATGAGCAGGAACTCATCTCTTGCAATGTTGTTTTGGGTTTTTTTTGCCTCAAGTTCTCTTTGCCCTCCACGTCCTTCCTCCAAAACACCTGCCCTGAACCCTGAGCTCTTCACATCACTCATCCCCACCCATCTCCATCACCGGTCCTTCTCACCCTGTGTCTTGTAGGTACCTGAGCATCACTCGCTCACCCCTCCACAGTGCCTGGAAGACCATTCTGATTAAAAAAATACCAAAAAACCCTGAATAACAACAAGAAAAACAAACCCAAGCACCCCCCAGACCCCTCAACTCACAGGGAAGGACAATCCACACAACCCATGTGTAGAAAATCAGCTTTGCTGCACTTAATGCTCATTTTCTTCATCATTTTCTTCACTCTAAATGTAGCTGCTGCCCCCCCCCAGATTCCAGCCAAACCATCACGTCAGCAGATATTTTAGTAATAAAAATTTATTATTTAAATTCAAATCATTTTTACAATTATGGCTTAAATATATTAAAAAAAAAAAANTATTAAAAAAAAAAAAAAAAAAAAAAAAAAGAGGAATGTTGAGGTTCATCCTTACAAACAATAGAAGCAGGTAGAAATATTTGTATCCAAAAAATGCCATTTGAGGTTTTCTGCGAGTCACAGACATAGAAAAGATAAAAACCTGCCACCTTGGAAAGGTCCTGAATTCACACGTCATGACATTTAACATTCCATTGCTATTGTTAAAAACCCCAAGGATTTATTGCAGTAAATTGATTGTCCTACCCCGAGCCACCCAAACCAACCCATCTCCTACCCTGGCCATCTACAACCACCACCAGTCCCAGCAGGACCATGACTGGGACCATCCCAGGCTGCACCACTGGACACTTTTCCCACGTTCTCCTCAAGCTGGTCCCAAGAAATCCAAGTTTTCCTCTTGGCCAAGCCCATATTTGTGTCCTGCACAATGTCCATGAGCTGCAGGAAGGGTAGAGCCCACGAGAGGAGCCCATGAACCGTGATGCCAGCACAGAATTCCTCCTGCAACCACCCAGTGCTTTGGAGGTTTGGATTTTTCTGAGTATTTGAAGAGAATAATTTTTTTTTCCCCAAGTAAATTCAAAGCTCTGCGTGCAAATGGAACCAGAACTACTCCGAGGGGTTTGTTTCTGTTCATGCCTATGATTCTATCCATGAGCAAGAGGAGGAGGACACGAGATTCAGCTGGCACTAACAGTCAATAATCACTTTAATGGCACTTTCTGCTGTCCCTGGTCATTGCAGCTCCACAGGTACCTCCTCACAGCCCCAGGGCCCAGCCTGGCAGAGGTTCTGAAGCACCAGCTACAAAATGCATCTTTTGGGGAAAAAAAATAAGGATATTTTCTTGCAAACACAGAGGTGACCAAGCAAAGCATTTCACCCCAGGCTTCACCTCCAAGGAGCAGCAGTAAATGCATTTCCCCATGTTTTCAGAGAACCATTTAGGTTGGAAAAAACCTTTAAGACCATTGAGTCCAACCATCACCCAACCCCACCAAGTCTGCAGCTAACCCACGTCCCTCAGCACCTCATCTACACACCTTTGTGAGGTCTCTTCCTTGGTCTCCACCAAGACACGTGGCCAAAGCCCACCCAAGAGCACTGGATGGAGCCACCACCCTTGGGGTGAGTCTCCTTGGTCGTGTTACATGTAATGAAATAACCAGAAAAAAAACCCCCAAACCACTGGAGAGACTCTTCACTTGCATTAGATCATGAAAATGAACCCACTGGTTCTGAAGGGACCAAGGTGACTTGGTTGGAGTGATGCTGACACCACTCTACAGTACTGACCCCAACCATTCCAGCATCTTCTGCAGTTCTCCATGACCCACCATTGCATTTCTGTAGCCCACAAAATGATTCCCATGCAAGCTTAATTTGGAAGTGCAGCAACATTTGCACAATCAGGCTGGTGCAGAACCTCTTCAGATCCCAGCTGGGATGACTCCAGAGAGGAGCAATAAACTTTTACACCTGACCAAGCATCTTTAGAACCAGCAGAAGGTGTTTCCTCCAGGGTTTTGTCCCTCATGTCCATTATTATGTCAAGAGAAGAACAAGCCTGGGTGGTCTTGAACACCCAGTTCAAACACACAAGTGCAGGAAGGCAGCTTAAAATAAGATAACAACAAAATATCTCCAGAGGTTCTTGAGTCCAGACTAACAGAGTGATGAGAAGACACACACACAGCCTCCAACACGGACTTTTCCACACACCTTGTTTGCTTATTGCACATCCCTCCACGCTGGAAGGAGCCAAGCTGCCCTTTCAGTGGCAAACAGGGTGGATTCCATCCCTCCCAGAGCTGAAAAGTCATTTATTTGGTGCAAACCCACCCCATCCCACGTGAGCATCTCGAGACAGCCGAGTGTGTGGTGGTGGGGAGGGCTGGGGCAGGCACTTCATACATTCAGAATGGAGATAAAAGTCACCCCCTCCCTCAAAACCAACCACCCTGGGTCAAAAGGCAGCCCCATGGGTCAGCAGAGGGCATCACTTCACCACTGGACCATCTGCACCACTGGGCAAGAGCAGCTCCCCCAGCAAATCACAGCAGTTTGGCTACTTAAAATAAAATATATATATATA
>VYZX01023973.1:200-13088 GCA_013401335.1 Brachypteracias leptosomus
AAATATTTAAAGTACAATATTAGGAAATTTATGGAAAATAAGGTTAATTTTTTACATTATTGACTACTGTTTGAGCAATGTATTGTGCTCTTGATGTTGTTCAATAGCTGTATGCAGAATTTCAGCTAGAATAGTAACAAATAAACTTTTCTTTTGGGGACAGTCATCATAAAAAATAACTCCAGAACTGAAGAGGTGAAGATTTTAAAAATTGTCAGTATTGACTAGAATGACAGAGAGTGGTTCATATTCTTTTTTTTTGTTAGGAAAAGTGAACAATTTTTAAACACATATGTGATTGCAAGAGTTACATGTTATAATTTAATAAATAGAAATATTGGAATAGATTTAATTCAGATCACTTCTTAAAATCTCCATGCTGCTTCTACTATTCATTGTAGCAAACAGAAGAAGGTTTACTTCTGTCTTCACACCTTTGAGACTTTAACAGAAAGTGGAACACCAAATAAGCAGACTACCTGAGGTGCTGAATCATGCTAAGAAATAACTTAATCTTTAAATATTTATTTAAACTTTATTGATGAACTTTCACTGATCCCAAATAGTAACAAGAATTCTGACAGAACTCATTTAAAATAAATGGTGATATTTTACAGGGGAATGAAAAGGAGGTTTGATCAAAAGTTGTAACTACTTTTTCTTGTATCTTAATAGTTAGTGGTTTATTTGGTTTTTTAAACAGAAACGCATCTTCAAAACTTAACCGTAAATTACATTAAATGTAGTATATCCATTTCATCACAACTAACTATTACATCAGCATAATACAAAAGTGATCTCGCTGCACTAAGGAACTCAAACTCAGGTAAAAGTAGTGCAAAACAAGTTGACTTAAACAAGGTGTTGGTTTACAAAGCGAAATTCCTTCTATTGCCATTGAAAGAATTTGTGCTTGCAGGCAGAACAAAACAATTCAATAAATTGGTTGCTGTATTAAGTAATGTCAACACTGGTTGCTGTTTTCAGAGACAACAATAAATAAACTGCATTATGAAGTGAAACATTTAGTGATATTAATATAGTGAGAGGCTAGACAGTAGGAAATTATAACTGTTTCTACCTAGATGAGAAAAAAATAATGCAGGAAGAAAAAATATTTAGCCTTCTTTTCATTAAAAAAACCTACTTTCAGCAGAAATTGTTGATGTAGGCACTGCAAGTAATTCTTTGGAATTGCATAGCCATTTACACATGTTAATTAACACATGTTACCCGACATATGTTTATTTGCAGTAACTGAGAATAAGGTTCTGGAAGAAGCCTTCCAATTGTTTGTTATTCCTCAGCTGTTGAAACAAACACATTATGTAGTCTTTGTTATAATTCACAAAACTCTTCATAAAAGTAGTTAGATTTTTTGTGTGTATATCTCATAATCATCCTTCCGAAAGATTGTCCCAGAACCTAATAGACATATAAGCCATGGATAGGCTATTATTAGGTTTTATACATGTTCCAGTGATTCTTTTTTTTTCATGGCTAGTCAAGGTATAGGAAATCAGAAAAAGGGACTTTGCCCTCCCTTGTGTTTACCTTGCTATTACATTTATGGACAGAAATCCATTTTGCTAGGTTAAATTGTCTAAGGTATTTTAGTCCATTAATGTGACAGAGTCCACATTCCATCTATTTTTATTACCCTGAATCTGTGATGTAACTTGGATCCCTTGGCCTTGTTCTGCTCTGCTTTGCCTTGCTTTGCTTTTCATTCCTTTCCCTGTGGGTATATTCTGTGTTTCAAAGGTGTTTCCCAGATCTTCATTAGTGTTTCAAGATCATTACTAGCTTCCTCAACAGGATTAGTCATCATATTTACCCCTGAAGGTCTGCTGAAGTCATGTTCATTCAATATGACACTGACCTTCAATGTCATTCATTTTCATCTATCTACTCAGAGAAAAGTCTTCCTTCAACTCTATTTCCTGTGCCTTTCTAGTTTAAATATTTTCCTACGAACCATAATTGTACTGTGTCTGGCTGGAGTTTGGCTGGGATGAAGTTAACTTTTTTTCATCCCAGCCCTGAGGATGTTATGATTTGGATTTGTGACTAAGTCTTGATAATACACCAATATTTATCTAATGCTGAGTAGTACTTTCACAGGGTCTTGGCTTTGTCTGGTTCTCTCTCTGCGTCTCCCATAGTGAGTAGGCAAGAAGTTGAGAGGCAACACAGCCAAGACAGTTGACCCAAGACAGCTAATCTGAACTGGCCAAAGTGATATTGCTATATAATGCCATGTTTAGCAATAACAACTGGGGGAGGTGGGGCTGTCTTCCAAGGTAGTCATTGCTCGAATTGGCTAGGCACTGATCTTCTTGTAGAAGGTGTTCAGTAATTGCCTTTACACATTTTTCCCCCTCTTTCCTTAATTTATGAAACTGTCTTATCTCAAATCGTGAGGTTGTTTTCACTTTTGCTCTTCCTATTCTGTCCCCCTTCCCACTGAGGGAAGATGGAGAGTGAGTGACTGCAGGCATGCTTAGCTGCTGGGTGGAGTCAACCCACAATAGCATGTATGAGTTCTAAAATTTTCCATATTTCTTCTTTGTAGGGAAGTAGCTACCTAAAAGAATTATTTGAGTTGTCCTGTCCTGATCTGTAATCGATAAAGAAAGATTACATTTTATTTAACTTTCCTTCTATCTCCAAATATTTGTTCTCTGTTATTTGAGATCAAGTGGTTAGTTCTGTGTTTTCATAGTAGTTTTTTCCTCACCTTTCTTCCTCCACAACCTTAACTCTTAGTCCATCAAGAAAATATTTGTCAGTGTACCTGGAATTTAAATACAACTTTCTTTAAAACATGCAAACATAAAAGAATATTTTAATGGCCTTAATTCACAACTGTAAGAGGAACAAAATCTACCATGGAAAACAGGTCACAGGACTGACAGCAGATGTATGGCATACTGCATTAGGACACCAAGAGCATGAAAGTAGTCTTTGTACCTGTCAGAACAGCTTACTGCAGTATATTGATACAAAATGTACAGTTTTGAAATGCTACCACTAGAAAATATATATCATAGAATCATAGAAGAGTTTGGGTTCAAAAGGACCTCAAAGATCATCTAGTTCCAACCCCCCCTGCCATAGAAGGGACACCTCCTACAAGACCAGGTTGCTCAAGGCCCCATCCAACCTGGCCTTGAACACCTCCAGGGATGGAGTATCCATAACCCACTGGGCAACCTGTTGCAGTGTCTCATCTCTCTCAGAGCAAAGAATATCACTACACTAACAAGGCATCTGATGAGACTCTTTTGGCCTGACAAGTGTCAGTCAGGAGCAGAAAGGTTGGTCCCTGGAAAGGATCCTCAGAGCTGCTAAGACTATTGACACTGATAACAAATTTCTGTTTCCCTAGAATTTCCAAAATGTAATAAATTAATTTCAGATTATACCTAGAAAAATACACTAAATTTATCAAAAGTGGAAGTGTTGTGAACTATTGCTTTCAGTCAGAAGGAAAGTTTTCATTTTCTGATGTGAATCGAATTTTCAAAAAGTCCCATGAGAAACTGAAGAATATCCATGTTTCTAAAATGGCAAAACAAAAGAAGGGCTTTGGCCCTTCTAATTTTTCCCATATATAGCTTCACTGTCTTTGTAGTCCTCCTGAGTGGCCTTTTGTTCCTGAGTTCCAGCCAAAGCTCTCCATTCAGGCAGGCTGCTCTACTTCTCTGCTGGCTCATCTTTTGGGACTTAGGGATGGCCTGTTCCTGTGCTTTTAAGACTTCGTTCTTAAAGAGGAGTCCAGCCTTCCTGGACTTCTTTTTCCTTCAGGATGGCCTACCTAGGGGCTTGTCAATCAGTCTCCTGAACAGGCCAGAATCTGCCCAAGGTGGCAGTTCTGCTGACCCCACTCCTTACTTCTCTGGTATTCAAAAACTCTATTATTTCATTATCACTAAGTCCAAGATGGCCTCCAGCCATTACATCCCCCACAAGCTCTTCTCTGTTCACAAGCAGCAGGTCCAGGAGGATGCTTTCCCTAGTTGGCTCCCTCACCAGCTGCATCAGAAATTTATCTTCCCCACAGTCCAGGAACCTCCAGGACTGTTCCCTCTCTACTGTGTTACATTTCCAGCAGACATTTGAGTAGTTGAAATCCCCCATGAGAACAAGAGGTAGTGATTGTGAAACCTCTTCCAACTGCTTATAGAGCATTTCATCTGCCTCTTCATTCTATTTGGGTGGTCTATATATAACAGACTCCAACCATGATATCTGCCTTGTTGGCATTCCCCCTGATTCTTAGCCAAAAAGACTCAGTGATATTTCTTTCATCATATTTCCTTTACACAAAGCTAAACTCAGGAAAAAAAAAATGTATCCCAACCTTAGGCTGAACATTAAATGTTGTATTCCAGTCTTATTTTCAGAAAATAAAGAATTTTAACATAAATCATCTGAGTGTTTGAAGTGCTGGGCCCTGGACTGTGGGTCCTGAGTTGGAACTGACCTATAGATGAGTCACAATCCAGCAACATGTTTTGTTCCCCAAATGGTTCCCCAAGGCCCCAGAGACAGAACCTGGCCCATCTGTGTGGGGCCCCGCCTTCCCCCAGGTGATCATGGTTGGGGTGGTGGGCAAGGCTAGAGATATCAACCAGGAATCAACCTGTTTGTGGGAAGAAACAAGGAGCTGGTCAGTTTGAAGAGACTTTGTGTTGGGGTCAGTCAGAGGAGCTTTGTGTTGGGGGCAGCTTGCTGAGCTGTCTCTCAGTGTGTTTCCCCCTGGCTGATTTGAGACAGAGAAGAGAAAACAGATGAATAATAATGAATGAAGGCATGCTGAGGGGATGTTGCTGAGTTTGGTGTTGGCCTGAGGAAGAAGAGAACTAGCAGCACAGTGTTTTATTTAGTACACTCTACAATGAATGAACTAAGAAAAATAATTAAATAATGAGATCAGAATACCCTAAAGGGCTCCAAGTTTATGTCTAGATTTGTACCTCTGTAAGTTCTTGAGTCAGTTTAGTATGTTCAAATTATTTCTGAATAGTTTGTATTTCTGACTGAAATATAAATTTGATACAAATACTTGCTTTCATTTATTCCATTACTTTTTTTCTGGCTTATGCAGATTATATTTTATGTTTATGAAGTAGGATAAATGGGTATATCAAAAAAAAAAGGTTGAGGACATAGGCATTTAGTACTTAACTGTGATGAAGTTTCAAAATTAAAAATAAATACTGAGGAGGCTGGGAGTTTGGAGGTGAAAGGGTGGGATTTCTGGAAGGGGATCTAGGCCATAAAAAATGAACAAGATTTTGAAGTTTTATGCCAGAGTCTATCTCTAGGTTTAGCTGTGATATCATGAGGCCTATTAAAAGTATGTGAGAGAGTATTACCATGTGCTCTTTAACGAAGCAGAACTCCTCTTTTGCTGCCAGGAAAGGTGAAAATAGCAGCTCAAAATGTTAACAATTTCTTCTGCTTTTTAGTATTTACTTTGGTTTAATTCATAATACAATACCTACCTAGAACAGATTGAAAGCTGCTCCATGTGTATTCTCATTCTTTTCTGCCTTTCAAAATGAAAATGTACTTTCCTAGATTTCAGCCGTCTCCCAGCTCATCACAAAATGATGTTTCACTTTGATGTTCACAGGACAGTGACTGAGAAAAGAGAGGTAATAACTGCTTGGTGCTGCCTAATCAGGCCCAGCCTACAGCTGAGCTGATCATGAATTTTGTGCAGTATCAGAGGACTAATATTTAAGGGAACCCTATGGTGAAATGCAGCTACAAAGAAATCGCATTTTCAGCATACTGTGCTCAAGACAGATGCATTTTACAATGTCACACTGAGCATAGCCACATGTCGTGACTCCAGTTTTTAGCAGAGTTTTGTGATAAAGGGAATGTTGTGTCAGTCACATATTCCTTTAGCACAGAAGATGGCTCTTTTGGCTCATGAAGAAGTTTCATTTGCTTGAATTTTACTGCTCAAACCAAAAGTTTCATTAGCACAAGCTTTCCAAGTATTTGGTATAAAAATGTATTTTTCTGTTTAAAGCCTGGTCCAAAAAAGAAAATCTGATTTTGTTTATTATTTTATTCTTATTATATTCTTCAGGATCAAATTTACTGTTCTATGATGTCTCCACAGCCCTCAAAGTATTTGGTGATATGTTTCCTGATACGACCCTTATTCAGATCTCTAGATCTTAACAAATAGATCTATAGTATCCTCTAGTAAGATGAACAGAGTCAGACTTCAATCTTTGTGTCCAGAATATGACTAAGATTTTATGAGTCCTGTACTACTAAAACCTTAGAGACAATTTCTGCTCTCCTGAGCCTTCCTGACTGACTTGCTCTGTCAGTTAAGGCAGGGTTCCTTAAGTCTTTACTTCTGAGAGTTCAGTTTTACAAAACTGCACTAAGCAGTCTGCCTGAAGCTTGGAAATTTTAAGCATGTTATTTGCATACTTACTTATTTCTTTTCGCATTTCACAATTTGCTTTCAATCTGGCTATGTTTGTACAAATTCAGTTCTTCAGGAAACAAACCAAAGTTAAACCCACAAATAAATGAATAACTAGTACTCTTACTGTTTTCCTGTAGGGCCATTAGCAACAATGATTGGTAGAACACATCAGATACCATAATCCTTCCACAGTCACTGTATTCTCTCTGTAAATTGTTAATAGGACAGAATACATACAAAGCTCTCTATGTCCAACAATAGATACTGAAACTCACACAGTTTATAATATTGTATAAAAGTGATGGGTTGACCTTGGTTAAGGGCCAAACTCTCATCCAGCTGCTCTCTCACTTCCTCTTCTCAAGACAGAGGGTGAAAATATGATTAAAAAGCTCAGGGGTCAAGATAAAAACAGGGAGATCATCCATGGGTTACAACCATGGGCAAAACAGACTCAACTTGAGGAAAATTAATTTCATACATTGCAAATTAAAAATAGAATAGGATGGTAAAAAAAAAATCCTACAAGATTAAAAAAAACCCCACTATTGCTTTACTACTAAACAGAAAAGCAGATACTTGTAGTGACTTACCCTGGAACTTGTTAGACCTTACAAGCCAGTGTGACCTAAAGGCTGAAGAAAATGGTGAGGATGGTGTTTAGGCTTACACAGGTGTGATCGCCAGCTGCCATAGCAGCTGCAAGTAGATGGGAGCCAGCAGAAGTGAATTTTCTCAAAACTCTGACAAACAATTGTTCCTATCATTTCCCAGAAGCATTATATTCCACCCTTAGAGGCTATTCTGATGTCCCATTTGTTTTATCAGAACAGAATAGAACTCAGTGTACGGGAACAAAGAATAAGCTAAAATGTTAACAATGCTTGTTATAAAATTAATTAAACTAGTATATGTTAAAATATATAATATATATAAAATTAATTGAACTAGTATATGTAGGTGACTTAATTTTCAAATATCTCCAGATTCTTTGTCATAGAAATCTACAGCAGCATATGTCTTCATAACAGAATAGATTAAAACCTTCAGATAACTTTGATAACAACTACTGGTAATCTCCCCTAGTCCTAAAACTTCAGAAATCCTTCATTGGAGTCAGCGTTTAAATAGTGTTTTGTCTGGGTCTAGTCTTTTCCATATTAACTTTAGGTTTGAAAGTAATTTAGATATTTATGTCTTCATTAAAACAAATTTTCTTTCTTGTGCTAGACTATGTCTTGCAGAAAAACATGTTTTACAGACTATTGCAGAAACATGTTACCTCTATATTGAAATATCATTGTTAAGGGCGGATTAAAATCAGCAGTCAGAATAGTAGAAACAGTTGAAATATATATATGGAATTTAGTATTTAACATGGCTTGTATTAATAATTGACCCTGTTTACAGAAAGTCACTCTGATTTCATGTCTATATTGCCTGAAGGGGTTGAGAAAAGTACTCCAGGCAGCAGAAATTACATGATGATGGAGTTAGAAGATGGAAAGGATGTCATTTAAATATTCTCACTTTCTAGAAACTAAGGATACTTTCATCTCCAAGTCCAAAAAAAAACAAGATGTGGGAAAGTTGGTAGTTACATGCAAACTAGTTGTCTAAAATCTGTAATAGTTAATGAAGATCTAAGACTTTATTTAGTTACTAATATATAAGGGTGTATTGAGTATCTCACCTGACATCCAACTTATTCCAAAGGAACGTGGGTTTTTCATAGCTCCTGTGTCTTATCTGTCAGCTCTAAATACCCCAGAGCATCTTGGATGCCATTTGATGTTGATATTTAGGCACCTGAACTGTAGTCCTGAGCAATGTAGCAGATAAAACATAGAAAGCTGCTCAGCTTGAAGCTCAAATAGACACTATAGATCAAGTTATTTGTGGATTTCTAGTGTTACGCAAAGTGCCCTAGGTCATGAGATATACAAAGTTGGCAGACTTCCACAGGAACTGTGAATCTGCCAAACACACCTCTAACATGGCACAAGAGTACTCAGCAACATGTACTAGGGCATCTCACATTTCTCACAGACATCTAGGTTGAATAGAACTCTTCTGTTCAGTCAGCTGATGTGTAAGTCTGACATAGTTTCAGCATGTGTCCTATCTTATATGCCTATTTTAGAACAAAATGGATGATTAACCAGAGGTATTTAATTGTTTTGATTGACTAAGACAGGGAGATCAGTCTTGATCACCTAACAACTCTGTGCTCGCACTGGGGAAAGTGTGAATCCTAAGTTCAATTTTCCTGAATCATTCCTCTTTTTATTCCTTGTTGATTTATTCTAAGAAAAAAAGAAACAAAACAGAACAAATCTGCAGCCCTATTAGGCCTAGAGTAATATATTTAAACATTGCATTTAAAATCAATTACTCTCAGATGTTATGCAATGCTAAAAGGAGATAAAGATCAGCCTATCTACTTCTGTTGTCTGTCTGGAATGGATGTTAAGAGGAAAAACAATTATCATCAAAAACATAAAAATCTCAGTTGATGATCTGGAGCAACAGGAAATGAATTATACTTAGGCGGGAAATAGCAACCTTTTGTTCAATATCTTCCAAAACAATATGTTGGGAATTTTGAAATTTCTGTTTCAATGGTTTAATTGAAAAAAAAAAAAAAAATTTAAAAGATATGTTCTCAAGACAATATGTAGGGTTTTTTTAGTCTTCAACAAACAAGTTTTTCTTGCTGAAAAACTATGACATTGACAAGTTACTGAGCAATTCTTGCCATGCCCTCCACTGTGAACAAATAAATGGTGTGTGTGAAAGGTAATTAGATAGTGGCTTGAAAATAATATTATATCATCATAGCAGAGAGTCACAGGTCGTGCCCATACTGTGCAACAGAGGGAAGTGCAGACTTCTTTAACTGGCCCTGGCTGATTCAGCTCTGCAGCAAGCAGCAGGAGAGTTAAATCCAAGTTGTATTCTGTTTGAGCTGATTAATCATGCTAACAGGGATATAGTGTTACTGGGACTGAATCATAAAAAAATGCAGGGTTTTATGCTGCATCATGGAGAAATGATTGCTTGCTCTAATGAGAATGAATATCTCTATCACAATATTGTATTCTGCTGCACAGTTTTTGTTAGTTTCTGAAGTGCTGGGGCCTGGGCTGTGGGCCCCACGTTGGAACTGACCTATGGATGAGTCACAACCCAGCAGAATGTTTTGTTTCCCTCACTGGTTTCAGGCTACAGAGGCAGAACCTGACCCACTTGTGTGAGGCCCCGCCTTCCCCCAGGTGATCATGGTTGGGGTGGTGGGCGAGGCTAGAGCTATATTAACCAGGAACTAAATCAGCCTGAGAAGAAGCAGGGATTGGGCTAGTTGGAGAGAACTAGCAGAAGTAGCAACAAGGAGCTGATCAGTTTGAAGAGAGTTCCCGTTGAAGAGGCCTTCTGTTGGAGTCAATTGAAAGAGTTCCTGTTGGGGGCAGCTTGCTGAGCGCTCTCTCAGTGGTGTGTTCCCCCTTGGGTGATTCCAGACAGAGAAGAGCAAACAGGTGAAGAATAATAAAAGATGAAGTTATGCTGAGCGTATGTTGTTGAATTTGGTGTAGGCCTGAGGAAGGAGAGAGCTAGCAGCACAGTTTCAACAGGGAGTTTTGCAAAAATCTTTTATTGCAACAAAATAGACAGTTTAGGGGTTTTTTTCAGGAGAAAGTATATGGGTGTTTTTAATAAAGTAAAATAGGGGATATCTTAACTGGAAGTGAATTTTGGAATAATCTGATCATTGTTTCTTAAAATTTGAGTGTTATTTGTGATAGTGTGATTACAGCTTGATTTGAACAAACATACTTCCGATGTTGCCATAAAACCTCTTAGATTCCAGGGATTTGAGATGTATTATTTTCAAAAACAAGTCAGTTATGTTTCATGTAGGTAAAGTGGATTAAAAACTGATTTTAAGGAAACATGTTTCTAATATAATGACATGAAGGAAAATGTTTTTTCTCTTCTATCTAAACAATCTTATTTGATGGAGTTTTTATTTTTGAAATACCAAAGTCACTCAACTACCTTATTATATTTCAGTTGCTATTACATGCTCAGTTGAGTAATCTCCAATGGAAGTAAAAGAATTATGCCAGTTTGTAATAGCCAAGTACTCGCCCATTATTTTCAGTCACTTTGTAGTCCGCCATAAAGCATTCTCACTAGATAAAGATGACTTCTCAAATTTTTTGGAGATCTGTTTCCCCTCTAGAGGCTGAATCCTGGGAGGTATGACAAATCCAGGAGCTCTTAGTATGCTTCAAGCAATACTCCATGCCTGTGTGTTTCAGACTGAAGTCAAGCTACGTGTTTGTGAGTTTGTACCTTAAAGAGAAAAGGACAAGTGTTTTCAATACACAATTTAGACTCCAAAAGTAACAATAGCCTAAATTAGTCTCTGACAAAGATCACTTCAGAAGACTGATCTCCTTCTTCACAAAGTAACAGAAACTTAGCGCAGGAAGCTATCTAAACAAGATGATTAATTTAAGTATCTATATTTTTGTGATGTGAACATACTTTGGATTCTAAATGTAGGTTTTGAAATTAATGCAGAAATTCTCAATCATAATAGTATGCAAATATGATTTTTCTCTTTAGGTTTATTATGGGTTATTTGAGAAATGAATGAGTCTTTCTAAACTCAGTGTTCATTGACTTAGACTGTAGTTAATGTGTGATAAAGTTTTAACATATTTATGAGAATTCCAAGGATCTTGTTCTACAAGGTATCACTTTTCACCTAGGATCCCCAACCACAATCTATAATCTTATATCTTAAAGCAATTGAGACAGCCTTTATTTCCTTCCTTCCTCCTGCATATCAAAACGTACGAACAGTTGCCTACTTGCATATATAAATTCACTTTTAAAAATACATATATATCAACATAATAATGCTTTATCTCTAATCTACAAGCCTGCTATCTTTTAGGTTTATCTTCTTCATTGTCAATAAAAGAAACTTTTAGGTGGAAACTTATGATGAAAAAATCTTTCTACTATAATTTTTTTTTTCACTGTCAGTAGTAGCAAAGTGACATGCAAGGTATGAAAATATCACCTACATCAGTCTTTAATGAACTGTGATTGCTGGCTTTTTTTGTTTGGTGTGCAGTAAAAAGAAATGTTTCCATTCTAATTTTCATCCTGTAGCCACATTTATTAACACAATGAAAGGAAGGGAGGAAAGGGAAGAGGGAAGTAAGGCAGGGGAGGGGAGTGAGGAATCAAACCTCAAAGCAGAAATCCATTTAACTATAAAGTCACATATAAAGTTGTTGCAATTCCATTTTATTCTGTTCTTAGACTCAGTTTTCTAGTTCTCTTTTGCATACACAATGCCTGTTCACAAAGACTAGTCAAAATTTTCCTAGGTATGGGGGTAGTTGTCTTCATCTATTCAAGTAACTGTCATCAGAGTCAAAGGGAGCTACATTTTCATCAAAGGAGAAAAAGCTGTATTTAAGGTTCATTTATTCTTTTTGTATGCGGAAAATTTCCACATCATTTGCCATAGCAATCAGTACAGGGATGGGGATACAAAACCATATTGTAATCCTGAGATGTTGAGTAGTGGGCTTATCCAGAGTATATGCTGAAGCTGCTGTTCCATGTATTGCCATCTGACACTATTTAGGTGTCAGGGGATCCATTTCCTTCTCTTTCTTTGGAATAATGACAAAAATGATTTACGTGAAGAGAAAGCATGATAATGTGTCCTTGAGGGATTCTTCTAATGTTTCATACAATGGTTTATATTGTTCAAGTAATATTCAGATGACAGCATTATCCAGACCTTACAAATGCATAGAGACAGCAGGGAATATTTGTACTTCTTGTTGTAGCCCTAGCAGACATGCAGTGCAATGAGTTATATAAACTTAAAATACAAAGCTCAGTCTCATGGCTGGAAGAATGTTTATGCTGCTATCATGATTCTCAGTAACACCAGACTGGAGCAAGAACATGAGCCTGCCATGACTTCAGTCATCTAAATTGCTGCAAAAGGCACTGTGGTAGACCATCACGCAGATGTGAATGCAACTTTTGCCTTTTTCGTCTGGGTCTTGCTACTCACACATCTTTGTGAATACCAGTATAGCTCTGCTTAGCTCCAATACAAATCAAAGTTTCTAAGTTATTTGTTGATTATAATAAACAGTAGCTAATAATATGGATAGTCTTACTGAAGTTAGTAGCATTTTTGTTAGTGGTGCAAAATCACAATGAGATTGTATCCCATATTATCCTTAATATCAAATTAGTGATATGTGGCTTGGAAAGGACTCTAGTGAGAATGGAAAACTGGACAGATTGCAGAGCTGTGATTGTGATTAGTGCTATGAAGTCAAGCTGCCTGTTCATAACTGTCTCCATTTAGGGCTCAG
>VYZX01023980.1:17768-28441 GCA_013401335.1 Brachypteracias leptosomus
ATTGCTGTGATTTGTAAATCTTGAAATCTCTTGCAGTTAAGATATTTATTCTGATAATTAAACAATCTCTTTTTTCTAAATGTTTTTTTCGTACTCTAAAGAATTCATGTTATGCCATTCCTAAAGATTTTCTTTGACTCTACGTTTTTTGTTTTACCCTTTANCACTAATACTTCAGCATAACTTTTTATGTTTCAGACTTTCAGATGATCTGTATCACTCCATTTAATTTCTTGTTTATCTGGCAGGTGAGGAAAACTAACCTTGAATAGAACCTGTTGAATTGCCATTGGGCAGTAGTATTAGACTGAAGTAAAAATTGTGTCTAAAATACTTGTCTTGCTTACCTGAAAATTGTTTTTTAAATGTCTGTTTTTCTTTTCAGGTCAAACCGTTCTCTGTATTCACTTGTCTCTTTACGGCCCCTTCCAGCAGATTATGAACCTTCTGTGGTGACACGCCTTAGCACCTGCCCTGTGCAAGGTAATCTTCAGATGAAAGAGCATTTTATTTTCAGTTTGGTATTATATTTAAAATAGAAGGTCATTTGCTTCCTCAGTGAAAACTCATTGTGTCTTAGCATGCTTTCTCTGAACCGTTCCTATTGCTTCTCCCATTTTTGTCATACTCGCTTGTGCTAATATTACCTACTAAAATCTAGTCATTTTCTATGTTCAGTCATAAAGAATAATATTGTGATGATCTCCATATCTTCAAGGAGATTTTGTAAGTAATAAAAACATGTGTGCTATTCACTGTCTGTCTTTAATCCTAAACTTGTGTCAGTACCTTCCATTTTGACATCTGAGGCCAGTTTGAAATTAACATTGCTGTGTGGTGGTGGGAAGGGTATTGTTCTTTGTTCCACTTACCTCCAACTTTTTTGTCTGCCTCTATGCCATGGCAGTTCCACTGCTGCATATTGTCTTGTTGGCAAGAGAATTGTGTTCAGTTAACCTGCCATGTACCTGTGCTTGATTCCCCATGAAAGAAACAGTTGAAATGCACTTTTGATACATTTAGTAGAAATGGTTGTGTTTCTGAAGGCCTCTAGATGGCGATCTTGTCTGTCCAACTGTATCAGTGACTACAGTTAGATCTCCATCTGGAGGAGAGACACATCTAGCTAGTGACTGCCTAAAAGAGTAAGGAATGTATGTGATGATAACTGCTTTATTAAGCACATACTTATTTTAGATACTTACATTAGGAAGACAGGATTTCATTCCCAAACTTTGGATGTTTTAATTCTATAAACTGGTTCTGGCTGAATGCTTTCTGTCTTCAGCAAATGTAAAGTTCCTGTTTAGATTCTCAAAGCTGTTAATGGTTTACATTTCTTCATTGTTCTAGGCTTTTCTGTCACATTCACAGTTTCAGCCATGTAATATTTTGCAAAAATGAAGGGAATGTACAGGTGCTTGACCAAGACCATATGACAGACTGCATATATTTTTGTTGTGTGGTACTGTGCTTTGATATTGAGATTTTCTTCGTTTTTATGTGCCACTTCAGTCATACTTATGAACAGGTTGTGAATATTGTGTGTATTTAAATTCAAAGATTTTACAGATTTTTAGCTTGGAACTAAAATTTCTGTTGTATATATTTTAAAACTGTTAACAAAATTTACAAGTAATCCACTGTTTTTCAGGCTTATATAAATTACTTTTATATGACTTCATCCAAAGTATATACATCTTGTTAGTCTTTAAAATCTTGTTTATCCAATTCTGCATTTTAGCTATAATTGTTTGCAATTTAAATTTACTATTTCATACGGTTAATAAAGGTTGCTTCAGGATTTTCAGCTATATGCTATGATATCACCCATGTGTATAGCAGTTATGCATATATTTTTCAAAAATTGCAAAAGAAATAATCATATTGTTCTGATCTAAAAAAAAAAGTAAATTACATATGTTCATGAAAGATATCTGTTCTTGAAAGATGTGGATGTGGCAGGAGATGAAGAAACATGTGATAAAATGATAGAATACGTTTCACCTGAGCAATTGGGAGAGCAGCTGGTGACCCTTTCTTCATTACCAGAATCAAGGTGGAAAAATCTACTCAATCTTGATGTTATCAAGGTAATGATATTAGACACACCCTCGTTTATCTGCTGTAGTATTTGGATTGTGTTAAGAAGGAGGTAAAGTTGGGGATTATTTCTCCTGTTATGTAAAACAGACAGATGTCTTTTACCATTCTCTTGAATGCTCAAGAAATCTTGAGAAGGAAGAAATGTTTCTAAATTTTTGCCATTACTATTTCTGCAACATGCAGAATATCTGTCTGAAGGCAGGTATTTCCATGTCAGTGCAGCTAATAGGTGCCTGTAAAGTTGTTCTAGGTTATGACTCCAAGTCACTGTCAGGTATTCCCATAACCAGAAAAAGAAGCGATGTGCGAAAAAAATAATAGTATACAGCCAGATATATTTGCTCTTGTTCTGTGAGCTGCATTTGCCTAATGGCAAAATTTGATACTACTTTTCAGGTATTTTTAAAAATTCTGCAGTAGAAGTCTATATGGCGCTTTTCACAATTTCTGGGATTCGGGAGAGGAGCTGGTTTTCTTTCAAATAGTAGCTTCATATTTGTGGTATAACATTTTACCCATATATTTACTTTTCAGTTAGTGCTTACAGTTTTCATAGTATTAAAAAAAAAAACTCCTTACAAAGAAAATTCCTATGTGTTCTTAGTATGATTATGATTTTAACTCAAATATCTAATTAACAGAAAAGAAATAAACCAAGAGAGCCACCAAAAGTTCCCAAGTCAGCCCCTTTCTTCATCCCAACAGTTCCTGGTCTTATACCCCGATACATTGCTCCAGAGGAAGAAAATGATACACAGGTAAAACCAGGAATCAATATAATAGTGTCTTTTTATATTTGTATTTTAATAGGAAATTTTTAAATACTTTAGTGCTGAGTGAAATCTTGTTAAAGACTTGAAAGTACCAGTTGTGGCATGTTTACATTAATGCTTTTTTTCTTAAATTCTTGTATTCTGTCTGTAAAGAATCTAATTGATGTGTAAAAATATGTTTGCATATTTATGTGCACTTCTCTTATACTTTCGTGATCTAGACAAAGGTAGTAAACCTTGGAGTACTAGCACAGAAATCTGATTTCTACATTCAACTTGAAGAAGCTCTGTTCACTAATAAATGTAAGTTAACAAGACATTTCACTAAAAATGTAGATGCTAATAATATTTTTATATGTTTGCTCTCTAATGCCAGAATTTTAACATGTGTGAGGGAAAAAAAACATGCATAGTACAGTAGCAGAGACAAAAAGAATGACTCACTGTGTGTAAAGCTAATACATATATAGCCAATCTCCATTGAAGATCTATTGGTACTCCAGCTTGCCTGCAGCATGAAGCCTGATTCTGGCTAAAACCCATGTAGAGAAAGAAGCATTCCTAAGATTGTTACACTTCTTTTGAGCTTGTGATGATCTTGCCCAGGAAAGGTGCTGTGTATTATTTGTAGGGTCTGAAAGGAAAGGAATGATCTGGTAAGGAATAGTCTGGTGATCCACTGAAACAAGAAAAACATAATTTGCTTAGCAAGTTCTGTTTTCACAGCTACTTTGCTAAACATTCAGCAAACTTAGATCTTTAATTGATTGCTTTTATAATTTAAAGCTTAAGAAGAAATGATTGATGTAAAAATAAGCTGTTGGGTTTTGGGGTTTTTTAGCATTCAATTCAGCCACTTAAATTGCCTGTAGAATGTACCTATGATTTTCCCTGTTTAACTTGTACTGCTATAGAATCATTGAAGTTTAGATTTTTGAAAATGATTGCTCATGTACTGAACTGCACTGAAAACACTTTTATGCGTGGAACTTTGTTATCTATCACAAACAAGGTGTGGCTTTTAGGCTGTGTTTTTAATATTTCATTTGGCAGTATTCTATTAAGCTGCTTCAGAGCTGCTCAGAGAAGAGTGAAACATAGGTGAATATTTAAAAAGCTAACCAAGCACCTAGAGGCTGGCTGAACCAAGGAGCAAGTGCACTCCACGATACATTGCAGTGGTGGTCCCATGGGCTTCCCTCAGGCCATCTCCCTGCTGTAAAGCAGGTGTGGTCCAGGGTCAGTGCTGTAATCACAGTCCAGGAAGCTTGTTGATCCTGATTCAGGATTACTGCTTGTGTGTAACATGGCTCTGTGCTTGCTGGCCTACAAGCATCTCTTCTCAAGGTGACTGTGCTATGCAAATAAATAGTATATTGGAAGCCACCCTGTCTTGCCATTGGGATGGAGACAGGATTTCATATCTCTTATTATATCAGGACTGTGGAACACAGATTGATCTGGGCCCCTTTTCCATATTGTATGTGTGCCAACTTCAATCTCTTCCATGCTTGCTTTTTAGTCTCACAGCACAAAAATTAATTGATACATCTGGCTAGTACTGTTAATAATCACAATTACACTTAAAACTAGCTAGTTATTTTCATAGGAATCAAATACAGTTGAAAACAGATTATACCAGCTAAGGAATATTAGCCAATATGCCTGGCACCATCAGTTACCATGATAGAAAAGTTTAAGGAGTTGCTCTCCTTAGCAACTTCTTAGCAAAAGAAATATTAATTAGAAGACATTTTTAAATGTTTTTACCAAGACCTGTTTTTGCAGCCATATTTTTATTTCTGCATTTTAAAATAAAATGGATGGAATTCTCAAAGATCAGTTAGGATCCTAGAAATCCTGAGGAAAACATTTTTAAAGAGGAAGAAAAGGTTTGCAAATTACATGTATTTGTACCACCCCCCTCCCTCTCCCAGGTTCCAGGAAAAGCAGGAGGAATACACTTAACAAAACTAATCATTGCCTTTGGTGCACTGAATGATCCTTCAATTTAGCTTAATGTCGATATGAGTAAATACTGTAAAGATACCTTGTAAAATAGTACCCTGTCTCTTCAAGCTGCTACAGCAAATATATCCTAGAAGTCCTGGGTATATGTGTTCTTTTTGCCAAGAGATGTAAAATGACAATGTTGTCTGGTTAATGATAAACTTTTTGAGCTTAAAAGAGAGAAATGGGGAAAAAATGTGATACAAATACAAAGAGGTTACTTGAAGAGGTTACTTGTATTTTTCAAGGTGAACTTAGAAATGCAACTGTCTTATTAGAGATGTACTTCTCTGTACTACGTGGTGGGACAGTAAATTAAAGGCAGGATGGCATTTTATGGCAAAAAGGAAACAGTAGAAACTTGAAACATACAATCAATGTTTAAGAATTTTGGCATAAACCTGTACATTTGTAGGATGGTTGGATTTGTAAGATTCTTGTCTGCAAATGTTACTGATAATGTATCCCTCAATGCTTTAACATAGATATGGCTCCACTTAACTTACTGAAAAGCTTGGGACCATCTAACATTGAAATAGAACTAAGGAGTTTGGCCCCTGAAGGTGGTGGCTCAGTGGAGGTGATGCTAAGCTTTTTGAGAATGATTGGAATGATGCTGAACAAGAAGTACAACTTTGAGCTTGCTCAGGCATATCTTGCACTTTTTTTAAAGGTAACAATTTTCGTATAAAATTTTAAGGTAGTCCTGTTTTAAATGATGTTTATCTACTAAAGATAATTCTTTCAAGCAGATAATTTACATTCTTTAAGTTATTTTTATTGGGGATAGTTTCAAAATGACTAACTAAATGTACTGGATAATTAGACAACTCATCTGGTCACAGTCAAGAAAAAACTTGCAAATACCAGATATTGTGAAGAGGACCATGCCAGACAGATTTTATTCTTACTTAGCATTGTTTTTATTTTTTATAACATACCTAACTTCTTATTAGTTGTTAATTGCTAAGCTAAGTTATGATATGTCCTAAGTAAGAAAATAAATCAATGCACAATGTTTGGGGAAGTAAACTAGGCATTTTGTTGTACTTATCACTAGACATTGCAAGCCTGTCTTTTACTTTTCATGTCAGTGGTCTGCCTTTCCTCTGTTACGTGTTAAGCATCACAGAGCTAATGAAATTATTCCAGGTGTGTGGAAGTTAGAAAGTTAATTATGATAAAATACAGTACCAATTACTCTTATACAGAAAGTGATTCTGCAGAAGACTGAAATCCTTCTGAAATACTTACCTTGTCAAGTTATTCTGATTTATGAAACTGTGAGACAGCAATTAAGTACAGTTTACTAGGAAAAAGTTGCTATAAACATTCAGACACATGTAATTCTGTCTATTTAACTGAATATTTCTTAATAGCAATATTGGACGGATTCTTTTTAAAGATAGAGTGTAATACTGGACAAATATGACTATCTTCTTTTGTGTTTGTTGCACTTAAGATAGAGTGGATGGGACAGCTTCCACAAGAACAAGTAGCGCAGACAAATAGGAATAGATCTGTAGAGTGGAATACTAGGATTTGAGATCTTGATATGTATTCGTCACCAGTGGCTTATTATCCTGTCTGTTTGTTAGTCTTTTTTTTATTAGTTTGGTCCCATGGACAGAATATGATTAATAATTCATCTTTCTGTTGAGTTTCAAATGAAAGAAATTTAACTCTTGCAGGGTGGGCAAGGGGGACAGCTAGGTAATCTGCCTCAGAAATGTGCTCCTGATCTTGAACTACAGTAGAATAATATAAACTCGCCCCGTGACGCATGAACACCAGTATCCTTGGTTGTAGGTTCCGAGTTAAATAGCTCTGAGTTTAGTCAGGAAAATAACTATTCCATCTATTAAGTGATAAATAACCTTGTAGAGAGGCAATACATTGAGATGTTTCTTTTCTTTATGCTTTACCAAGGTTACTGTTTATTACCTAAAGACATCATCTCCCTGCATCAGTATAGAGTGTGCTGGCATCACTGTTTTTGCTTTATGCAACACAGATAATTAAAATAATCCTGATTGACCTCGGGACATCTGTTTAGCCTTTCTATCTGTAAGAGAAATTGGTGATGCAAGTTGAAAAGAGGAGAAAGTTACCCTCTAGAGAAGCATGTCATTAGTATAGATTCATCTGCGGTAGATGATCTAGCAACAACATATTTAAGATATCTTGCTGCCTTATCCCATCCAATATATATGTGGGAGTAAAGTGGTGTGAGATTAGCAAAAGGGAGACACCATTAAATGGAGGGAACTAACTGAAGGAAAAGAGTCCTTCTTTTACTTGGACAGTTCTGAAAGCAAAGTATTGGAATTGAATGAGGAAACTGATTTTTTAATTTTTTTATCTGTATTTGTTTCACTAACTGCTTGTTTTCATTTTCAGTTACATCTTAAGATTCTCTCATCAGAGCCAAACCTATTGGAAGAAGTATCCAAATTGTCAATGCAACTCGAAGAAACTTGGATTCATTTGCAGACTCTCTTCAATCAGAGTCTCTGTGTGTTAACATATATGAAAAGTGCTTTGCTATAAAATACTTCAGGGCTTTGTCTCCTTAAAATTCCCCTCAGAATAATAGTACAAGTTGTTACCAAAAATACTGGGTTTCAAGAATTACATTGGGACTTCTGATGCTGTATTTTATATATCTGTGTATGGCAAAGTATTTTAGAATGTGCATAACTGAGTATTTTTATTCACTTGAGTCAGAGCAAAAATTAGTATGTGCAGCTTAAATATTTTGTATTAGTTTATGTTGTCAATGAACAAACAGTTGAATAGCTGTAGGTAATGGAGCTAGTTAGCTTATGCTTTCATGACCAAAAATGTGAATCAGAATGAAGAAGTGACTTGCAAAAAAAAAAAGTGGGAATGTAATTTCTGATTTCTGTGCAGGAGACCAAAACTTACATTGTGCTTAATACACAGCTATTGTTGTTGCTAACATTAATTTAAAGAAAATTAATATAAAAATTGCATTCCCTTGCAATCAGAGCGCTTTTCCTATAAAGTTTGTAAAAATTAATTTTGTTCTCACTTTGGCATGCTGTGTTCACTGTTTTGCCTCTGACGCTTATTTCTGAAAGCAAGGATTTCTAGCTGCACTACAAATGATGGAACTTGAAGGAAAAAAAAAAAATCCCCACCGATTTTTTTTATAACCCAGTTTCTTGATCTAATTTTGGGGGCTCAATTTCTTACAAGAATTAGTATTCTTTTCTTGAGACGATAAAGATTACCTGAACAAAAACTTTGAGTTGTGAGGAATTTTTAATTGAATCAGATGTTAGTTTTGTGAGTTGATTCTGAAGAGTCTTCTGAGCAAAGCCTTTGCTGTATTTCACATGCTTCAACTACAGACACAGACTAACAAAGTAACTAATAGAAAAGTGTGCAGTTTTGATGAGAAAACTTGAAAGATGGGTTCATTGTTTTTGACATGAGACTGAAACAATAGTGTGATTTCGTTGCTCTATAGATGTGATTTTTTTTTTTTTAATGTCATCACATCATGGAACTCTTTTTGGTCACATGAGCTCTTTTTAATCATATGACCTGGAACAAATTATCTCTAAACATGTAGATGCAATGTAGACTATGGAATGCTACCTGAAACAAGCAACAATTCCGCATGTATCATGAGATCTGCATCCTTTTGACTACTCGAATTTGCAAGAAAAGTCATCAGGATTATTGAAGGAGTGCAGAGGTAATGGGAAGTTAGCTTTTACAGCTTCTCTGTGTCGTTCAGGCTGTTCTTTAACATGAGTAAAAGTTAGGGATAATGACTGAAAAGAACAGAGAAGTAGTATGGAGGCTTATGGGCTGGGGCTTTCTAGCCAGCTAGGACTGAGAATGTGGAGTCTATGAGAAAGATGTACACCTGAGGTGTTTTTTTATGAAGTTTACTACTGAGATTTAAGAAAATTCTTTGACCATGGAATAATTAGCTTTGAGTGATATGGTTCTCCAGAACCCATTACTCCTAATTTCTTCAGTAGATCGGAAGCAGTCCCAAATCCCTCAAATTTCAGTGTTTATTATATATTGAAACCTCTGAGCTTATAGGTATTACTGAAACTAATTTAAAAGATCTTAAAGAATCACTTTTTGAACCAAGACATTAGAATACTAAAAGATCAGTAAGTCAGTAGTTGCAGACCTGCCTCAACAGAAAAAGGAACAGTGGATTAAAACCTTCCTCTTGGATGAGAGCAAATGTCTGTCAAGCCTAGTATCCTGTCTTCAACTGGAGCAAGAAATAGATGCAAAGGCTTCCTGTATAAAGTGATGCTTTCTGAAGCAGATCACACCAGCTTTCAGCAGACAGCTATTTAGATACTTCATGACTGAGATATATTCTAACAGCTGTGTTTAATCTTCTGTGAGAGACCTGTTGGTTCTCTGTGAGTTCATCTAATCTCACAGAACCCATTTATCCTTCACAACGTCCTGTAGTAAGGGAACCTACAATTTAATTAAATACTAAGGGAAAAAATTTATTTCTGTTTGTATGCTTCAGACCTGCTATCTTCTAATGTTGTACGCCACTCCCGCTTCTTGAATGTGAAAAATAATAATTGTGCTCTAGTCTTCATGCTTCGCTGCCTCTCTGTCACAGAGCAGTTGTGAAGTGGTTTCTACTTATGAAGGAGATGCTTCATTTTACTGTATGTGCATCTATGGTTTTTAACTGACCAACAAAAACCTTTTTTGGACACAGATGTTTTTATGTATATGCAAAAGATTTGTCCACAAAACTTGTAAGATTTGTATAGGAGGGTTTTTTATTTTCTTTCTATGTTTTTTTTTCTGGACTACTTCATGTAACCAGGGGAAAAAAGACACACCTTTTTCATAAAGCAGAACCAGCAAGCTACTTTTTGTGAACAGTTTATGTATAATTCTGTTGACATAGTATTTGCGATCTGGATGTTCTCATTAAATGTAGCGATGCAGTTTCTTATATACAGGTCTAAGTCTACCTGGAACACTTCAGTCATTTCCTTCACCTCCTTTATTCTTTCGTCTTTTCCTCAACCTTCCCCTAGTCATCACTGCTATTTCAAGAGTGTTTAGCCGTTCTTAAAGCTGGTTCCAGTCTTATACCAATAGTTCTGATTGCTTCTTGTTCTTAGCCTTTTATTTTGTCCCTTTTTTCCCCCTTCAACTTTTTGCCATTAATAACTTCAGAAATACAAAAATAATTACTATTTGCTGTTAGATGCAAGTGGATATTTCACCAGCTACTTCCTGTGTTATTCCTTCACCAAAGACATCAAGGATGATATATTGTGATGTTAGTCGTCATAGGGAAGCCTGCAGTCTACCTGGAGCCTGAATCAGGGGTATCACTAGGACACTCCCTAGCCTGGTGCAATCAACTGACTACTACCTGCTACTGATCTTCCAGACAGATGGGGAGGAAGCTGTTAAAGGCCTTGGGAGGGTTGATGAAAGAGTCTGGCACACAAATTATTTTCTCTTCTCTACTTCCATTTCCAGGTGAGGACAGGGGCTGGAATGGAAGGATTCAGTCCATAAATGCCTGGCTACGAGACTGGTGCTACAGGCTGGACTTTGGGTTCTTTGATAATGGCTGACTTTATAAGACACTAGACCTGATAGAGATGCATGGGAAAAGTTTATCTCAGAGGGCAAAAGGTTTCTGGACCAGGAATTAGCAAGGCTCATTCGGAGAGCTCTAAACTAGACTCAAAAGGGGATGGGGTCATATCTGGGCTTGCACTGGTGGGGCGGTGCTCT